>VWZK01006303.1:0-103666 GCA_013396935.1 Baryphthengus martii | reverse complement strand
CGGGGGCCGCGGCACCGGCGGCCTCCGGGGTCTGGCGTCGGGCGGTCCGCCCTGGAGCCAGGTGGTGTCAGAGGCCGAGAAGATCGTGGGGTACCCGACGTCCTTCATGAGCCTGCGGTGCCTGCTGAGCGACGAGCTCAGCAACATCGCCATGCAGGTCCGCAAGCTGGTGGGCACCAAGCACCCGCTGCTCGACACCGCCCGGTAAGCACTCGGCACGCCAGGGAGAAGCTGGGGGGGCCAGGAGTGCTGGGACCTCAGCCCTGGCCTCCGCGGTGGAAGCCGTCGGCAGCCCTGGGGAGGCTTGTCCGAACTTGTGGGAAGTGTTGGGCTTCATTAGTTGTCAGGAGTTGAGGCTCGCGTCGGTGGCGGGGATCGGCTTGAGAGCATTGGTCGCGTTTAGGCTCTTCTCAAGGTTGTCCAAGGATAGGACAAGGAGCAATGAGTGCAAGCTGGATCGTAGGAGGTTCCACTTAATCATAAGGAAAAAAACTTCACAGTGAAGGTGACGGAGCACTGGAACAAGCTGCCCAGAGAGGTTGTGGAGTCTCCTTCTCTGGATACATTCAAAACATGCCTGGACGTGTTCCTGTGTGACCTAATCTAGGTGATCCTCCTCTGGCCGACGGGTTGGACAAGGTCCCTTCCAACCCTTGGCATTCTGTGTGGTGCCATAGAAGCGATTGTGAAGGGCTGGATGTCCCGAGGGTGTCCCCAGCGAAACCGTGCCTGGAGCCCTGAGTTTTTCTGTGGGCGGGTTGCTGGCTGCTCCAGAATCTTCATGTCCTTGCCGCAACAGGTTTTCCCTTTGATTTATCCTCCGGCGTTAAGAAGTTGTTTCGTTGTACTGCCACACGGGATGAATGAGTTTTCCCTGTGCAATGTGCAAAAAAATTTCCTTGATAGCAGAAGAAGTGTGGCTGTTTCACTAACGGTTACGTATTTTTTAATATTAAGAACTATATTGTGAGGAACTCAGTGGAAAGAAATGGATGAACTGATCAACTTAAAAGCTCAAAATGACACTGCTCTGAACTGTGTTATTTGTTAAAGAGCTTCAGAAAACAGTGTTTGTTTTGGAATATGCAGCTGGGAGCTGTGAGGTTTTGTATGTTGTTGAGATTTTTAGGGTTGCTAAGCCGATCATCCACTTTTTCATTTTTAAGGCAAACTGATGGAAGACTTGCATTCCTGCCAATAAACAGAAGTTGCGGTTGTTGGACAGTGTTTTCTTTGACTGTGAAACAAGAAGTGATCGGCAGTGTTTTGTAAACAATAAAATGCCAGAGGCCTAATAAAATAAAAAAAAAGGTGCAATTTTCCAAAAGTAGTGAATTCAGAGTTTTGGTTTTTTGGGGGTGTGTTTTGTTTGGTGGAATTGCATTTGCTATAACTGCAAATATAGCAACGTTGTTACTAGGGTCCAAGTTTAATATGCGCACTATTTTTGAACAAGTGTAGAATAGAAATTAGCATTTGTTCAAAACAAATGTTCTGCTTTTAAAGAATAAAAATTGTAGCTGTGTAGTGGTCCTTGGCAACTCCACAATTACGGTCTAGTGATACAAAATCAAGACTTGTTTTTCAAGCTCTCTGTCTCTATATCTGGTTGTCTTGAGTGAACAAAAGGAGTACAGGGGACAAATACAGCTTTTTTTAAGAAACATTATTTTTGGGGAGGGGGTTTAGGTATTGGCCTTCTTCCAGAAAAATCTGCTTAAATAAATCAACTTGTTAATAAAAATGGAAAATACCAGACTTTAGAAGATGCTGAGTGAGGGGATTTTGTTGAATTGTTTATAAATGTAGGTTGTGATATGATAGGCTCAGCAGAGATTTTTGGTTTTCTTTTTTAAGGGGAGAGTCAAGAAGAAAATGCTTTTCTGCCTTAAGATCCTACTTTAAGGTCAGTTGATGAAATGCAGGGAATAGGAGGACCACAGTGCAATGTGTTTGGGTCTTAAACTTGCACTGCAGTCATAAAAGCATCATAGACACTCACAGTGCTAAAGTGGGACTTTGGTGCTACCTTTAGAGAGTCTGTTCAATATGTACTAGTTGCTGGTTTATTTGTGAATTGAGTTTAAATACGGTACTTTGGGGCGTGGTTGGGGGCTTTCGTGGTGGAGCTGTGATGTCTGTGTGTGTGGTGGTGTTTTGAGTGGTCTTAATTCTGTAAGCTGGTGGAACACCGGTAGGGAAATAATCCTCCACAGGGGCAGCAGGATTGAATCCATTCCGTTTTAAAATTCATATGTGTTTCAGACTATGCTACTAAGCTGATGTGTTGTGTTGAAAACAGAAGTCAGTAATTACTCACATAAAACTGAAACCGTGTGCTCTTATTTTGAATTTTCTGATTTGGCATCACTGATATTTTGAAAGGTTTCACTGTAGATGCATTTTCGATGACCTCAACCTTTGTATTATAAGAAAAGTTAATTTCCTGCTGACAAGTTTTTTTAGTATACCTATAGCAATGCGTAGATTGTACCTCACCTTGTTTTATGGTATGACTTTGCTATGAGGTGAATTTTGACCTTGTTCTTTCTTAATAATCTTAGTAATCTCTTTCTGAATTTGACTACTGTATGCTTGACTGTGCGTGTGGTTGATTTTAGTTACGGGTCTGAGATCTATGCTCTGACTTACCACAGCAGCTTAGGAAACAGGTCTCTTGATTTCTCAATGTGTGTTTTAAATCTCTGGCTCGTTATCCGTGCTTATGAAGTAACATAGGTTTCCTGTTCTGTGTTCAGGCAACTGTTTTATAGCATGAATATAAAAATATATGTTCTTTGGTGATTTTTTTTTGGAGAAGCTTCAGTGATTGATATGTTCTGCAACTGTAATCTTTCAGATGCTGAGTGCATAAATACTGTATATGTCTATTAAATACTACAGCACTTAAGGAGATTTTTCTGTTTGTTGGAACATCTGAAAAATCTGTGCATTAAAATCGACTAATTACATGTGCTATTTCTCAAGTTTCTGCTCATTTATTTTTGAGGTTATAAGTGGTGACAAGCAAATTATGATTGTTTGCTGTCGTCTCTAAGCGATATTAATTTCCTTTAACCTTCTTTGACTGGTGGCATTTTGTCATCAGTGTTTCTGTGTCTACCCTCCCTTCCTGTCTAAATGCTTTGCTAGGCTCTGCAATCTTCCTTAGAACATTAGGGGTTTCTTAAGCATGGGCAGAAAACCCTCTGCTTTACCTGCACAGAACAGGTTCTGAGCTGAGACAGTATAAGAGATAATTGCCACCACGTTGAACAGGAGCACTGATGAGCATTTTTAACCTTTTGCGGAGCTTTGGGTCACCGGGCTGTTGCAAAGAATAGCCCGTGCTGAGGGCCTGGAAGGAGGCAGCTTAAAGATAACTGTCCACGTGAGACAGGACATGTGGAGGAACAGCTGTTGGGGCCGTGTACGTTTCTCTGATGATCTCGTCCGTTTCTTCCTCTCATTTGGATGCGGCGGTGGCAGCTCCTGGGTGTTAAGTGCCTGCCATGAATCAGTTCTGCAGCAGCTGGTGTTCTCCTGAGATGATGTGTGACCCTGATACCTCCTACCAAGCCTGTGCCTGGCCAGCAGCTTTAAATCTATGAGCTGTTGCTGACTGTGCTCTTGGGAGGGCAGAGGCAGGTATCTGAGCCCTATAGTGAGAGATTTGGGAGTTCTTTAATCTCTGTGGTAAAGTCACGCTTGTTGCTTTTTTTTTTTTTAATTTTAAGGTTCTTAGAAGACAGCTATGTGAAGTGAGCATCCTCAGCACTGGCTTTGCCAGACTTGTTAGAAAGAGGGCGAAATGTGAAGGAAAGGTTACATTTCATTTTAGAAAGGCTAATGTCTAGTGGTTAACAGATCATTGGAAGCTGGGGTATCTGGATTATGTTCACAGCTGTGCTTTTGGCTCTCTGACTAGGGCAACTCACACTTAATTTTTCATCCTTGCATTTACTTATTTGTCAAATGAATAGTGTAGCATCTGTTTTCTAGAGGTGTTACACTTCATTCGTTACGACCGGTATTGATCACTGTGATCTTTCAGTGGAGGATGGTGCATAAACAATATTAATAAACAAATGCTTTAAACTAATGCTGTCATTAAAATATTCACCTCTAATGGATTGTCTGGAAACAAAATTGCAACCTGTCTACCTCTGGATCTTTCCGTTTATAGTCCTGTGAGTCTTTGTATGGCTCTTCAGAGTTTTCAGGTTTTTTTCCCTATAAAGAAGTGTTGTCAGCAGTTACCGAAAACTAACATTTACCTTTTTTTTTTTTTTTTTTTTTTTTTTTTGCTCTTCGAGCTTTGTTGGACTAAACGAAAACTTTTAATGCGTGAATGTACGACCTCCTTTTCAATAGGGAAGCAAACAAATCTCCAATCTTCTTTCTTCTCTTCCCTCTCCTTTTTAGGCTAGCATACACCCTCCTTGATGTAGGAAAGAATCTGTAATTTGCACGGTGATCTACTTTTTTTCAAATCCATAGTGTGAATAACACTTTCTTGGTTCTTTAATCTCCCTCGAGAAGGGTGTAGCTTGCTGCAGATTGTAAACAGTAAATGTTATGGCCAATGCATCACTTTTATAATATCACTAAATGAAATGGAACACTTCATACACGTAAAATTATTATGGGATACCATTTAGCTCTAGCCATTCTGTCATTAGCCTGTGGGAGGAATGGTTATATTTTAGTTCTGTCAGAATTGTTTGTTGGTAATAAATGCTTATGTAGACTTAGTTACGATTTTCCTATGTTATTACAGAAATAAAAAAGCCTCTGTAGACCAGATTTTGTTCTGTTGCAGCCCGCTCCTTGTAGATCTCTAGTCACTTTAAGCACTGAACATAAAATGAAATCCCGAGTAGCTTCAAGTGCACATGCTTTTCGGTCAAAATGTTGCAATAACGTTGTTTTCGTGATAATTCTGTTGGCTTGAAATGGCTTAATTCAGTAATACATGTCTTATAACTTAAAAATGCAGCATTCATTTACCCTCCTGTGTGGGTGACTGATTTCAGCATAGACCACGGGATTTGTTCAAACCTGGTGTTGATGTTGATGGAATCGTTATTGCCAATTTATATTTTGTCTTAACAGAATGATGACCTTAAAACTATACTTTTCTTTAATGACAAGCAGAGGGTCTGGTCAACTTACAGCTTCTAAAACTTACTACAATCTTTTAAGTTTTACTGCATTGCTTGATCTGTAGCGGACCTTGCAGATATAAAGTCCCACTCCTGCTGTTGCTGAATTGGAAGTTACAATGCGTTTGTATTCACTAAATTTTGGGGTTTTTTCTGCCTGATATAACACTATGTTAAAAATATTTTTGTGTTAGAGAGATGTGATTTTCATAATTGTGATCAAAATGCCTTTGAGGTTGGCAATGAAGTAACGATTGTGTCATTTTCTGTGGTTACTGAGGACATCTGCTGTACTTGCTGGAAGCACTGGCCACCAAAGGTAGCATGCAGGGCACCTCTGCAGAAGGTCTTAGTAGTGACATCAGAAATGCAGAGATGTTTTTCCTTTTTGATATGTTTAATATTGTTTGCAAAATTACTGAAATGCTGGTGGTTGTAAGAAGTTTGCCTTTGTCCAGGAAGACTATTTCCCAAAGCATTCTGTGTATCTGACAGAAACAGTGATGCTCTCAGGAGAGCTCCAGTTGAAGCAGTGGAGTTAAATTCTTGCTTTGACTCACCACACCGAGAAACTTCTCTCTTTAATGAAAGGCTGGTCTCTCTTTGCTAAGTTAGGTTTTGGTAGACTTGAGTAGTAACTTTGAAAACCTTGGTCATGTTGTATCTCTTATCGATGTTGGTTCTCCTTAGGAGTTTCTGTTACCATACTTACCATCAAGTAAACTATTCTTAGACACGAGAAATCAGTTTCGTGTGTATTTTGGCTGAGTGAACCCACAAAGAGCTATCATGGAAAAATTAACTTTGGAAGATAAAAAGACATGGAAGAAATTTAAATTATTGCAGGTTCATATATAGACTGAAACTTCCTTCTATATCTGATTCCTTCTATGTTCATCCTTGAACCTGTGATCTTCACCATAATTTTTGGTTAGCCACCACTTAATATTGTCCTGTACAGTCAAGGGGAAGAGAGAATTCGTTTTTGTAGATCACGCTCATCCTTCATGTTGTAGTAAGGTGGAATGGGATCAATAGATGTGTGCTGTTTGTCCTTTCCCCTAGATTTTGGTGTTTGTTTCTCCTCCTGCCTAAGTTTCACCAGTGTATGTTTTTAATTATTTTTCTCCACCGGCAGCATTATAATAATGTACTTGAATTCATATGCATAACTCATATCTGTCAGTTATGATTCCTCTTTTGTAGAGCTGTCAGTAGACTCCAGAAGATGAGAGTTGCATCAGAATATGTACACTTGGGCCTGAAGTTCGGTGTTGGTGTTTAAGGGACCTTTAACTTTCCTGGGTTTTTTTGGTTGTGTTTTTTTTGTGGTGTTTTTTTTGTTGTTTTGTTTGGGTTTTTTTGTAAGACGTTACATTTTGTTGGGATTGCAAGTGAGAATCTCATTCTTAAAGCATATTAGCCAGTCAAGTGCATGTGTGTATATATACGTATGTGTGTGCATATATATATATATTTTTTTAAAAAACAATTTGGAACCTAAGCTAAAAAATTTGACACATATGCGACAGTATTCTGAGCAAGATAAGTTGACAGTCTTAAGTTGTAGTGGCCTTTCTGTTTGCCACCTCTCTAGAGCGCAAACTGTAGTCTAGTGATGAAGAAGTCCTGAGGGAGTAAAAAAGTGTTTGCTCAAGTTTGGTGTTTTTATTCTCAAAGATTCCTTCCTCCTCCCTTCCTCGCTCACTGTGTTAGTGAACCCTAGCTCAAGAAGTAAAGGCAGTCGTCATCATGATCATGGGTTTACTGTAAGTGTTGGGAGAGGCTGAACTGATGAGTAAACAGCTAGTTTTCAGCTGCAGTGACTCTGAGTTCTTGTTGTTCACTAATAGTATTTGTGTGGAAGAATTTATGTGGAAGAATTTATACTAAGGATATTTAATTCTATGGTACAATACCCAGTTTTGCTGAATATTTTGCCACCATAAGCAAAGTCGGATCAAGTAGCAAATCTGCAGTATTGGATGCGTGAAAGCTGGGCTGCAAATTAAATTCTCTTGCATTTGAATAATTGTTCTGTGCAATGATTCTCATTTAAATACCTATGTTGGATCTAAGTTTCTGTGCTTACAGGAATGTATTATCTCGGCATGTACGGTGCTCTTAGTAAATGAAGTGTATTCAGTAGGTGATGATGATGTTTGGGATTTTTCTGATTGGATTATTTACAATGAAAACTAATATGCTGTCCTGGTGTTAATAATTTCTAGTCTATTTTATAGGGAATATGAGTCTGAAGATTTCAGCAGAATGTCTTGTACAACTCAATTCTGATTTAATGAAAGACCTTGGGTTTTCTTAAGCTTAGGTTTCAAGCATGTGAAAAAGAAACTGAATGTATAATGAACTGCAAGTGCCAGTCAGTCTTAAAAGGATGTGGTATACCCTACCTAGAGAAAACTTGGTTTTACTTTAGACACATAGTAGCCTAAGCATATTTTTAAAATAAAGGTAATTTTTAAAGTTCACATCTGTTCTTTCCTGCTTTCAAGTACAATGGATTTGTAGCGCATGTTAATATTGAATACCGTGTTTAATGTGCCTGTGAACAACTGTTCTGTCAATATTTGCTCTATGCAGGAAAAGAGTACTGAATAATTGGAAATAGTTTCAAAATAATTCTGTAACCCAGAAGAGGGTTACTAAATATACCGTTGTCAGACAGTAATCAAAATTCACATTTGGGTCACTGGGAATGGTTTCCACTCAGTGAATCTTCTTTTTTGCTGTGTTAACTTCTTTGCCTTACAAGAGTAAGGGGAGAAGTGCTTTTCCTCTTTCTGAGGTCTGTGTTTTGTAGCTTGCAAAAAGCATTCTCCCCCTTACTTGAGAGGCTTCCACCTTCTCCTGCCTTGCGTGTTGTTGCTGCCTCCCAGGTGACTTGTCTCCTGGACAGTGCCAGGAGACCCCGTTAACAAGTCACAATAAGCACTTTCCAAACTTCTCCAAAACCCATGGATAATGTTGTATCCTCTACAGCATTTTGTAAGTCTATTAAAGAAAATACAAAGCTCACAAAGGACAAACCTAAGCTAAGGAGTTAGGTGTTTCCATACTTACGCTGTCGCTTTCTCCTAGGGGTGGCAGACCCTTGTCTTCAATTATTAATATCTTTCCTTTACCCCACATCTGAGTGTCTTAGTTTCCCTCAGGGTAGGCAGACTGTCTGCAGTGCTTGCCCTAAAGGAACTGCTGCTAGAGACAAACCTGACAGACTGTAAAGGAACACCATGAATTTAAAAATTGGATCTGTTGCAAAAATTAAGTTTAAAATCTGTAGTAGCTGCTTTGCCGTCCTTGAATTGTCCCCACCAATTCTCTGGCATTGATAATCGCTTTAGCTTAAATTTTTTTTCTTCTCTCTTGCTGTGTGAAAGATTCATTTAAGGAAAGAAAAGCTAATCATATAGGAAAACTGTTAGGACTCATTATACATGAGATTTTTTCAAACATATGCTGTGAACTAGCTAGATTTTACTTATGATAGATAGGGCTTAGAAATTTGTCTCAATACCTCACTTAACTGAGAAACTGTAGGACCTGTTCCACCTGCTGGAGGTTCTTCAGGTGAACCAGTCATCTTCTCTTCAGTCCTCAGCTATTCTTAAAGAAGCACCAGGAGCTCCACCTTTGTGTTCATCTTTCTTATTTCTTTTCTACTTAAATTACAAGTGATGGCTGTTCCCATTTTGCTTTCTCATTCCCTGAATTCCCGTCTTCAAAATAGTACTAATTGGTTCTTCTCCATAGCTGCTCTTCCATTTTAGGGAAAAATAAAGAAAGGTCTATAGGTAGTTCTCTGTTTCTCGTGTATGGTAAATATCTAGTTTGTTTTGTTCCCCTTTTCTTTTTTCCAACTAAGGAAAGAAGTCATACCTAGAAACTACTGATTCACTTTTATTGATGAACAAGAAAACTCCCTTCATCCTCAATTTGTTTCAAAAAGTACTCCCTTAAGAATGAGATTTCTTCAAGACCAAATAGAAATTGTTTTTGATTATTCATTACTTAGTCCTGTAAACATGAATTGATTGGCTTGACAGCTGCCACCAAGTGCACTCAAAATTAATAAATTTTATAGAATTTGAACTCTTAAAAAAAACCCAACAAACATTTCCCTAACAACTTCCATTCTTTTTTTTCTGTAAATCTTCACACTCATGGCGCAAAGTTGCTGGAATGACAACTATCTTTTTATTTAACTGCCTGTTCGTCACACTGCACAAAATAATCGTAGTCAAAGGGTTAATACATCTATATTCTGTCACTAGTCCCTGAAATAGCTTAGGTATTGCCTCTCTTTTTTTTAAAAACAAACAAACAAATAAGCTAACAAAAAACCCACCCAAACTAAACTTCTGTATTTCAGTCACAAAGTAGGGCTGGGTCTGCCATAGGATGTGCTCCTGTAGACCCATCCTGCAAATGCATAGTCCCAATTAAGGCAATTTGAGAGTAATGGTCTGTGCCAACCCGCTTTGTGTCTGCTTGTCTTCTAAACGATTAGCCAGTAACAGAAGCACCGTAATTAGTTGATTTGGTAAGACTGCTTTTAATCAAACTTAACAGAAAGTCCAAGTTGTTAAGAGCTAAATGAATCAAAGAATCATAGAATCACTACGGTTGGAAAGGACCTCCAGGATCATCTAGTCCAACTTTCATCCCAACATCCCTAACTACTAGACCATAGCCTCAAGTGCTATATCTACTTGTTTTTAAAAAACACCTCCAGGGATGGTGACTTCACCACCTCCCTGGGCAGCCTGTTCCAATACCTAACCACTCTCTCAGTAAAGAATTTCTTCCTGATATCCAATCTAAACCTCCCCTGGCACAANGCATGACCCGGCACTTGGCCTTGTTAAACCTCATACAGTTGACCTTGGCTCATTGCTCCAGCCTGTCCAAATCCCTGTGCAGAGCCTTCCTACCCTCAAGCAGATTGACACTCCTGCTGAGTTTCGTGTCATCTGCAAATTTCCTGAGGGTGCATTCGATCCCCTCATCCAGGTGATTGATAAAGATATTAAACGACAGTGGTCCCAAAACTGAGCTCTGAGGGACACGGCTTGTGACCGGCCGCCAACTGGATTTAACCCCATTCACCACAACTCTCTGGGCTCAGCCAGCCAGCCAGTTTCTAACCCAGCGAAGAGTCCACCTGTCTGAGCCATGAGCTGCCAGCTTCTCCAGCAGAATGCTGTGGGAAACGGTGTCAAATGCCTTACTGAAGCCCAGGTAGACAACATCCACCGCTTTTCCCTCATCCACTAGGCGGGTCACCTGATCATAGAAGGAGATCAGGTTGGTTAAACAGGACTTGCCCTTCATGAACCCGTGGAATACATGTTGGGCCAAATACACAAGTCAAAGCTTTGTGATCACAAGCGGGAGATATCTTTCTCTTGCACATTTTAAAGATGATCGCACTAGCATATAAGTTTGTTAGTGTTTTTTTTTTATTTTTTTTCCCAAAGCTATATTGTGTTCATATTAAATTACTGTTGAACTTTGAGACTGAATATGACAGAGCCACTGTGTTTTCGTATTAAAAATATTGGTATATTTTCATAGGCTAGAAAATAAAGGTTCATATAATATTATGTATCAGTGCAGCCTTTGTGCATATTTGTTGTATAGGGGAAAATTTTTATCCCAGTAACCTTCCTGTCTTAGTTTCCCAACTGCTTTTCATTTAGTGTGGTTTATGAAGATGAAGATATACTATGTGCATATTTTAAAAGGTTTTCATTGATGTTAATGCTATATTATGAAGTTCATATTTGGATGATTCTTTCAGAATGTGGATCTGTCCAGTATGACATATTTTAGTAATTAAAAATGAATCTACAGGAAAAACATGTCTTCCCCAGACCTGAGTTGCCTTGTGGACGTGAAGCTGAAGTGTAAAGGTCTGGGAGATCAATTCATCATCTGTTGTTGATCCATGGTTGTTAAAGCCAGAAATACTGGGAAGGGTGTATACTCCATGTGCTTTTGTCCACAGGAAGAATATGTGACTTTCTGATTATTTGTAAGTTTAGATAGTATGGGACTCATTGACAGGCTCTGCAAGAAATCAGATGTCACCTATCAGTAGAAGTAATAATGTGGAAGGACCATTTTCAGAACTAAGGCTTCAGAAGACTCAAGGAATCTGAGATTATGGAGACCTGTAGGGTAGTTGTGGGGGAAACCCTTCTTCCAATACATGTTTATTCAAAGAGAGGAAGGCATCAAAGGAGTTTGTATTATTAGAATTTAGAGTATATGCCAGTTGGAAAATAGGAAATTAATCCATGTAATGACTATAATGTGTCATAGCAACCAGGTTTTAAAATAGTCAGATTCCAAAATAATGTTATAAAAATGACACTAGGGAAAAAAAAGAGTATTATGTGTTATGTCATAGCAACAGAAACATAAGTGTGTTTGTGAATCACTTGGGATCATATTGCTGCCTGTGGATTTTTTAGAGAGGGGGACTGGAGTCTCTGTCCTACTACACAGTGCACGTTTGAGGATGTGCGTGTGGTTCTATTTTTTTTGGCCCTCCTTGTTCCTCTGACACTTTGAAAGAGCTGAACTTAGATTTTCCTGTTTTGAATTTATTTTCAAATAAAATACAAACTGGATATTCGCCTTCTCATTTGCTTTTCTACTTTTAAGACTCTAGGAGTTCACTTGAACCTTTTGTATCTTTTACCAGAGCTTGACAGAAAATGCTTGAGCTTTAGTAGCAAAATATTATGAATGAAACTCTAAGCGGTGGGTTTTTTCTTAACACGAACATGAAGCTATCAGTGCTGCCAGCCTGCAGTGTCAAGTTTTTGCACTTCCCAGAGTAGCGGTGAGATTCAGAGCGACTGTACGCACATCCCTCTGCACACCAGGCTCGGAGCTGGGAGGAGGTGCCTGGGTGGTGAGGCAGGCTCCCTCTCTATGCCTAATTACCCCAGCACCAGCTGCTGCTACGGAGATCTATTGTAAGGAATTGGCTTGTGACCACAGTCTATGTCTAACAACTGTGTGAATGTAAATGGCCTGTTTGCCATTCAAAGTCTGGACTCAGAAATGGGATGGCTTATATCTTGCTCTACTTGTACAGATGTTCTACTTTATAAGAGCAGCATGTGCGGTTAGCTCATTTGAATATGTTTTCATTTGAGGGCTTTGATTTCTAATTTTGACAAGTTTTATCTTCAGTCTACAGCATTAATTCAGGTATCCCGTCTTCCTAGTAGATAATTTATCCAAACAGTTTTATTTTTATTTTTTTTTTAGTTAACTGCTAAGAATTAAACATGCATTTCAACCAGAAGTTGAAGTATCTTCACAACTAGAATTGTTCCCCTCTCTTTCCTCTTCTGTTGTGATTGTCAGGTGACGAACGTGTTAGAAATACCAAGTGTGGATTAATATATTGTCCCTGGGTGGTACCACAGCTTCAGATTACCTTGGTGTGCATGTAGGTATTAAATATTGAAAGCTGTTTTCGTGTTCTCATGTGGTGAAGCTCTGTGTAAACAAGTCTTATTTACTGAGCAGTTTGGGAGGCATGTACACACCGGTATGCCTTAGGAAATCTGCTACTTAAGCCTTTGTCCTAATTTTCTCTGGCTATGATAAATGGAGTGGTAGACAAGGAACCATAATATTCAGTGTTACTGACAGGAAGAAGCATTGTCCTGAGAAAGTAAAGAAAACCTGTTTAAATTCACGAATAACTGAAGTGCTTACCAACTACTGTTACTAGACAGCATGAAATGATTTTCCGTCTGTTTTTCAAAGGAATTTGAAAGCAAAAGTCTCTGATGTTGTATGAAATAGAATCTTGATGCTTGAAAGAGTTGTACTCCATGTGTTAAATCTGGAGACGAGTAGGTATAAGCCCTTCTTACGAATGTAATTATTAGGTAAGCAAAAAAATACACTGAAGAAGAATGAAGACATATTAATGCTTTAAATCTACATAGAATGAATGTTGTTATACTATAGAATGTAATGCAAACATACAACACCTGGGAATGATGTTGCTAATTACTGAGAGCGTGTAGCTGTACGCTTCACATAAAAAAAACCATCCAACAAAAAAACCACCGTGACTTTGGGAAATGTTGATGTCAAGTTTTATTTGTTTTCCATCTCCAAACATGTGTTGTTAAAGACAGGAGATGCTCAAACATTACATATGTTTAACCCTTGCCTCCTTATGAGTAATTTTGAGATATTTTTAAACTTCTATGTCAAGAATGGGAAATTCTTTCCTTCTTTGCTGAGTGCTAAGTAAACCTTTCCAAGCTGGTCTAGCTCTAGTGAGTTAGAGGAAGAAAGAGAGCTAGCTCTCTTCTAGGTTTAAATTCCCTGTTTATGATTATTTTTTTAATGAATTCACAAACCACTGACTTTATTTATGCTTACTACTGAGCCTCAAAGACAGAAACCTGCAGACTGGTTATAGCAAAAAGAAGTGCAGCTGTGGGTAGCCTATTGTGTTTTCCATACCTGATGTAATTTTATTTTAAAATGGAGTTTTGCATTAGATTACCCCACAAATGTAATCGTTTGTTGATGCAAATAATTTTAAATTCTTCTCTCCCTTGTGAATGATGGATTATTCATTTTAATGACAGATCTAGATTATTTTAATTAATTACTTGAGGGTTTAATCTTTAAATTTTAAATTAAGTTACAGGTGAGTTAAGCTCTTCCCTGAGGAGCTTTTACTGTGTTAGCAGTGGAGAAGGATAATATTTTCTGCATAATTCTCTAACGGGCTGTTGTACACCGCTCCGTTGAACAAGACTGCTATTTTGCTTTTGATTTCTGGTCTGTGTCCAGCATTTCAGGGAACGACTTGGACAATTAGAAGATATAACCAGAAGCGTATTTTCCTGTCAGCTGTGAAAGTGAAAGATTAAGACCCACTGAAATACATTGCTTTGGTACAGTTATTGAGGATGGCAAATATTTACTGGAAAACTAAACCTCGTATATGAAATTTCTATAGATATTGGGCAAATTACGGAGACAGGTTTATTGATGTTACTTTCATATTGTGATTTCAGTAAGTATTCCTCTTGCTTAAACTATTTTTCATATATGTGTATAACTGCATATAGTTACAAAAAGGCAACCATGTTAGTTGCTTATGGATTGTGGAGATTGAACCAGTGCTTATTTTCCTCTTCTTGAGTATGATTACTTGTTAAAGATGTGATACACTTAGGTCATATTTGGCATGTGTTTAAACTGAGCCCGAGACTGATTTATAAAAAAGAGGCAATAACAAACCTAACTTTTGTGTTTTCCCTTGTGTGGCTCTTGAAGCCAAGCTGCAATTTATTTTGTAGTATCTCAAGTTATGATAGAAGATACATTCATAAAATAAAGCAGAGTAAAGAGTTCAGTCGTTAAACTTTTTTTTTTTTAAGTTAGCTTTCATCATTGTGCCTTTAATTGTGTTAATTACTTCAAAGAATTTTCTTGGAGGCTAGTTGAAGAGCAGAATCAAAGGGGAAGAGAAATTGCCTTAAGCAAAGACTTTTTGGTGAGAACATTCTTACAGTAACTTATGGGAGAGACATCACTAAACTAGTCACTTTTAAAATTCCCTGCTCTTCGTTTTTTGTTTTTTTTAAATCTTAAAGTTTTTGATTTCATGATAATCTTCCAGAATGCCATATTTCAATGACTACAGCCGGTGGTAGAGAGCAAAGTATTTTTTCTGTAATTATAATTCTCTCACATATTTTCATTTTTTGGCATCTGTTGAGGACAAGATACTAAGCTAGATGAATTCAGTTGTTGAATTTGGTGTGTCCTCTGGGCTACCTTTTTCACCTCCCCCCCTGCCACTAATATTTAGTGTTTAGAATACGGGCCTCTCACGTCAGAGGCCCAGACTGGATTCTTCATTCTGTCTGTGGGACTGTTGGGAAGTCTTTTTTTCTGGGCAAATCATGGCAACTTTATGTGCACAGCCCTCTTTAGGTGTATGTGCTCAGAACCCTGGCAGGACCAGGCTGTCCTGGGTACCCTGAGGTCAGAACACATGTGTATGTTCTGCTTCCCACTCTCCTGTGCTGTGAGAGTCCCCCAACCCTGAGGAGAATCAAAAAAAAATTGCCGGAACCTGGAGCCGCTGCTTACCAGGGTGCAAGAGCTGGAATATTAAAAGTTCATGAGAAATGTGGGTAATTGCATTTTTTTTTATGGAATTTTTTTTTTTTTTTTGTATAGTTGAGTACTTTAGGAAGCAAGTAGTTGAAATTCACCTGTGATGTTGCACAACTGATATACTTCAGTTTTGTTCTGTTTTGTTGTTTTTTTTTTAATTTTTACCATCAGCTATTGTGAGATCCTCCATTCAAACAGTACTTGCAGTTAACTTTGAAAAAACTTAATTTTTTTCTCTACAAGTGATACAAGATTCCTTTTGTTGTTACAGATTCAGTATAACTGTAAGTTATTAATAGTGGAATACAGTAACAGTTTGGGATGTCAAACAGAAAATGTTGAAATTCATTGTGCCGAGTAAATGGGAACTTTTTACTGGCATCCTGTGATACTTAAAAAAAAAAAAAAAAAGTCTTATTTATTTCATGTGTAAGGAAAATTACGTCCAACCTGATTTTTTAAATTTTATTTATTTTTTTCTTCATGCAGAAGTGATCCTAACACATTTTTAGACCAAGGCAGAAAGTAATTTCCAGGTAACAATATTCTGTGCTATTTTAAGGATATATGCCCTACTGATGATTTTTAAAGCACAAAATAATGATGGCATACCATGCAGAGGTCTTGCTTGCCTGAGGCAAATGGTGTGAATGCACTAGGTGCTGACTTGTGTTTGCTGATGAAAGTGTTGAAAAGGAGCTGGGTTTCCTTGGTTTGTGTTGGTTTAAGTGACATTTATATCATTTAATTTGCTATTAATTATACTGCATTTAATAAACAGCTGGAATATTTTACACAGAATAAAAAAGAAGCATAAGGACTTCTGAGAAAGAGGTTTGGAGCTCAATTTTGGTAAAAGTGGGATTCAGTTGACTGCTTGATACTGGCAAGAAGAAGGTGAGGCAATTTGGATGAGCCCAGCTAGCTCAGTTGGTAGAGCATGAGACTCTTAATTTCAGGATGGTGGGTTTGTGCCCCACGTTGGGTGCCAATAAATCTGTGGTGGTTTAGGGTCAGGGCAGCCCACTAAACCTAACAAATACTCTCTGTTAACCTCCCTCCCTCCCCAAAGGGGAAGAGAAAAGGCATAAGGAAGAGAGACTTATCGATTAGAAAAGGAAACTAGAACAGCTTTAATAAAAATAGGAAAAAATAATAAGAATAAAATGGAATATATACAAATATATACAAGACCAGTATCGAACCCAAACTCCCTGATGGCAAGTACATCACTGTCACCACTGATGTTGTGGTGCAGGCACTGGGAAAGTCCCAGACAGGACCCAGCAGCAGATGGGAACTGTGTTCAGGAACTGGATTCTGGTACTGGATTCAGGAACACTCAGATCAGGATCGAAAGCAGAACAAACAGAGTCCTCCCTGGATTCCAGCTGTTGAAGGAACGAGGAAGAATCTGATCAAGGACCCAGAGCAAGAGCCCCTGAGCAGAGAGCAACTGAGCGAAGGCCCCCAGCAGCCAAATACGGCATCTATGGGATGGAATACCCCGCTAGGCAGTTTAAGGGCACCCATCTGTCCACTCCTCCCTGCAGGTGTGGCTTTTACTTTCTGCACCCCCAACGTGGATCTAGCAGTGGCCTTGGTCTGCACACCAGTCCCTGGCACTAACTAGACATGGGGCATTATCACTGCTAGAAGCAGGCACTGCCTGCGAAAACAGGCTGCTAATTTCAGAAAGTGCAGTTAGTTAAAGGAACTTAGCTGGAAAGTAAAATCACTGACCAGAATTGTTCTGTTCTAACTCAAACCAGAACATTGTGGCAAGCCTGAGGCAAGGTTGCTTTTCAAGCAAAGGATGAGGGTCCTGACAGATTTTCCTAGCAAGTGGAGAATAGGAGTATTACCACTAAATTATTAGAGAAAAAGCAAATGAGGAAGGAAGGAGTCGAGAAGGCTAAGGAAACCCCTGCATTTCAAGAAGGAAAAGTGAGAAGAGTATGTTACAGAAGTCAAGTGAAAAAGGAGCCTGTGTCCTAAGGAGCTGGTCACGATGAGGTTGTTTGAGATATGTATGAAACGATTCTAGTTTTCATCCAGAGCGTTCCAGTGGTTTCAAGAGGTTTTCAACCAGGTAATGTTTTTAAAAGCTAAGGACTGTGTATGTTCTTTTCATCACTTTAAATGGAAAACAGCAGAATGATGTAGTTCAGCGGACTAACAGCTCCCCTTATGGACAGCAGTTCATGAACTTTATTTGTCTTGCAGTGCCGTGTCCATATTGTGCATACACAGTCTGATAGCCTTTTTTCAGCATCAATGTAAACCCGTCAAGTAAAATTGGAAATACTTAGCATCTTTCATGCTAATCTACAGAGAACATAATGCAATGTGACTTTTTTTTTAATTGAAGAAGTACAATAATATACTAGAACTACTATAGGGAAGGAGAACCTTTGCTAATTAAACCTTTGATGTAATACAGAAGTGGTGGTGATATCTGAGTGTGCAAATGACCAAGCATTAGTTTATTGCAAATGTATTTGGACACAGGAAGAGGAATTACTTTCCTATTCTGTTGAGACTTAAAAATATTTAGTGAAATAGCTTTCTATTTTGTAGTGACTTCAATTTCAGTTTATGATTTGCTGGGAGATTTAATGATTCATGTGAAATCTTGCATTGACTCTTATAACAAATCTTACAGTTTGAATCTCTGGCACAGAGGTGTTAAAACTGTTCAGAGCTTTTCCTTTGGCAAGGGAAGTCCTCAGGTGTAGTGGGCTCTGCAAAGTTTTACTCCCATTGCTTCAGTCATTGTGTTCTTGCTTCTCAATCTTCCGATTTGAAAGCACTACAGAAGAAAAAAAAAATCTGTAGCAAAGCAGGAGAGAGCAAGAAAATCCATAAGAAATGTGAATCTACTTTTCCTGGAGCACAAATGAAAACTGTACTGAGATTGAGGAATGTTGTGGAAAATAAGGTTTGTATGAGACTACTGTGTAGTAGTGTCATGGTTTAGGGTCAGGGCAGCCCACTACCTATCGCAGACACTCTGTTAAACCCCCTCCCTCCCCAAAGGGGAAGAGAAAAGGAATAAGGAAGAGACACTTATCGATTAGAAAAGGAAACTAGAACAGCTTTAATGAAAAGGAAAATAATAAGAAGAATAAAATGGAATATATACAAATATATATAAGACCAGCATCAAACCCAAACCCCCTTGATGGCAAGTACATCACGGTCACCATTGATGTTGTGGTGCAGGCACTGGGAAAGTCCCAGACAGGACCCAGCAGCAGATGGGAACTGTGTTCAGGAGCTGGATTCTGGTACCGGATTGAGGAACACTCAGATCAAGATTGAAGGCAGAACGAACAGTCCTTCCTGGATTCCAGACGTTGAAGAAGAAAGGAAGAATCTGATCAAGGACCCAGAGCAAGAGTCTCTGAGATGAGAGTAACCGAGCGAGGGCCCCCAGCAGCCGAATATGGTGTCTATCATAGAATGGTTTAGGTTGGAAGGGACCTCCGAAGGTATATGGGATGGAATACCCTGTGGATCAGTTTAAGGGCACCCATCTGTCCTCTCCTCCCTGCAGGTGCAGCTTTTACTTTCTGCACCCCCGATGTGGTACACAGGATCTAGTAGTCGCCTTGTTCTACACACCAGTCCCTGGCACTAACTCTAAACATCAGGTGTTATCACTGCTAGAAGCAGGCGCTGCCTGCGAAAACATGCTGCTAATTTCAGAAAGTGCAGTTAGTTAAAGGAACTGAGCTGAAAAGTAAAATCACTGACCAGGATTGTTCTGTTCTAACTCAAACCAGGACAAGTAGACACCCATATAGTCACCAGAGGTTCAGAAATAAATCAAACCAAATTTTTATTTTTTCTTTCTTTTCCCAATTTAATTTCAAGAACATTTGTTCTGTATAGGATAAGTACGTAAGAAATATTTATTATTGGCATATTATTGTTATTGAAGTTTTAATTGCCTGTTTTGGGGGAAAAACTAAGGTGGAAGGAAACAAATCTTTCCACCTACAATTAATATTTTGGAAGCTTCTAAATACTTAAACTCTATTAACTGAAAGTCTTCTTTCTGGTTATATTGAATAGTTTAGTTCATAAGGCATGCAAGAAATCCTTTATGGTTTTGTTGGCTGCTAAGTGATGCAGTAGGATAGTTTTAACAAGAGCCTTAAGGCTCTTTGTGTTGAGTAGAAGAAGCAGCATTGGCCAGAGAGGTCTCAGACTGTGGTTTCACAAGTGGCTGGTGGATGTTGCTGCTGGAAGGGAGACATCACACCTTTCTCTTCCCTCCTTTTGCCTGTGCAGGTCTGCCCCTCCTGTACATTGGCTGTGGGGTTGGTCTGGTCTTTCTGTGAACTACTATAATTTGTTAATCCAGGAAAAGAGAAAAAACAGGTATTTCCTTCATTTTGGGTTTGTTTTCTGTTGGGCTAATGCAGTTCACTGATGGAGGTGATGTGATGTGTACTGTCTTTCAATGCATGATGTTTAAGTTCCTGAGTGAGACCGTGGTGTTTTGGAGAAGTTGCTGCTTCCCGCTTTGTGTTAGCAGTTCGTAAGCGCACTTTTGCTCCAGGTTCTAATGTAGCTTCTGAATTCTGCAGTGCCTTGTATGGTTCCTCTAGTTCTCTGCCGTTTCTCCTTTAGCTGACATGAAAAAAGCTTTAACAATTCTCAGTTTCTCTCTTTGATTCCAAAATATGGATGAATGATGTTGCATATTGTAGTTCTCCTTTGCTGTTGCTGTTACTAGAGATTGGTTTAATTTATTTGTAAACTACATTTATAAAGTAATTCTACAAACAGGCAGCACAGAGTAGTATCAAGCCACGATTTCAGGTACGTGTCTAGATTTTCTGTTTACCCCTTCACTTCAGGATCAAGTTAGTAGTGGAGCACAGCTGTTGGCATTCTTTGTACAAGTCTGGCAGGAACAATCCTTCTCTGTTTCTTAATCTTAATACAGTGCTCAGTGTAAGAAAGGATATGTGTCTTTCACAGGCTGTCTAGCCCTGCGAGGTGAATAGGTGTTAAATATGCCTTGAATATTTTAAGAATGAGTTTTGTCTCAACCATTGAAAGGGAAGATTACGGATTGATGTTCCTCTTATGGATAGCCAAGGTCTTGCCCAGTCACCTCTACATGTTTTCTGAAATTTAAGTTGCCTTAGGAACTAAATGCATTTCAATGCAGGGTTTGGTGGTTTTCTTTTTAAATACTTTGAAGAATCTCAGATAAACTGAGATGAGAATGGCTACCCTCCCAGACAGGGTAAGTGGGATGCTTAAAATCTTCCAGCTGTTTGTCAGATACGCAACTCTCTGCTCTGAACTGCTGTACCATCTGTCTTGCTAAAAAAGGTGCACTGAGGAAGGAGAAAAGCATCTTTCCAATTCAGATGAGTCTACTGCATCTTGTGAGATAATCAAGCCACGGCTGATGTTGTGAACAGTATTTATTCCTATAAAACAGTTAAGTTTTATAGGAATAGCTTCATGAAAGACATGAAAGATGAAGTTTGAATGGGTAGCTCAAAGAGCAACGTCAGACGTTTCTGTATGATATGTGGATTTTTTTTTTGTTATTCAATCTTGCATATAGGTAATAGATTTTGTTTCATCTGTAAAATGTGCTATTTAAATTAATGGTGTTAGCCATCCATTATGTTATATTATCCATTACAAATGCCTTATATTTGACAAATAATTTTTTTCTGAAACTTTTGAACAGATCTGGGAAGTGCAGCGGGAGGACAGGGTAAATTTTATAGGTTTAGAATAATCAAGATGCTTCTAAGATGAGTTCTACAGCACAATGCAATGAATGTGAAATTAATCATGTGTAAAAGGCCTCCGACAAGAAAAATTGGAAAGAAGTTTCTTAGCCCCTAGTGCCATCTGCAGGATTACGACTGGAACAGGCAGGGAAAGTAGGGAAACAGAAATTTGGGTGGCAGTTTGCAGTGCCTGATAAGAAACAAAGAAAGTGTCACCTCCAACAAAATCTGGTGAAACACAATTTCTTTGTCACACTGAGTTTCATAACGATGTATATGTCAATTTGTTTTCAGCTCATGAGCGGCATTACACCGTGGCGTGAGGTTTCTCCACACATTTTGTTTTCAGCTTCTGCAGTAGCAGGTGGCATAACCAAGGTTTCTTTCTTTAGACTTCTTGAAAGAAATATCAATTATTGAAAATCATACTTCCACTATGAGCCTTTTGAGGGATGACTGGCCCTTCGGCTCTGCTTCCTTTTTGAAAGCTCTCTCTTCAGAGAGGAATAACGGACCCTAAATATTTTCTTAATATTCCTTCCATCGGCATGTATGTAAAGGTGCGTGTCATTAATAATGATATACATCTGCAGCTTCCCTGCTCGGTCTGGTTATTTGTGGTGTTAGAAAAGAACAGTTTTCTCCACAGACCGGTAGGTAAGCTGTAGCTACACATGCTAGCAGCAGGCAAATGGTGTATGTGTGACAGGATATAAAGAACCAAGAAGAATGAAAGTTGGGATTTTGGGAGAGGGGAGTGTAAGCTGAAACCTTAAGATGGAGGTGATAATGGCAATGGTATCTGGAAAATGGTTAAACCCAAGGAGTTTCTGTTGGTTAAGGATACATACCTGCTATTTGGTATGTGGCTTCAGCAGGATGTCTGGGAGCATTCCCATCTGCTCGACAAGAGCTTAGCATTCACAAAGAATGTTTTCTCTTGCCTCTAGCTGGTGGAAACTCTTCCTTGTTAGAAGCTGACTTGACCTCAATTGCTTATCTGTTCATCATTTTCCTCTTGACTATCGTAACGGGATAATCTTGAGCACCAAGCCTGCAGGTCCTCAGAAGCTCCACCTGGTTTAGGGTCTTGTCGTTTCGGCAGCATTGGTTGCCACAGATTGAATTGGATCTTCGTTTCTTATTGACTTTTTGCAAACAAAGCTCAGGTATTGGTCCTTTGTTTTTGGAGTGCTTGCTGGACTGATCTCTTTCCAGAGTGGTAGATCCCTTTGGGACTAAGGACCTCTCCAGCCTGCCTTGGGCAGTTTTCCGATAGGTCTTTCTTGTATGCAGAAAGTTAATCATGTGAATTTTCAGAGTATTTTGGATTTGGGACAAAAATTTCAGCCTGTGTTTACATGTCTATCAGGAGTTGATTTTTACTATGTCACTGCCTTTATCTGAGCTGCTTGTTGTGGACAGGCTTTATAATGAGCACAGGGAAATGAATGCTTCAGCAAGTACAATCTGTGGCATCCTGTGCTACATTACTAAAGTAAATTCAATGGATGACTTTTGAGGAGTTATGCAGGAGGGAGGTGAATAATGCATGCTGACAGTGTTTCAGGTCTACAGGCATCACTACTTCAGCTAAAACAGTGTGAATCTCTAAAAGTCAATAGTCTCTTTATTTGAAAGAGTCTTTGGATCAGTGTAGGCAAGTGGATATGGGAGGGAAAGATTTCAAAGTGGTATCAGAGGTCTGTTGAGGACTTTGTTGCTGCAGAAGTAGAGATCAGACATATTGTAAGTCAGACATACAGGGCTGGTCTTGTACTTTTCTCTTGTGAAAACCTGAATCGAGGGATTCTTTTAATCCCAGGAGAGTGGAGTTTTCCCCCAGATACGTGAGCTACCACAGAAAGGACACCAAGACTTCACAACAGAAGCTGGATCACTAAAGTGGTTTCAGCACTGAAAGAGCATCTTTACTCCTAAGGCTGTTCTGATGATCTTCTGAAAGCAAGAAAGAAGCACTCTAGCAGGCCCAGGGATAGGAAGATGCAAAGGCCTTAACTTTGTAGGACTTTCTTTGTAAGTAAGCTTTTGCTTGTTTGAAAAAAAAAGAAAAAAGCTGTAGTAGAACTATGTGTGCATGTGTTTGAAAGACTGTGTCTCTCTGGCCTGATTAACCTAGCATTATGCTTCAAGATTTATTGTAAGAAGTTTGCAGTTTCTGAGTCAAGCGTTTTGCTTGGACCAGACCACACCTAATGTTCTGAAGTATATTATTGCTCCTACAAGTCACCAGAGGAAAGCAAACAAATAGAAAAGCTTAGCTGTATTGTAAGTGCGCAATCTTTGTCAAAATACCCGTTGAACAAGTAGACTCTTGGACTTGAGTTCTCTTGGGAATACTATACCTTTTTATTCTGTCCTTTTTTTAATGAAGAAATAAAATACAAAAGCTAACTTCTGATGTAGATCATGAAAAAAGCACGGATGTGTAGGAATGGTGCTGATGCTAAATGAACAAAATGTGGGAAGGTTGCCCATTGGGCACTTACTTGGTTTTGCACATTTGAATGGCAAGTGTCTGCTCTTGTCAGAGCATCTGGAATGAGATGTTTCCATACAGAAGCATAAATCCATTTCTTGTGACAGTAGTATTTTAATCTGCAGGGTAATGACTTGTCATTTATCTTGTTTGCTTTGGTTCTGTGTTGGTTTAGAATCCTAATGGTGTTTAGAGAGAGGCAGGGATAAAGAAGTGTCTCAATCAGCAGGTTGTACTATGTGACATGAGTTCTGCTTCTTTTTAAAAAAGGCGTCCATTCAGATCTTTTAGAAGTCCAAGAGAAATCAGTATTTATTTGCTGTTGGTTATTAAGAGCTAGGTAGGAATCATAAACAGTTGGGGATCAGTAGAGCAGTTTGCCAGAGTAGTTGATGTTTCATTGTTTAAAGGTGGATGTTAAATAAAATGTCATTTACTGTTCTTTAGGCGATCGTAAATGTATATGAGCTCTCTCTCCAAAATTGCTTTCCAAGGGCCCGTGAAGAAAAGAATAATTCCATTAGGCAAGTTCTTGTAATGAAAGTGTATGTACTTTTGGCCCAAATTCTCCTCTAATTTGAGAAGAATTTCAAAAAGAATTTGCCTATAAATGCACACGCACCAAAAAGCAAGGTTAACATTAGCATGAAAGAGTAAAAGCAGATGCCAAAGTTGATCCTCCATTAGAAGAGCTTTCCTCTCGGTTTTAAGTGACATGATTAGTCCTTCACAATGACACGGTGGGGAAGATTTTCAGTGCAGCCTGCAAGAGTGCAACAATGAATTCCTGTTCACAAAGGGAATGGCATAGTTAAATCCTCACCCGTCGTGCTGAATGTCTGTCACATCATGTCAGTTATTAAGATATGAACCCACTGGGCAAACCAAAGAGCAAAACTTAAAACACTTTTCAGGATAGTATTTTTACAGCTATTGGAGACTTTCATATTAGCAGGGCACCAAATTTATGTTAAGGTATTTGTGTGAATGTTTTTCTTTCTATGTCCTTTATATGTGAGAACTTCAGAGGGCTACTGAAGAAGTTATTAGGATCAATAATTAGTGTTGTAAGGTAGCTATGCATGTAGTCATTACTTGTTCTATGCTGTGTGCTTCAATTCCAAAGAATAAAGTGACATTAAAAAATATCCCTACAGTAGGGTGCTTATGTCTTTAGAGCTTAGGTAGCCAACACTGGTATTTCTCTTCAAAAGTAAAAGCATAGAGGTAGAAGATTTTTGTCTTTAACCCCACTAAGAGAATTTGACAGAAAACAATTATTATTCTTCCTTTCATAGTAGTGAAAACAGGACTGTGCAAACTTTGAATTCAGGGTTTTGGTTTAATCTCCTAGCTTCTCTGAGCCTTCTCTCCCCTCTTTGTCTTTTCTTGTTCAAAAAAGAACTAACTAGCTGAGGTGCTTTTTTTGTTTGTTTGTTTGCTCGTTTTGTTATTTTAACTGGATTCGTGGCTGCAGGAATCCTGCTGGTAGTGAAAGTCCTGAGAGTGAATGAGTTTTTCTAATGTGGGTCCAATCTGACACAAAGCCTTTCACTCAGCTAAAGAGAGGATCACCGGCTGGTAGAAGTGGATGGTTGCTCTGTGGCCAGGAGTCAAGAAAAGCTCTGGAGCCAGAGAGAACAGGGAACTTTCCCTGTATAGATTCCTAGTTAAAATGTGAATTGAGGCACTCGCATTTCCTCTTACTTTCTCTAGAACCTTCCAAGAGACCCTGTACTGTAGAGTTGTGGCCTGATGGGATGGGGTTTTGCTGCATGTTTGAGAAAACAGGTAACTGGCATCGCAAGTCAAGTGCCTTTTGGAGAGGGGAAATCAACTCCATTAGGACACCTTTTACTGTTTCCTCAACTCTGTGGTTTTTTGTTTGTTTATTTGTTTTTTTTTCTCCTCCGCTTGCATTCATCTTTCCTTCTTTCTGCAGCACCTTCTACTGTTCATCAATTGCATACTGTTCTAAAAGTTTCTGCAAAAGCTTTCCAAAAGGAAAAAAGTGAAGAGCTTTTTCCAGGAGCAGACAAGATTTTCCTGATTTGTGCACTACTGTGCTTATCTTGAGAGCTGCAAGACATGTATGAATCCCTATAGATTAAGACACTTATAAAATGGACATTTGAATCTGGTAGAGTATGAGTATGTTTTTATGGAAAAATTTCTGTTCTCTGTAAATAACTGAATCTTTCCAAGCTGTCATGGAATTAATTTGTATGCAGGTTATAGGAATATCTCGTTTTAAATGGTAATGTACGCTTACACAAATGACACCATTTTTGTATCCTAGTTTACAAAATAAATATTTAAATCCTACCTAAGAAGAGGTGGGCAGATGTTAAACACAGACTCGTGGTGGCCCTTATAGTGAAGGTCCTGTAAATTACTTCCGTGGTTTTAACGTGTATTTAGCGGCACAATAGTGACTTTTTCTTTGGGACCACAAAAGCAAAATGGTGTGCTAAATTTTCAGGATCTGACACTGGTAGCATACTGTAACTGTATAGCATTATCTCAATACATGTGATTGAGTCTTAAAACCAATTTTTTTTATAAAGGGCGTGCAGTCAGGCTACTGCTTCTGAGAGGAGCTGTGAACAGTGAATAACGTGCATTCACCTAGCCCAAAGCAAATGCAAAATAATGCAATGTAGCTTGACCTTTTCTCATTGCAGGTTAACCTGAGTCTAATTATCTTGGATTTGCCTCAGGCTAAGAGTGGACAGGAATCACAGCTTGGCCAAGTCGTAACTTTTTAACTCTTACTAACTTGCTTTTGTGTTTACATTTTGTGCTACTGAGTGGCGATGGGGCAATGAGTTGGGGTTAGAACAAAGGAGGACAAACCCAAAGTGCTTGTAGCAGAAGCAGTAGTCTCTTCCTATAAATCTTAACTGAAGTTCAGAACCTGTCTACTGGGTCTTGTGCTGTAGTTTTGAATAACTTACAGTCCAAAGAACTTTAGGACCAATTCTGAAAATAAAAAGGGATCAGTAACTTTGCATGAACAGTGCTGTTTGGAGTTTTCTTCCCTTTTTTTTTTTTCTTTTCCTTTTTGACGTTATGAGGAAATGAAGCTTCATTGTAAATGTGCAGTGTTGAAACTTACACAAATGCCTAAAGTGGAGTTCTTAAGTTTTAATTTTGTTTGGCCTTGTGGTGTTGGTATTGACCTATACATCTTAAGTTTCACATTTATTTCTTTAAATTTGTGTAATTTTTATTAACAGTTAACAAAAGTGGCTTCATTTGGTACTTTCTTGACTGACTCCAAATGTGGCCACAAAATTGAGAATTCAGTGCTCCAGGTTTAAATTTAGAACAAAGAAGCATCCAGTTTTAAGAGATGCTTGTTTTTTCTGTGTCCTGTAAATTCATTAATTTGCTCTGAAATTACTCCAGATAAGATTAATGAAGTAAACTCCCTGTTATGTGCTGAGGTAGGTGCTGTGGCAATGCGCTATTGGAACTTTACCTTTCAAATTGCCAATAGGAGATTATTTTTCTCTGTTTTGAATGGTGCTTTCCTTGCTGTGTGCTCTGCAGTGAGATCTTGGTCATCACAGCTTGAGATACCTGCTGAAAAATTTGTAGCTTATGCTATCAAGTCGCTTCCAGAAATTCATACGAATTTTTGAAGATCATATTTGTGACAGTACAGCTGAAAAACCAGTGATTTCACTACCTCATTGCAGTTAATGTAAGATCATAAAACTGCAAAGTATACAGCTACATTCTAAATTCGCAAAGTGCATATAGCTCAGCATGAAATCCTTTCACAAGTTATCAAGAAAAATCACTGTATAAAGCTTAAAACCTCACACTTACGGATGGCTTCGTATAAGCTAGTGATGGTGTGCGCCAGGTAGTCTCCATGTGTTTATGCCTTTATTTTGAATGTGGTTCAAAATCTCCAACACTTCAGTCTGGTTTTTGTAGCTAGAAATAAACATAGCAAATAAGCACCCCCCAAACAGGAATGGATTTATGCCGTAACTTTTCATGTAGCCGTGGCAAAATGTGAAGTCGGGTACGGAAGTCTTGACTGGTAAATTGGCCTTCAAAACCATTTTAGTAAGTTTGCCATGATTTATTTGAAAATGCTGTGTATCTCTGGACATCTGAGAATTCTCATAGCATGATACGGATCATTTAATGCTACACTTGCCATGCAGGCAGCAACTACAACATCCCTGTGGAATTGTTGAAAGGATTGAGAAAAACATTCTAGCTTTATTTTGAAAAAACAGTAGTCTTTTTTTTCTTGTTAAGGTTATGGCCAGCATCCATGTTATCCTATTTCTTGACTTTGCTTTGAAAAAAATAGTTTTGGTCTGGAAAATGCCCAGTTTTGCTCTGAAGAAAAATGTTCCTGTAAAACTGTAGGAAAAAGGGTGAAGTCTCAATTGCGATACACTTGCAGTTTTGTTGCATGTTTTTCCATTTGACTCAAAAATAGCCTTCTGTTTTCATCTGAAACACTTTCAAGCAAAGCTATTTTCAATATTTCTTCAGATCACGTAGGGTCTATAGCTGAAGAAAAAAAGAGTATAAGCCTTGAAGAGTGCAGTAGATCACCTCATCCCACATATCACCAGTAGTGCTTACGGCACACTTAACTGCTGCCCAGTCTCTAACATTTTAATTATTTTGCACAGAAATGGGACTGCTGATGACTGACCTGCAATAGCATGTAACATTAGCCAACATCCTTGGATATTCATAGCCCTGGGGTTTAGGTGAGGACACATTTCTAGAGGCATTCGAAATGATTAATGGCTCTGAAATCATGCAAGAGTTCAGTGCCTATACTGCTTATATCTGTTCATAACTTTTGTGAAGGATTGCTCAGCTTGCCTGTGGTGGTATGGAAGGAGTGACCGACCCAGCACTATGGTTGCTCTGATCCTCTTTCTTCAGCAGAACCCAGGACAATGACTTAACAACAGTTATTCCCCTGCACTGGGCTGTCCACAGATAGCTTCTGAACTCTTCCTGAATAATGTGCTTCTTGGAGAGATATGTGAAAAGAGAAACCAAGTATTGTTAGCTGAAGTGTTTTGCGCCTCGCTCTTCTGGAACGTCAATTCCAGAGGAGATTTAGCGAAATTTTGGAGTGCTATTGTTCCCAGATAATAGCAAAATCTTTTGTTGAAAGATCCTTCCAACTGAAAGAATATTAATAACCATCATCTTTCACTAACCTTAATAGCCAAGGGGGAAAACCTGCCTCTAAATCAGTTGAAAGCAAGGTATATTAATTGGAAAGGAAAATAAAGCTCTGCTGAAGCTAAATTTTACCCTAAAATGTAACAGATGCCTGAAACCAAATGTACTCAAATATGGAATATTCTGTTTATTTCACGTGAAAAGTACAAGAAGTAGTCTTGGACCTCAGTTACTAAATCTCAGGGTTACTAAAAGAAAAGAGTGTGATTTTTGCCTTTCACTCTTTTCCAGTGTGCAATGTTGTGTTGGTTTTTTTTCCCCTTCCCTCCGTGTTTGATGGAATCATTTTGACTATAAAACTTAATTGGCTTAATGCAGTTTGGCATGACTGCCACCTTTTCAAAGATGAGATAGGAGGTTGCCTCTTCAGTGCTGCTTCAGCAGCCAACCTCCTCCTCCTCCATTCCCAGCTTGTGCAGGACTGGGCTGTTTCTGGAGAGGGAGTTGGTGATTGTTAATCCTCCTACATGTAACCTCAGCTGCAAGAAGAGTGGCTTCAATGGGTGCTGTGATCTGTGGTGCTGCTGCCAACATAGCTCTGCTTTCCTTTCAGTCCTGTCCCCCTTCCTTGGGCTCTGAGAGCAAGGACCAGAGCTTTACTATGTGTAACAGTAACTGATGCGGTGAGGAGGAGCAAGGTTAATAGCAGCATGGTGTGGGTGAAAAAAAGGGGAGGTTGGGAGCCAGCAATGCTGCAGGATGCATTGGAGAGGTCAGTGAGGGAGCAGCCCAGAGCTTTAGACCAGCCACAGAAGTTGCCAGGGTTGTCTTTTACAGGGCCTCCAAAAAGTCTCTGTAGCCTAGATGAAGAAGTTTTTGTCCTTCAACTGTATTGTATTCTTTCTTAGAGATTGAGGATAGTGGTGATGGAAAACAATTCTAACTTCTAAAAGAAAATAATAATATTTTTTTTTAAAAAAAGTCAAATAGGCACTGACTGAAATGCCCCAGTACACTTTCTTGGTATTGGTGGCAGTACTTACTACCTTGTGTTGCACAGCAGACATGTACATTCCATGGTGTATACGATGCTGCATTGTGATTCTTTTATTAGATGTAGATTGTGTTGGGGGATATCTCATCTGAGCTGCTGTGTGCTTTCCGATATGTCATTTACACGGACAATATCCTGGTGATGTCTAGTTAAATAAGCTCTTCCTTCTCTGTTCCCCTGTATTTCGCCCTTCAAGAAAACCGTGTGATTTTTATTTATTTATTTATTTATTTTTAAAGAGTAAATAGTAAGGTAACCTGGCTGGACCTTCAACACTCAGGAAATGCTGATGGTGTGTTTGTAGTCTTGTATGTATTTTTGGAATAGTCATGGTACCCTCTTAGATGAAAGAATAAAATGCAACAGATGGTTTTGGTTTTCTTTTTTAGCCATAGACGAATAGTAGAATTGTAGCAGATCCCCAAGAATAAGAATGTACCAAAAGCACCAGGTCCATTCCATTTGAGCTAAAGCTCATTTTCTTTTATTAGTGGTACTTTATCCTTTAGTTAAATCAGGCCTGCAAAGAATTACAATTGTACAAACGTCATCACTCTGTTAGCGTTACAGGATGCAGCTCTCTCTGCAAAATTGGGAGGAAATAAAAGGTTAAAAAGGGAGTATTTGTTCCCATCTCTGTTCACCTTATAAATTACAATGAAAACTTCCCTAAAAAGAGACATAATTCTAAGAGACTGTTAGAAGAACTTTAATGACACAACCTTAAAACTGGGAAGTTAGCATTTATTGCAAACCATTTTTTCACAGAAAATTGATGGAAGATCATGACTCAAAGGAAGAATTAAAGTCCCAAGCCAAGTTCTTTTAGCAGTAGCACATTGTGTATTTACTACAGCAATTTTAATAACAGAATATAATGCAAGAGTAAAACTCTATTCTGGAGTGTTTATGTTCACGACTACTATTATATTTGAATATAACAAGCATAATCTATGTAGATATAAAAGTACTGCATGATTTCTATATGATGAAATGTGCTGTTTTATAAGTTATTGACTTGAAGTAATTTAAGTCATCAGAGTCTGACATTTCAATAACTTTGAATGTACCTGGAATTACAGATTATGTATGTTACTTCTCATACTAGCTGGCTTGAATTTTCTACTTGATGCACTATCTTCTTCCTTGGAGTTAAATTGAAGTGTTGCATATTCCTAAGTTGGTTTTTTTTGTGGCTTTTGAAGATGTGTTTGGTAAATTTCATGCAGCATCATTGAATTTAGATGTTCCGTGTTTAGGTGTTACTGTATACAAATACTGTTATATGCTTCTTGTATTATTTTACATGAAGAAAACTTTAAAATTTTGTGGTTTCATTCTTCTGCGAGCATAATAGACCTGATGAGATGGGAACACCAGTACTACAAAATCATTTTACAAGTGCATATAATGATAGGACAAGGGCTAATGTCTTTAAACTGAAAGACTATAGATTTGGATGAGACATAAAGAAGAAATTCTTCCCCTTGAGGGTGATGAGACATCGGAACAGGTTGCCCAGGGAGGTTGTGGATCCCCCATCCCTGGAAGCGCTTAAGGCCAGATTGAGTGGCACCTTAAGGAACATGATCTAGCGGAAGGTGACCCTGCCCATGGCAGGGGGATTGGCACTAGATAATCTTTAGGGTTGCTTCAAATCCACACCATTCTGTTGTTCTGCGATGGTCAGACATGGTGGTAAGAACTTGCAAATGCAAATTAAAGATAGTGGGATATTCAGTTTACATTAACATGGAGTCTTTGAAAGAGGGATTGTCCTAATACATGAATGTGCGCTAGAACCCTGGTCAAGGACAGTATATTCTAGTAAAAATATTAAAGTTAGCAGATTAAATGCACCCAGAATTAGCATATCTGTCCTTCCTTTTATTGCCTGGAAGAAGCACTTACATTAAATCATGACATTGCCATTCAAGTCTCTAGAAAGCATTAGCAATGTCCTCTGACACAGTCACCAAATTTCTGTCTGATATGAAGACTGAATACACTGTTTTTATTCTTTCATCAAAATAGACTCAATTCTAAAAAGGTCAGTAAGGGTACTTAATTAAACTTTATTTGTTGAGAATTTGCACCAGGATTGACATTTTCTATATACAGTCTATTAACATTTGCAAGTTCTCATTTTTAGATTTCCAACTTACCTATAACTTTCAGTTGCACCCTTGACGGTTGAATTATCATTCAAAGTCATTAAATCTAGAGAACAAGAATGTGATTAAAAACTACAAACCTTGATTTCAATTCTGCTCGGTGAATATAACTAGTAACTACTGTTGTCATTAAATTTAGTTAGCATGTGTTGTTCTGGATCCTGACATAACGTTAAAGGGCTCTCAGAAGTTGCTGTGTTTTCAAAGCAGTGATTTCAGTACGTGAAGAGAAAGGACTTCTTGTGAATGAATGTTTCTATGTGTATTCGCAGTGGTTAGGAACGTGAAATACTTCTGCTTATGGACATCTCTTTCTGTATTTTTGCCCTGTGTAAGTTAATGAAACCATGTAGTTTTAGATGTGAGAACAGACTGACAGTAATTCACAGCTTATTCTTTGTCCAAGGTGGGAAAAACTGAGGCGCTCTCCAAGGATGTTACTGTTGGGAGTTATCCTACTTATTGAGAATGATAATTGTGGTACTGTCGTTCTGTTTTGTAGCACTAGTTAGCAGAAGTGTATTTCTGTGAAGAGAGCAGTGGTCTTCCAACAGTGTACAAATCCCAATATGGACCTGGAGGGTCGCATCTGATTTTTATCTCTTACACTCTTACATTTAGTCCTGAAAGAATAAGAGCTGTGACTCATAACTGATTTGAAATTTTTGGAGTTTGGTATGATTCTTTTTTTTTCTCTCTTCTCTCTTTGGCTTCCTACTAGGAGCCTGCCCTTCCCTAGTTTATAATGTGGTGAAAGAGGGAGTAAGTTGGGGAGCTTGTCAAGGCTGAGGAGGGCACTGCCTTGTCGCTGGTCTGCTGACACAGCAAAGCTCTTGCAAGTTTGCTTTTGGAGTGGAGCCCATTTGGAGTGAGCGTGTATGCAAAGAAACGGGTTTGTTCTTTAATTTTTAAAATTTGGGAAAGTTAAGGAGGACGGTAAATCTAGAAAAAAAGTTTGCTGTAGCGTTATCAGCCTATGATTAAAGTTGTACTTCAGTACCTTTTAGTGTTGTGATGGTTGAACTGAAAGCTTATCTAGCAGATTGGACATAAAAGTCAGGCTAAGCCTCAATATATGTTGACAGCCTTTCTTCATCACTTGCTTTTACAGGTTTATCTGTACAACTATCCAGATTATAAAAACCAGTGTGTGTTCTTGGGTGGTTTTTTCCATCTGAGAGGCTGAATAATGTTTGTGGCAGGGAGTGGTAGATCCACAAATGTCTTTCCATATAAGCACCTCTCCTGAGGCTTGGCTATTAAGGAACACTTAATGATGGGCAGGAGTGCAAATACAGACTTTTTCTGTGAATTTATGTCTTGCCTCTGGGTCACACTGTTCATTGTGTCCGGAGATTTTTGTACAGTTTCTACTTTCTTTCTTCCAATGGTGTAAAGTGTTTTCAAGTTCCTCGTTGCAGGGCTGCATGTCTCTACAGAGATTTATCATGAGAGGGAAGACCTTTATGTTTTTTGGTTTGTTTTTTTTTTTGAGGAACAAGTAGCCAAAATAGAATCAAGCATAGAAACAGATACTGGTTTTAAGGGAAGAATCCAATTTTTTAGGTTTCTGCCTTTATATTTGGTCACTGATGCTTCACCACAAAATACTAATCACATTTCATTTTAGAAACCTCAGGATCCGCTGTGGCTGGCCTCACAGGCAGAAAGGAGATATCTGAGAACAAACACAGAGGCACCAAAAGGTTCTAGAATTCTAGCCAGCTACCTTGTAGTCTGGTGAAGAGACAAAATGTAATCTCTGAAATTTTTTTTGGAATGACATCTAACAATGCTAAAGGCAGTATTTGCCAACTGGCAAAAGCAAAGTTGATAGGTAAAGAAAATTGTTGAAAACACTGTATATTATAATTGTAGTGATACTGGTTCTTTTTAAAGCTCTAATATATAATTCTAGTGACATGCTTCTTAGATATCTGTACATTTTTCATTTACATTTTGACATTTAAATTTACATCATTTTATGATCCTGTAATTTTACAGCTCATCTTACTTACACTTTTTTTCAATGGCAAATTGAAATCACAGATGAAGTGCACTTAGCTTGAGGAAAAAAAAAAAAAAATGTTTAGTAGGATGAAGAAAAGAAAAAAACTTGTAGCATGCAAACATATTCCTTGGCTGAAAGCTTGTATTCGCAAATCAGGCTCATTTATGAGAACGACCTTTTTTGTTTTTTCTTGTGCTGACAAATCTCAAGGAAAGTGCATATGGCTTCTCAAAATATTAAAATGTATCCCAGTGTTGGCATGGTAGGGAACACAGTTTGCTAACAAGTTCTTGAGTATTACAATCTGCTGTAAAAATATAACCGGACTATATGATTTTTGGTGAAAGTTTAGCAAGTTTGTTAGAAATACTTTGACTATGATCTAAAGTTAAGTTTTATTCTTCAGATGTAAGATATTACTGGAGGTGAGGGGAGAAGTGTTATTTTATCTGTTTTAGCATGCTCTATCTCTTAATTTTTTGAAAATATGTTATTTTTGTAAGTCATCTATTTGAAAGTGTTGTATGCTGAACTATTTGCCCTAATTTTTGTCTTCTAAAAGAAACTTGATAATAACACATCTATACATTAGAGATAATAAACAGCACCATTATATGCAGCATAGTGGTAAGGAAATTTTACTTGAATGCATAATATTATTTTGACCAGAGATAGCCAAATAGAAGAATAAAACAGGCTGGCACTCATCATAAATTTAAAAACTTGAGCCTGCACTCTTAAATGGTTTTGTTTTTTCTGGGACTGAAATTTCATTCATCATATCAAGTGTAAGCTCCTCAATTAATTGAATGATTTTATGTGTAAGTAGTACAGAATGGCTATTTCTGAAATCTCATAGAATTATGTAGAAATTGAAGTGAGAGTTTCAAGGCTGTGCGGTTGTGGTGAGATGGTGGATCTCAGATTCATTCAGATTTATGGGAACATTTGTAGTTGCATGTCAAAAGCAGAATGTATTTAGCATCATTTTAGTGATTAATCAAGTCACAGCACATCAGGCAATGTGTATATTGGATTTTATCTTTTCCACTGTCTCACGTGAACCAAGTGAGGTCAGGCATAGTGGGTGTTTAGCTAAAGTAACAGCTGGAGAACTGATGTGGGGAAAACCGATGTTAACAGGTAACTTGTTAACTTGTTTCTGCAAATCAGCACTTTACTAATGTTGACAAAGTATCATTTGGAAAAAAACCTGTTTCATAGAAGCTGCTAAATTTGGGGTAAAAGTTTAAAAAGATCCTGAAATCTGAGATTTGATTTCTGTATATTTTTTTCTGCAAATGAGACGTAGCACTGCCAGTTCTCTGCAATAGTTGTTACAGGTTTTCTGGAACATTTTGCATTTTCAGAAAGTGGTGGTGATTTGTCTGAAACACCCTTTTTTTTTTTTTTTTTCCCCTTAAGGTATTGCTTTAACTTTTTGATTGCATTGCTGGAGGTAGTCCTGAAATGGTATTTATATTTCTTTCCAGAGGTGGTTTGTATGACTGAAAAATGAAAAGATAAAACAATGAAGTTCTAGAAATCATTGTGTTTTTTTCATAATTGTATTTGCTGGTTATTTGTTTTTTTTTCCCTGGAAAAATACCCAAACAACCAACCCACCAAAACACTTGAGAGAATAAAGACCCTAGGAGTTGTCGTAATTTTCAGTGAGTTATAACTTTACATGGGTTCCTTTTTGTCATTGACAAGAGTAATAGTTTGCTTTTCATGTAACTAAAAAATATTTGAAATAAATGTGGAATTACTTTCAGAAGTATTTGACATCCATTGTTAGTAGGATGTTGTTGGTTTCGATAATGTTGCATTGTATAGCTGCAAGCAGCATTCTGTTGATCTGAATTCCAGTCAAATTAGAAATGATTTTGTTGCGGTTTTTTTAGGGTAAAAGCTTAGGTCTTTTTATTGCCGTTTGTATGAATGAAAGTATTAAGCAGAAACATTCTTCAGGTCTTTAAAGAAGAAATGAATATTCTTCAAAATAAGCTGGACTTCAGGTAGCAATTTGAGTTCACATTTTTCGTGTAACACACATTCTATCATAATTTGCCTAGAATTAAGCTACTGTTGAAACTGCCAATCCTATCATGAGTTACTGTCACTGGAAACTTTTAGTGTTGTGAGCTACGTGGCAAGATTCATGCCAGGTTAGAGACTAAAATATCAGGTACACATGGATAATCTACACGGCGAAAAAACTACCTGTAGAAAACACCAGTTATCTTCCTGCATGTCACAGGCAAAGATTTGTCTCTTCTCACTCCCACTCCACTTTGTTGCAGCAGAGGTTTAATATCAGTGCTGTATTCCTTTGTCAGAGCCTGGCATTTCATTTTTATTTGCCTCTCTATCTCTTGGAGGTGGGATCAGATCAGTGACTTAAATTTCCTTCCTCGTGACTTGCGTAATTCTGGGGTAATTTTGCTTCTGGCAGCTTCATCTTGAGCTCTCTTCAGTTTTCGCTAGGTGGTGGACCTTGGAAAATGTTTTCAGGTTGACTGAAGAAGATTCCTCTGTTTTCACCTTTCCTATTACAACGTTTGTCTTGGAAATGTTTCCAAGGTTATCTGACTTGTATAGTGAATAACAGTTTTCCTTATATTGTAGGCACCTGAAGTGGTAGATACGTTTCTTTAAAGTAAATTGACAAGTCTGGTGTGTCATTAATTTTTCATTTTTCTTTTCATTCTTGCTTCTACTCCAGAAATGACATTTTAGTTAAGGTACCCTCCTTTTTGGCAGTTCTCGAGTCTTTCTTCTTACGCTCTGTTAGCAGTGCTGCTTTCCACTTGTCTGCCATACAGTTGAGGTTGCTCTGGTGGGAAGAAATGAGATTCCTGCTTCACATTCCACCATTGCTTCCCCTTGACAGATTTTTCTTGTGGACTCCAGTATTTCCTACAGACAGCATTCCTTAACTTTGCTCTCTGGACTCTGACACCAGACAGTCCAGGAAAAATCGAGGTGGTCTGTACCACCATCACCTATCCTGAAAAACTACATAACTTTAGTGCAGCAGCTTCATCTCTTCTTTATTTGTCTTGGTGTGTTGTTGAAATTGTGGTCCATCATTTTACATTATGTCTTACATAAATAAAGCAGTTGGTGTGAGGGCTGGACTGTCTTACGTTATTCGTGAAGTCTAGAATCCTTTTGAATGGTAGCAAAATGTTTTTGTCTTTCATTCCCCACCTCGTTCCAAATTTGCTGTTCTGTATACTCACCAAACTGAAGTTTGGGCCCTTGCCACAAGGCTTGTTCTGGTTTGCCACCCCTTTTAAAAGGGTTCTGTTAAACTGAAGTCTCATTTATTTGGAATGGTAGAGATTTTACCCATACTTTTGTACTTCCAGCTATCTTTGTAGTTTCCCATCTTCTTCCTTACCCTTTGTGAGGGTAGGAATGACACCTGCTTTCTTCCAGTCCTTGGAAACCTTCTCTGATCACCATGACTTTTTAAAGATCGTGGAGTGACAATAATATCAGGTAGTTTCTTCGGGACTTGTGGGTGCACCCCATTGACTGGTGCACATCTGATTTGTTTAAATGTTCCTTAACCTCATCCTCCTTAACCTGACACTGATCAAGTTTATGTATCACACATGAAGATTAACACTGGATTTATGTTACAGTGGAGCTTAATCACCTGGAGCATGGAAATGATGGGGTTTGGTGTAGCCAGCAGGTGAGCAATAGCATCCTAAAATGACAAAAGTGTATTGGGGTTGCTGGAATGTTGATCACAGCAGTGGGCCAGTGACTTGATCCTTGAAGGTGTAGACAACAGCAGGAACCTCTTGTCATCTGAATGTATACTCCTGAGCAGACTTTTGCAACCAAACTGGGCTAGGAATTTTATGCTAAGTATAGTGTTAGGTATCTACAGTTTAAGTACAGTTGGAAACCGTTGAGAGTTTAGCAGAACAGACTCCACTGTTAAATTGTACATGTGTATCATTTGCCTGGTATCAAACAGATAAATATAAAACTAGCAACACAAAAATTGTGTGTAATTATAGAATCACAGACTTGTTTGGATTGGAAAAGACCTTGAAGATCATTGAGTCCAATTGTTAACCCAACACTGCCAAGTATGCCACTAAACCATGACACTACACATCTACACATCTTTCAAATACCTCCAGGGATGGTGACTGCACCTCTTCCCTGGGCAGCCTGTTCCAGTGCTTGACAACCCTATTGGTGAAGATTTTTTTTCCTCATACCCAATCTAAACCTCCTCTGGCACAATTTGAGGCTGTTTCCTCTTGTCCTATTGCTTCCTATATGGGAGCAGAGACCAACAACCACCTCACTACACCCTCCTTCCAGGTAGTTGTAGAAAGTGATAAGGTCTCCAAACTAAACAACCCCAGTTCCTTCAGCCGCTCCTTGTAAGGCTTGTTCTCTAGACCCTTCACCACCTTCATTGCCGTTCTTTGGACACTCTTCAGCACCTTGATGCTCTTCTTGTAGTGAGGGGCCCAAAATTGAACACGGTATTTGAGGTGCGGCCTCACTAGTGCTCAGTATAGGAGCACGATCACTTCCCTAGCCCTGCTGGTCACACTATTTCTGATACAGGCCAGGGTACTATTGGCCTTCTTGGCCGCCTAGGCACACTGCTGGCTCATATTCTGCTGTCTGTCAGCCACCACCCCCGGGTCTTTTTCCACCAGGCAGCCTTCCAGCCACTCTTCCCCAAACCTCTAGTGTTGCATGGGGTTGTTGTGACCCAAGTACAGGACCCAGCACTTGGACTTGTTCAGCCTCATCCCATTGGCCTCATCCATCACTCCAGCCTGTCCAGATCCCTCTGTAGAACCTTTCCTGCCCTCAAGGAAACCAACACTCCTACCTAACTTGTGTCATCTGAAAACGTACTGAGGGTGCACTTGATCCCCTCGTCAAGATCATTGATAAAAGCACTAAACAGAACAATCCCCAACAGTGAGCCCTGGGGAACACCACTTGTGACTGGCCGCCAGCTGGATTTAAATCCCTTCACCACCACTCCTTGGGCCCAGCCACCCAACCAGTTTTTAACCAAGTGAAGAGTACACTCATCCAAGCCACAAGCAGCCAGTTTCTCCAGAGGATGCTGTGGGAAACTATGTCAAAGGCTTTACTAAAGTCCAGATAGATAATATCCACAGCCTTTCCCTCATCTACTAAGCGGGTCACCTTGTCGTGGAAGGAGATCATGCTAGTCAAGCAGGACCTGCCTTTCATAAACCCCTGGTGGCTGGGACTGATTACCTGGTTGTCCTGTATGTGCCTTGCGATGTCACTCAAGATGATCTGCTCCATAAGCTTCATCAGCACCAAGCTCAGACTGACAGTCCTATAGCTCCCCAAATACTCCTTCCAGCCCTTCTTGTAAATGGTCATCAAATTTGCCAACTTTCAGTCAACTGAGACCTCTGCAGTTAGCCAGGACTGCTGGTAAGTGATGGAAAGTAGCTTGTGGAGCACTGCCGCCAGCTCTCTCAGTACCCTTGCGTGGATCCTATCCAGCCCCATAGACTTTTTTGTGTCAAGGTGGTGCAACAGTTCACTAACCATTTCTCCTTGGATTATGGGGACTTCATTCTGCTCCTGTCCCTGCCTTCCAGCTCAGGGGGCTGAGCGCCTGGAAAACAACTGATCTTACTAGGCAAAGAAGGCATCAAGTACTTCAGCCTTTTTCTCATCCTTTATCACTGTGCTTCCCCCCACATCCAGTGAAGGATGGAGATTCTCCTGAGTCCTTCTTTTGTTGCTGATACATTCGCAGAAACGTTTTTTTATTGTTTTGTATCTGCAGTTATCTGTCTGTTGAAGCTGTTGCTTAATGCAGTCCCACTTGATGCGCAGGAAGACTTCTCATCCAAACCCTAGCACATTTCCGGCTTCTCTGTGCATATTGGATGCCTGTTGCCCTCTTGATTTTGCCAAGCATATTCACGTCTTTAGTAGTTCACGCTTTTCCAAAATGTATTATTGGTTGTTTTGTGAAGTTCAGTGGGTTTTGAGAACTTTGGGTTGTGTGGGGATTTTTTGAATCTCAAACTTAATAGTGGTAACTGCTGTGATATTGGTAGCAGGCTGGGTAGGAGCAGACCTGGAAATTTGTATTTGGTGGATTTGTCCTTGAGTTTGTACTGCTTAGTGAAAGAAACACCAGACTTCACAAATTCTCTATTGTTTATTTTTGTTAACTGTTTTGTGAGAAACAAGCACTGATTGAAATGGCATTAATTTCACTGGGAGTTGGATCAAAATTACTGATATTTTTAATAGTTTGATAATAAAATAATTTGTAATCTTGTTAGAATACAGGTGATACTTTGATCTAAAAGTGTGTAATTTAGGTTCCTGGTATGCAGTTAGTAAACCTGATGGGAATTGTGATTCTGACTTTCCTCTGCCCTTTTTTTTTTTTCCTTCTGATTTATGGCATGGAACATACTAAACAGCTAAAACACTGGAGTAATAAGCTGGATGCAATGGCAAAAATCTATGTAAGCTTGCATTGCTAGTAGTTAGTGCTTCAGACTTTTCCGGGGAGGTACTGAATCAATTGCTGCACAAAATCAAAGTGTCTTGATATTTCTAGCCATCTATGAAACAAGAACACTTGTACATGGTGTGCCATAGCTACAACCAAAAAAGATCAAAATGCAAAGAGATTTTTTTTTGTTTGTTTTACAAATCGCCTGCAAGAAAAACTTCTGCTTATTGTGACATAACGAAGGTGAGTTGACATTTTGCTGTATCTTCTTTGAATAATTCGAAATGTAATGCAACAAAAACAATTCTAAAGTACATTTTTAATACTAGTGGGTGCAAATATAGTCACATTTCTATTTCCTGTTTGAATTCATTATTCTGATCCCTGTCAGATTCATATTTGTGGTAGTAATGTACCCTGCATGGCAAGTGCTGAGAAAACATTTATAAAAAGCTTTGCCAAAGAAATCTAACTATATAGACTACAGTGACTTTACTGTTGAGAATCTTCATGTGTTTATAGAAAAAAAAAAATCATACTAGTTAAGCAAGTCTGATTTGTAGATTTTGTTACTCAAATACCCAAGTTACTTAATAACTCTAATGTAAGAGATAGGGTAGTACAGCAGTTCTATTGATATTTTGGCAAAGAAGCCAATATGACCAGTCTTTACCATCTGTTTATAATGCTATATAAAGAAGACTTTACTGGTTGCCATGGAAACCAGCATTTCAAAACCACAAGTGTTTGCTTAAAATCTCAAGCCTTCTAAAGTCTTGTCTTTTCTGAGGGAAAAAGAATAGAAAATCTAAAGTTTTCCAGTGATTTTTTTTTTCTAGTAGTTGCTTTGCTGTAAAATACTTTCAGTATTTTTGCGCTATATCTTCTTTCATGATTTCTTAAATTTAAAGCTTGCCATTTGCTAATTTAATGAGCTTATTTGATGCTTAGCAATGATCTGGGAAAAGAGTACGCGTTATTTGTTGGGTTTTATGTCCATCTTTGTAAAAGGAGGCTTTTTTGTTCAGATGAACAAGCCTGATCGTGATATTGAGCCAGCGAAGTAAGAGGTACGGAATTTGGGTGGAGGTCACACTGAAAATACTTCTTACCTGAGTGAAAAAACAGATTTATCTTAATTATCAAAGTAAACTACCTGAGTCTCAGGTGAAAAGAGACTCTCCAGAATCAGTAATCTAGAGAAATACATCAAATGAAGATAATGCTGATAAGAATTATGGTCTAAGTTTGTCTATATTTTCCACTGTTGGCTTAAATTTTTTTTTTTATTTTTTATTTTTTTTTTACTTTTAATAAACCCTTGAAAAGTCCTCAATGTAATGTGTATATATTTTGTTATAGTATCCAGGAATATTTATATTTCTTCCCATTTGTGACCATACCTACATACTGCCTTGCATGCAACTTCTGTCCTAGTTCTCTGCTGTGTTTTGAGGTGGTTTTTTTCCCCCACCAGTTTACAAAAGGCTTCTACTGTGTATAACCACATAACTCTAGCATAACACGTGTAGAGGTGCTGCATTTGGACTTAACGGTGCTGGTTGGTTTTCAACCACTGAAAACAATTTCTGTTTATTTCTATTTAAAAGGAAGATTTGTATTTACAAGACTCTCGGTGTGTATTTGTCTTAAGCTACTTACTTTAAGTGAGAACAATCCACTGAAGCACAGAACTTGAAACCTCTTTTTCACTACTAGTAAAGAGCCTTCCGTGTTTTTAAGGAATAAATGTTCATCTGAATAATGCTGAAGAGGAGTTAAGTTGTTATTTAGAAATACTGTTGAATACAGAAGGTTAAAAAACCTCAGATCATTCAGTAATGACAGTACATATCCTAACATTTTTGTCTTTTCATGTTTCATCCATTTGTAAAATCTGCTGTGAGCATTTTCAGTGTGAAATAATGGCCAGGAGTTGACCTGTTTCATTATTGCATTTCCCTAGTAGAGTTTATTTAATGCAAAATACATTTTTTGTGACAGGCTTTACAATTACAGTATTGCTGAAGTGACACTGGACCTCCAGAGGTGTCCAAATTCATTAGCCTTGTGAAGCTAATCATATTTCTGTCATTCACAGAACTCTTCCAAAATATTTGTATTCCTTTCACTTAGCAGAATATTCCTGCGTCTGAGAGAGCCTGTTTTCAAAAAGCTAGTCTTGTGCTTGAGTAGACCCGTTGATATTGGTCGACAGTGGGGTGCTAGACCTCCCATGAAGTTTAAATAAAGTAAATATTGATGGAGAAATCAGACACACAAAAATTAGGCTTCTGTCTAAGTATTTGTGGTTGAAAAAATAAGGGTGCCAGACCTGCAAGCTACTGCTGGTCAGAGTAATTGCACTCAGACAGTGACTGAATTTTTTGGTATTAGCTTGCCTGCCATCCACATAGCATTCCAAGATCAAGTCAAACACTGACCAGGGAAAACTGTAGAGACTGGCAGTTGGTTAAAAAATATATTTCGGTGGTTTGTTTTCTGTGTGATGTCTTTAGTGTCATCCTTAAGGTAGTCCTTTTCAGCCTGCCCCTACCACTGATGAGATCTGATGGGTAGAGGGTAGAATTATAATTATTTATCTCTTTTTTTTTTTTCTGAATAATCAATATCTTTGAGATAAATGTGTGATTATAGCTGCACTTTATTTATATAGTGGTTTTTCCTGTGTCCATGGTAGGCTGTTTTCAGATTTTATATGACCATGCAACCTAAAACCAGCTCTTTTGAAACTTGTGTTTCAGTCTGTTGCTGTGCTGCTTCATTCAAATGAAAAAGTTGGTAGTTCCCAGAACGTTTTTCTTCCTCATCCTCAGATGATCGTGAAAAATGGGAATTCAAAATGGTTTTGTTATTTTGTTGTGTTTTTTTTTAATAGCAGCTTCTCCCATTATCCCTTCCCTACTTGTCCTAAAAGAAGTAGATCCGAAAAAAATGTAAAATAATATTCAAGTATGTAGCCAATCTTCATGGCGATGATTCAAACAACCTCTGCCTTTGGGAAACTCAGTAAGCCTAGTAGCAAGTGGATGGCAGACTGATACAAGTGTCTAAATGAGGTTCTTCTCTGAGGAAGAACTTTTATTTTCTTTCAGACATTCAAAGGCTTTATTGGTTTCTAGGAGCTGCAAATGCTCAAGAACAATGCGAGTAACCAATGCTTGCACCTGCCCCAAATCCTGTAGTTTCTTAAACTTCATCTTTATGATAAGATTTGTTTTTGTGGGATCTTGCTCATTTGAAACTCCAGAGCTTTATTTAATCTTCTGACTTTTATGGGTTTCTAAAACAGTCTGTCTTGCTGTTTTTGAAGGGCGGTGGGAATTTCCTTCTTGAAAGCAGTACAATACATGTGATATATCCTAAAGCCTGAAGAAACAGGTACAAGTAGCAACTCCAGAAAGAGATCAGTTTCTGTTTTGATCTTGAAGCGTGCTCTGACTTTTCATAGAAATCTTTCAAGAAGTTATGTCTTAAGACTTTCTCTTGTCATAAATTAGTTCTGGGAATGATGCAACTGACCCCAAGTTCTGTGCGTCTCTTGTCACTCTAAGCATAGTTTCCTACACTCCCAGTCCCTCTGAGCATCACCTTTAATATGCAATGGAATGATGAAATTTTGGCACGGAATTTTTCACCTTTAGTTAAAAAATGTTTCTCCTTGTAAGCAAAACCATGTGAAAACTGAGCAGTGGTTTTCTACTCTCGTGGAGTCACTCAGGTTGGAGAGGATCTTAGGAACACTCCTCCAGGAGCTTCCTGTTCTAGAAGGTGTGCTCCTGCAACCTGCTTCCCACGTAAAGCAATTAAGATCTTCTTTATTACATTTCTATTCAGTCTGTGAAGAATATATTTAATATTTTTGAGACACGTGGATTTCTGGGACACTTGAATACCTAAATTTCATACAAGCTGTATTTTAAGTGTACGTTGAGTGATTTTTAGTAACTCTCCCCATCTGAGTAGATGTCTGAGACTTCATAAATGCAATAAAAGTTACCCAAACTTATGAAGTTATTTGTATCCTGAAAAATGCTCCAGCTTTTGTGGGACAGAGCATTTTGAGGCCTGTTTTTCACTGAAGGCCTTGGTTGCAATTCATGAAGTTTTCTTAAGACAAGACTAGCCAAGTGGAATCACAGATACAACATTGTCTACATAAGTCATTGGGTGACTATGTCTATAGAGGTGCACCTGTGAACCCATAACTTTCAGGCAAGTACTTTCTCACTGGGCCACAGCCATTCTTCTTTTGCACATGAATAAGTTACCTTCTTGACTTAGTCTTAACTCTTCAATCATCACACCATGTGGTGGTTGGAGTTATTCAAAAGTTGCTTTCTATCATAAGTGCAGGACACACTACTTTTAAATTGCCTTTTTTTTGGCTTTGGATGAAGAGCCAGTGCAGAGACAGGCCTCTGCCTTCACACTAGAGTCCTTTTTGGGTTTTGTCTGTGAAATCTTTCATTTCTTTGTGATTGACTTCACAAAGCTAATGAATTGAGACCCCTCGTTTGCTCAGAAGCAGAGAGAGCAGGAGTGCTGTTAGAAAGACACACACCCCCACATGCTCTCTAGTAATTTGCCAGAAGGGTACCTTCCGAAAGAGTAGGATGGGATCCTCAGTTCCCCCAAGCTTGGCCTGACCCATTACACAGGTCTGCTTTTACTGGATAAACCCTTTAATTACTGGGCAGTTACGTAATGGTAATGAGCCCCATCCCAACCCTTTTTTTTCAGGTGAAGAAATTCACCCAACCCCAAAACTCTTTTTCCACATGCAAAGAGATGTTTAGTTGTCCAAGCCAAGGAATAAGTTTCCGAAGTTCGTGTGTTCTCATTTGCAGCCTCCCAGTGGGCTTTTCAGTCAAGATGGTTACTGGGTTTCAGAGCATATCCTCCTTCTGTTGTTTCCTGTCAGTTGGATATTTAATTTGAATCCCATTTTTAAATGTTGTTCTCGTGTGAAGCAAGTTTGTCATTTCCTCCCTGCTAAACTGTGCTCGAAACACACGCTGTGACGAAGATGATTCCCATTTATGGATCGGACCATGGAATGGACCATGTGTTGGAATGAACCAGGGTTTTTAATATGTTTTGAAGATATTTTGTGTAGAGGGATAATTAATATATACTTGCAACTTATGTAGCGGGTGAAAATAAGTCACTGTGGATAGCTGTTAGTATATACCAAACACATAAAATTGAATGCTCTGTGTATTTAAATGAGTTTGAGTATGATCACGTGATCATATGGTGAATCGTATGATTCAGATAAGTGTGTCCATGTAATACAGCATTTAACATCTGTTTTTAAAAAGAAGTATGTCAGGGAGTTTTCTCTTATTTACTTCTGATAAGTCATTAATAAAGCAAATTGGATAAAAGCCCTGAGGCTGGTAGAACTCTTGCATTTCTAATAAAGTAGCCAACAGTCTTGCTGTATAGCTCCATGCCTCTAGCACTATATATAGAATTATCAGTTATAATTAATTTTGAAAAAGTATGGGGTTTTTTTCAAATGTACCTGCATTTGTAACCATGAGTGCATCCTCATAACCCTTCTAGATTGAGCAAAATAGATGTTACTTTCCTGAGATGTTACAGATTTATAACTGTGTTTATATTGTCACATCTGGGATTGTCATTTTGGATAGAGGAATTTCTTTTTCAGAGCAATTTGTATTTCAGCCTAAAACTGTGTTTTCAATGACATTATCCTAGGCTTATAAATCTTCTTCATCACCCTAATTGATTTTGGTTGAGTTACAGACTTTCCCAACTGCCTTTTTTTTAGGGCTGTGTGAACAGGTGATTTTTTTTTTTCTTTTTTTTTTTTTTCTCCTCCTTTTGTTTGATGCTTGAAGTGGAAGGGTAGAGGAATGGCTATCACCACTGCCTATCTCGCCCTGTTTTCCTTCCCCTTGTAGATAAACGGAGCTCATGTATGACCTGAAACAAAATGATTAATCTTATCAGTGGGATACCTACAATAAAACACATGGAAATAAAAGGCAAAATCAGCAGCAGAGGAGAGGGGAGGACAGTGATCTGTTCACTTCAGCCCCTACCAGGAGGCCAGTGGCCAGAGCACACGCCTGGGTGATGATGGAAGAGCTCCCACTGGCTGCCTGGTATAACTGGTGGAAGGACTGCAAATCCCGCAGCTCTTGTTTGCTTCGGAGCAGAACATTTGGGAAGTACTAAAAACATTTTACTAAACATTTAACAGCCCTTTTTTGACCCTTCCAAAACACCTTATCATATCTGTTTTGATTGGAAGTTTGTTCTATATTAGTAGTGGTTAAATTTGAGCTAGCACTACTACCTGTAAGTATGTTTTCTTCTGCTACACCCACTTGCAGAGTCAGTTGACTTCCCAGTTGCCTGTGCTATCTTTTTCATATATTTTTTTTTACTCTCATTGTTACCATTTGGCACCACAAAATTTTCCCCATGTCCATCTCTTCCTTACAGTAACTGTTGTACTTGCTATATTTACTCCACTGTTTAATATCAAGAGTTTAAGTTAATGAAAAAAAGTGGTAAGAACATTAGGTGGTTTTGTCTCATGCAAATAATTTAAACTCTTTGCCATATTTAAACAAGATTGCTCAAAAATACAAGTGCTTGCAGTAAAGAATCTTTTTTTAGTATTATTTGTAATGAAAGCGTGAATTACTGATGGAGTTAAACCTGACAATTCTTGGAGCTTAATATTTTAACGGCAAAGTCTACCGAAATGGCTGCACATGTGGAGAAATACACAAAGCATTAACCAAAATGCTCGGGTTTGCTTGATTTATTCTCTGCAGCAGACGCACTCTGGTAGTAGGAGGTGTGTAATTTGCAGCACATTAGCTATTAGCCAGTGTCATTGCTTGAGTGGGTGGTGTGAGCCTCTTGTGCCTGTAAAGTGTCACACCGCGCATGTCGCAGAGCTGGGCCCTTCCCTCCTGTGCTGCAAGAGGAATTTTTTGTGAACACTGTTGTTCAGTGTTTAAGACTGTGAATCTGCCAGTTTTCAAATGGGTTGTTCATAGTTGCACAGATAATATAGAGAGTAAATATATTTTTTTTTATCTTTTGGGCTGGTTTTATTTTTCCCCTTCCCTTCTTCCCTCTGTCCCGTATTCATAATGTTTTGTAAAATTGAATTGTAGAAGTGTTTGACTTACGTACCCTTTTTTTTTTTTTTTTTTTTTTTTTTTGGTACGTGGTCCTCTGAGGATAAAGTACATAATTTGTGAGATAGCCAGCCTGTAACTTAAGCAAAATTGTGCTAATGTTTTTCTTTTTGGTACTCTATGTATGTACGTGTGCTGTTCAGCAGAGGTTTTCCGAAAGAGTCTCAGTTTGATGCATCTTTTTTTTTTTGTGCGCACAATTTCTCTTGGGTTGCTTTTAGTTCACTTCCCCCCCCAGAGGCACCTGTCTCCTGCCACGTACCCATCAAGACTAATTGCACCATCTGGAAGACTTTTGTGTAGCTGCTACTGGTGCAGAATATCTCTTGGGAGCTTAATTCAGAATGTGAATGTGACCCCTGAAGCCATGTCAAGTAGCTGCAGTCGTTTCTAATATCTAAAGGATGATCACCGTAGGCTTTATTTGTTTCAAGTCCAGGGTGGTTTGCTTTGGTGGGGATATGTTACATCTCAGTAGCACAACTTCAGACGTGTTTTGAATGGAATTAGACTTTGGCTACCCATATGGTAATTTGTAGAAAATCCTGGCTAAAATTATATCCGAACCATGTGTAATGTATAGGCTGTATGATTAGGTGTAGAATTGACAGACATGTTGTCCTTTTATTATTACTGCACTATTTGATTTTTCTGTCCTGTTCTTTCCCCACCTACCTCACCCAGCTGAGCTTCTCAATAATAGTTGGAATTTTTTTGCTGAGAATGCAAGGCAGTCGTTGCTAGAGGGGTTGCAAGCCCACTGAACAGCTCTGAACACTTGTCTTAGTTACTGCTGTGAAACTGCTCGAGTGTTTTCACCACAGGTCATTTTCTCCTGTTCCTCACCTTGTCTGAATCAGGTGAAAATACTGAAGTGCTTCACTTCTAGTGTTGGTGTCTGTCTAAATACGGCCCAGTGCTTTATAATCCTGTGGTGAAATACATTTCTCCTCTACTTCTGTTATATCCTCTCCTTTGACAAGCACTGTGCATGAAAAACCGAAGAGTTCTGATTGTTAAAAGTATCACCATAATTTCCTATATTTTGTTGGGTTTGGGTTGGTTGGTTTTGGTTTGTTTGGGTTTTTATTAAGAAGTGCTGTTCATTTCTCGTGATATCCTACATTTAGTAAGGCACTCTGATTTTGTCCGGAAGCATGTGTGGATAAAAGCATTTTTTGTTGTTTGTTTTTTTTTCATAAAACCACTTTAAGAATGCTGTCGTTGTAAATAATGCTGAGAAAATACTTTTGTATGTAGTTGCATCATCTGTGTAACTTGTATGGTTGAGTAATGTGATCAAGTGAAGTTCAAGCCAGAAGAAGTATTTACACCACCACAAACAATTATGAATTCTGCATACAGGATGTATACATACTATATATTATTCATTATATGTATTTTCTGTTTTTTTTTCCTGGGTAGTTTAATGTTCTTTGTGGGTCTAACTTTGGAAAACTATAAAGTTTTAAGTGTTTAACTGTCTTGACTGCATTTGGTTAATTGTATGTGGGAACATGGTAAGAAGACAATTATTTATTTGTGTGCTTGGTGAGACTGAAGTTATGTAAATTATAAATTCACAGAATGCTGAAGCCAAGCAGCTGTCCCCTCCTCCTTAAAACTTCTCACTACCTGTACCCAATAAACAAAATATAGGTGCACGTTGCAGGACCACAGCATGTGCTCCTTGGAAAGAGATTTGAGCTGCACAAACTTTCCTGAGTTTGGGTGGTTGGGAAGTACTAGGGGACTGATCTAAAAATAAAATCATTCTGCTCAGAATGAAATCATTCTGCAGTTATCTAGTATCTTCCTTTCCCTGCTTTTTATGCTGTTTTGGTCAGGGTTGTGTTGTTGAAGATTTTTTTACTTTTTTTTTTTTGTGGGAGAGGGTGTTGGTGGATTTTTTTATTTTTTTTTAAGGTTCTTTGAGGATGGAAGCACTGAGAGCTGGTGGCTCTGTGGCATGATTCCTCCTCAGGAACTTATGTTTGAATCTTATATGCTAAAATCTGTGTTGGATGTCTTCCACTAAAATATTGATTACTCGCATTCTCCTAATTTTCAGAAACACTTTAATTGGTTTATTTTAAGATAGCTAATAAAGTAATGTGTTAATTGCTATTTGCACTTTGTTGCTCTGTTAAGAGAGATTAACATTTAATTGCATCATTACAGATTGAAATTGGTGGCTGGTGTTTGGCTTTTGGCTAAATTTCAACTTTGACTGTAAATGTTTGGTATCCACTTGGTTCTTAAAACCTCAGTTTAGCTGAACCGAATTCTCTTACTGACTGAGACCACACACACTTGCTCTTTGTTTTGGAAGTTTAGCAGAAACTGATACCTTCTGTGACACCACAGCTGCCCATGTTGCAGAGAGTGTGAGATGTAGTGCTGCCAGGCTCGGTACACACCACCCTGAACGTGTCTTGGCTAGGCCAGCCCATAGGTCTACAGATGAAGCAAATGGAACATAAGCATATAAGAATATGGCACAAAACAAAAAGCCATGGCTATGTTTGGCTCATTAGACCCTACTAGAGCTAAAAACATTATGGGTTATGGTAGGAAGCCATACTAGGCATGCTGGTCTCCTCTTAAGTTAATCATCAGTGGCGTTTGTAGGCTGTAGCTGCACTTGTGTGAGCTCAGGGCTTCTCTGGAGGGGGAAAGTATTAGCCTGGAATCAGCGCAGGTGTGAAGATGAAGCCCAGTAGCTGTCTAGTACCAGCTACATTGACAAAACCTCTCATTCTTCTCCTAGAGCTTTTTGAGACATGTAGTTTAGACCATTTCCCCATTGTAGGAAAGATTGTAGAGACTCAAGAAAAGAAGTAAAGATATTTTTTTTTATTATTTTTTTTTGCAGTATCACAGGAACTTTCACAGAGAAGCGTGCTATTTAGATTATGTAGGATTATTTTAATGTTTATGTATCTGTTTGAATAAAATAGTATACTGAAGATATTCTTGCATGGTGAAGTGGTGTAAATGTAATGAGGAATATCCGAAAGAAACTTTAGGTTGCATCCACTGTTTTCTTTATTCAAACATACTTCCAAGATCAACATCTTAGATTTTCATTAAGATGTTTTAAAGGCTATTCTAGTTTGATTTCCATCAGTGATGAGGGATAAAATTATACTCTGGAATAAAATGAGTTTAAATACTTGGTAATTTGTGATCTAGTTCTTCATGTGGTTTCTTTAACAGATATTTAGATGATACTGGAGATATGGACTCTTATTTATTGGAAATTAGTTTACAAATTTAATAACATCTGGCATATATTATCCTTTCTTCACGCTATTTAGCCTTAATGATAAACATAGGAAGTAAAAAGCAGCTTGGCAAAGAACGGGAAGAATACATCTGGAGACATTGCAGCCAAGAAGGATAGCTAAGCTTGCTTTAGAACAAGATAGTTTCTGAGGTGGTACATCTAAGTGGTCATTTAGAATTACTTTCAACAGATGTGTGTTTGGGGAACGATTCCTTCTGACTCCAAATTTAAAGGTGCAGCATTTGCAACAGTTCTTCTGTTCAAAACAGCCTGTCTCATTTACTTCTGACTTTTATTTTACGTCTTTCATCAGTTTCTGTGAAGTCTCTTCCTAATATACTTAGACACGTTGTGTGTATGTATTGCACAATCTGGTCATAACCACTCTGATCTAAACAATTTTCTTTCAGCAAGTTATGGATTTTGGGTGTACCTTTCCTTTCCCTTTCCTTTGTTGAAGTACGAGGCTTCTTTTGACTTTTTTGTACTTCAAACAACTAGCTGAAAGGTCTTATGTTCCTGTTACAGTAGATCACATTGAATTATTCTGAAATACTCCTTTCATGGCATAACATGAAATGCAGAACATATGCTGCTCCTTGGAAATAAACAAGATTTAGTCCCGAATACTTGCTTTTCTCTGCAATAGTAGTATGCCATTGGAAGTGTCAGATAGCAGATGACAAAAGATCATGATTAATAATTGCAATTTATTTCCATGCAAATGTGAATATTAAAGACTTGATGAAATGATGGCAGCTTGAGATCTGAGTCTTTCTTTCCACTTTGGTATGACCAGTGAAAACAGATTGTGAAAACATGATTTTTTTTCTTTGCTTTTTTTCAGGGGTTTTGTGTACGATAGCCGAAATAATTTACAGATGCGAGGTTTGGTCGTATTGCTTATTTCCAAAGCTGCTGGACCCAGCACAGCAGAACTATCTTTCCAGCACAACATGGTCAGTGGAATTTATTCCAGGTATGTAGTTTACTTTCTTTAGCAAGATACGCCAAGGTACATTTAATGAGCATCTTTGAGGTGGTATCAAAGCATCTCAAGTGGTCTGCTCAGCTGTTACGGAAAATCAGTACTTACCTAATCACAAAACTTTGTTCCTCAGGATTATTATAAGCTTTCCATTGTAAAACACATTGTCTGCTCTTTGTATAGCTCTTGTAATACTCACTCCTTTATCTTAGCTGTGATTTTTGGCCACAACCAAATTAAAAACATTTGGATCAAGACAGGTATTTGAAAGTTTATGTTAAGAGGTACTTGGAATCAAAAAAGTAAAGGTGCTAGGAAATATTTTGTAATAGAGTATTGTCATTTTGAGTTACTCAGGTGTTACTTGAGTACACCTACTTACTAGAAATTCCAGTCAGATTGCCAGTCTTCTGGAATGCCAGTTGGTTTCACTGAAGGCCTAAGTTTTGCTGTAGCCCCTTTGAGGGATATTTTCCCATGACACAGCAGTGTAGAATGAAGGTTTTATCTCCCATGTGCAACAGCAGAATTAGTGAGCCTACTGTTAAAGTTCCCTGGGCTCTCACTGAGATAATTCAGCTTCATGGAGTTCCTAAATATTTTTAAAGTATTTAAAGTAAATTACTCAGTAGTAACAACAGTAATGAAAATAGTGGTTGCTCTCCTTTGCATATTTGACAGTTAACCGTTCCACTGAAGTAGTAAGTGAGAACTGGTTGAAAAATTGTAAAATTTGAATTTTTTAAATCCTTTTGAAAAACTGTGAGTGGTGCTTGGTTGAAAGAATAGTCTGTTGTCATTTTCGGTTAATGGTGTTTCTGACAACTGTTACGTATTAAATGAAGATGCACAAGCTTAGTGACTTGTTTGTATCCTGTTTTGTTTTAGAAGTGCAGAAATAGCATGGCAAAATTGAAAAAAACCAAAGTTGTTAAAATATATATAATATCTTAAAATAACAGAGCACGAAATATGTATAAATGGGTACAGAGAGAAATAACAATTAACAAGAAAAAAGACCTATCTGTATAAGAGACTTGTGGAGATCTGTGTTGTCCCTTTAGCTGTTTAATTCCATTCTTGTTTTGTTTTGCCTTTAATGTCCCCTTAGGGTTGTAAAGTTTTTATATCTATATGCAAATGAGTGCGTAATTCTAGTTAGTTAATTATGGCACAGGAGGTATTTTGGTTTGTTTTGTAAATGATTTAAAAAGTTTACCTTAAGTATGCCTCATAAAAGGAGAGAAAAAGCATTATTTTTTGATAACTAAGGTCTTGAGTATGATGATTTTGACCATGGAGGTAATGTTTGAGCGTTTAAAGCTGCCATTGGGAAGGTGACTAGTGGAAGTATTCATTAAGGAGCAAATAAGACCTTGAATTAATAATGAGCCATTTGGTGTAAATGAACATCATTGGAACTATGCCAGTTCAACCAGCTGAAAATCTAGCCTAATAATCTAAGTTTGAGCAATTCAATAGCCATTATAATATCTAGTTCAGAGTTACAAAGGTACTTCAAAAATGAAGCAGTTTTGAATACGCCCACACAGGTTCACTTAAGGTTCATTACTGTCTGCAAAAGTGATAACTATGGAGTTGTTAATTTAAATGGATTTTTCAATGACACTCTAAGTCTGTAGCATGATGCAAATGCAAGCAAACTGCTGCACACTAGGAGAATGCCGATGGCGTTGTTCCATTTTGTGCTGTAGTGGCCAATCCTTGCCCCCCACCGAAGTCACTGTGGGCTTTGCCTTTGACTTTGGACTCTCTTTTTTATTTAAGATGCCTCTCTTTATTTAAGATACTTTTTCAAATATACTTTTAAATGTGAATCTAATTTCTGATTCTCCATTGTACGAAGCTAAGAGAAGCAGCAACTTGGAAAATTGCGATCTTAAAGCGCTTTTGTGCTTGTTTTATATGTTACAAATAGTGTTTTGCAAACTGCTTTCTCCTGAATAAGAATAAATGGACATAGTTTTCCATTAATACATTTCTGTCTGATCTCTTGGTTAACAATATAATTGTATCTGAAGTATATGTTAGACATACATATCAAAGGCAAAGTATATCCCTCAGTGATTTGAAGTGAAGAAATATGCTTAATGCTTTATTGTTCATATATGTCTTCAGCTTTGGAAAGTATTTTTTGGAAACGGATTCTTAGAGATTTTCAACTCAGCTGTAAACTACGTATGGCATGGCAACCAAAAGAGCTGTAATTACTTCATTTTTTTTTATATAATATTTTGCTGGAAATATTATTTCTGGCACTGTAATGAGCATCTTCATTGCCTGATACTTACGTGCTGTGAACGTTATATTGTGGACTATTAGCTGGGATATGGCTCACTTGATTTTAAGATACTTAGTAGTGATTAATTAATTGCATTCCTGAAATCCAAGCATGAGCTAACTTGTTCCAGTACTTGTCAGCAATTGCACTGGCCCAGTCTTTCTTTTCCCACTGTTTGCGTTGGAACCAGCTCTTGTGCTCTTTTTTAAATATTCAGTCCCACAGTGAATAGCCAGGTTACATACATCAATCCACTATGTCTGGTACTATACTAAATGTACAATCTGTGATCAGAAAGATGTAACAGTGCAATACTTATTTAAGTTAGAAAACCAGAGAAAAACACGATGGACTTTTTCGTCCTGGGATCTGGCATGTTCTGCATAACCTCTTCTCCCTATTTCATATTCTTGATTCAAAATATAAAGCAAGCAATTCAATAACTATAATTAAAACAGAAAGACACTGAGAGCTGAATTCGGAATAACAAAAAAAAAAAGTAAAATTTTTATCCTATTCTCTTCTCTAAATATGTCAGTTCATGGGACAATTGACCTTAATGTATAAAAATAGATTAGCTAGCTGCTTAGCTGGCATCTGTTTTTTACGGGTACACAATGGAACAAAACCCATGCCTGCTACCAGGGAGCAATCTTTTCCAGAATAACGGTTACAATTTAGGTAGTTACAGGAACAGGGCTAGTGTAGTTATATAGTGCTTCCTCTGGCTGGCATTGCCTCCAGCTTTGGTACTTCATAATTTGCGGGAGATGTGATCTGCCCACAGTAAGCTGAGGGCATGGGAGTCATTGTGTGCAAGGATAACATAGCAACTGCTGGTTGCCTTATGAGCCATGATGAAGATAAAGGGGGAAGTGTTGTAAAGTGTTATAAAAGCCTGCTTGGCATGCTGTACTCTGTAGAGCCACCTCCCTATCTTCTTGCCAGCAACCTGACTTTATTCCTATTGGTGGGGAAAAGAACCTAGCTTTACTTCCAGCTCAGCACCAGTGATCTCAAAGGAGGATGAAGAGGAGAAGTAGCAGCGTGATAAACAGTTCTATTTCAGCTCCTGGACAAATTTCCTAGAGTTGAAACTTTCTGCTGGTCTCTTAGCCTTCAGGAAAATAATTTCTTGGCTACAAAAGCATTGCAAATGTAACGATGAAGTGCAGTGCTCGCTGAAGAGTATGCAAGCAGTATCCTGGAAGGGCTGATGTCATTGCCTGTACTCGAGCAAAGCAGATATCCCATATTCCCTTGAAACTCCTTGCTACTCCTGTGCCAAGGAGAAAGAAAAGCTCACATTGTCATGCAAATAGTATCAGAGAACACCTTAGAGCTGACACGGGAGCCTAGAGCTTCGTAAGAGCTTTGAGATGCATTTCCTAAGTGATGATTATACCAGGGTCTGACACTCCTCTCTTGTTGCCTTCTTTTCAGAGCAAAACTCTCTTGGATTACCACGTCTGCAGCATGCTGATCTTTTACTTTGCTGCTGGAAGTGAGCTTAAAAACCTCACTTAAAAGTTAAAATTAAAGCTCACAAAAATGGAATCTCCAAGATCATATGGTTTCTAAACATTTACACCTTTACTCTTGATAGCTGGAGCTAGATTCTTACAGTTGAAGATACCAACACTAGCTTGGGTTCTCTCACTAAATAGCCAAAGGGCAGTGCCAGACACTATTGGCTGGGGACTGAGGAATCTCCTTGGCTTTATATTGAGTAATGAATTCCTGTCATAGCCTCTATATTGCAGCTTAAAATGCAAGTGACACCAAAGGACAAACTTAAGCCATCTCTTCAGGCCTTGGTATCCTTGGCTTTAATACAGCAAGTTATTTTCTTCTCTCTCTCATGTTTTGCATCTTTTTTCTTTTTTTTTTTTTTTTTTCATGCCTTTAGTGCCAATTTCAAAAATACCCTCTAATACTGACATCCATTAGGTCAGCTCTACAGATTTCCTTGGATGTTTGTCAGAAGTTTAAAAAAAAAAATCCTTTTTTTTTAGTCACGTCTTCCTCTACATTGATGTTGGTGAATCCTATGATCATTGACAAGCAAAGACCTTGTTCTTCTACTAGACTCAGCAAGTGTATATCTATTTGTGTGTAGAGTGGAATGTAAAAAGTGCTATTTCAGATCTGTACTAAAATCTGTTAAATCAAACAAGCAGATTAGCTAGTTTGGCACTATCAATACTGGGCTCTTCTTCCTCAGAATGATGCAGGTGGCCTTCAGGAATTCCTGAATTCAGGAATTCATCTCTTGCAAGATGAGTGTGCTTTCCTACAAGATGGTACTCGCTGGATAAACTTGTAACTGAACCAGAATTCTTCCTGCTGCTTGGAGAAGTGGCGATAATACTGTAGTGACAGCGATCATGAACATACGCTCCTTTTACTCTAGTGTTCTAGTAATGATTTGGAAACCAGCACTGATAACTGCTTCCAACAAAAGTCCAGTTTAAGTGGAAGTTAGCAGCAGATGCCAACTCCTCGCTATGGTGATGGATCTTTTGCTTGTAGTAATTCCAATGGTAATTCTTACTAAGTACCCTGGGTACCCTTTTTTGGAGACACACAGCCATCACACAGTCTGATTTGACATGCTCTTTGTCATTGTGGCTAAGCCAAAGTCATCTTGTTCTCACCTGTAAAGGAACATTGATTTGCAACTTAAAGGTCTCCAAGAAATACCAGATCTTAATCAGAGGGTTCATTCATCCATTCATTGCTTTTCCTCTGTAACTTTCTTTGGTTGCAAGGAAGTCAGGAGGAGATAGGCGTTATTCTAAGAATCCTAAATGTTGTCACAAACCTGAGTGCTTTACTGAGTGTGCAAAGAGCCAAAACACACACTGTGTGGCAATACTTGTTGTGTTCCAGTTTTGTGCAGAAAAGGGTACTAGGTGATAATTCACTAAGCCAGCACCCCTGGTCAAAGCCAGATAACGTATTTATACCATTCAAACATTTTGACACTTGTACTTATTTCATTCGTATACTCCTACTTGAAAGCTATCGGACGATTCCGTGCTCATCTCGTTTCAAAGGTAGAGAGCATTTTAAATGTGCAGCACATGCTCAGAGGGTAAGGGGCTTCCTTCAGTAGGGGGCTTTTTCTTGCTAGGAAGTATGCTTTTCACATTATAATGATATTATAATGAGATGGTTCATCCTTAGGGCACCAGTTTGGAAACTTTGCTGACTCTTTCAAACTATCCTTATCCTCAAGGATGCATGTCTGAATTTGCTCAGAGGGTTCTTTTATCCTCCCTTAAGCACCCATTCCTCTTTCTTACCTCATGTGCAGCCATCAATCTGTCACCCGTTCTTCTTTCTGAGACCATCTTACGATAAACAGTGTTGGCCAAGCATCGAACAGTCAGTCATGGTAAGGACAGAGGACGCACTGTTTTGTCCCTTTGCAGGTCCATCTAGCTTATTCCCAGCTTTTCTTTGCTAGATATGAAAACAAAGCAGCATCTAGGTTCACACAGGATAATTCACGTTGGAAGCTGGATCTCAGGAGGTCTGTAGACTAACCTTCTTAAAGTAGAGTCAACAATGACGTCAGACTCACCTAGCTTTCTTCATGAGGGTCAGGTCTTTCAAGAATGCAGTCTTCTTCACAAGCTGATAGTCAAAATGTGTTTTAAACAGATGAGTGAACTTTCTACTCTCTGCCTGTAGCCTCATGCTATAGTTGGTGTGCATTTGTGTATATGTAGCCCACAAGAGACCACCCTGATGTTGGCATAACCTAACCTGTTAGATGTCCTTAAGGTCATTCAAGCACTCAAATATCCAAAGATCTTTCCATCCCAAGATTTTCAGAATTATTAGTGTGGGCTGTGTCAAGGCCTACTATCATAACACTACCGTAAAGGTCTCATCTGTCTTTGGAATGTGCCACCAAAAGTTGCTAGGTATTAGTGGGAACACTAGGAATCTCTTCCATTTCTCATAGGTGACAGCTTGCCATCTGCAGCTCTATCTATTCTTTCTCCAAAGCCCGTGCCATGACAGGCGTGACAGAGGTGATGCTGTGCTTGTTAGAGCAGTCCTTAATTGCTGTGTGCATCAAAGGCAATCAAGCTGCCTCGAGGGAACTGAAACTATGTGAATGATGAACCTTGGACAACTTCAGTCTGCGAAGATAAATATGGACTAGCGTAGTCAAAAGCATGGAGGTTATATACTGGTTATAGTATGCTTTTCAGACTTGCAGTCTGCACACGTTTACACAAATGGATGCTGGTTTGTTGACTTTACTTCTGCATGGGTCCAGGACTGCTGTTGGACTAGGAATTTGTGATTGAGATGTATCTGAAAAGGCAATACTCTGTGTATTTAGTGTAATAGCCTATGAGGTGTGAGCACACCTTCTCTGAAAGTTGAGAAAATGTAAAAGTTGTTCCACTCTGAGTGATAAACGGAATAAATACTCCATGAGGATGTGCACCTGGGCTCTGCGTTCACCAAGAGCTCCAAATATATTGGCAAGTAGCTTCTGTCCTGTCCTTGTGAATGCAACCAAACAACTGAGAGATGATAATGCTGTTCTTGACTCAAAATGTTGTCACATTTCCAGTTGGAGTACATGACTACGATAGCAGAGGGCTACCTTCTGATTTAGGAAAAGATAAATACTACTCTGGCGAAGGAGATCTTCAGCTGTGTGAACTGGATCTTCACTTGCTCAGCCCAGCAGTAAAGTTTTGCCAGCAAATTCTTTCTACTGTAGACAAGCTTAAAGATGTTTGTAATTTTTAATCATCGTTCAAATGCTTTCCAACTGAAATGTGAGTGTCTCCACATAAATCTATATTTGATTAATGAATAGTTCTACGCAAAGAAATCAGATCGTCTCCGTTTAAAAGGAAGAAGGGAAAATGCAAATCCATTGCAAAGCCTCTTGGCTGATAAGGCCTGGCAAAGGGTTAAATTTTGCTGAAGGCAAGATTAATTGTATTGTTATAGTGTGAGTGACACTTAGAGGTTGCCTTTACCTGTTTGCTACTAAATTTTATAAAAGCCTTTTTTCTGTCTTGCATGGTGTAGGTTTTTCTGTGCACAAATTCTGTTTGAGAGTTATTACAAAAGACAAAGCTCAGATGAAATAAAATCAAAAAAATGACCTCACAAACAATGATTTTGGTACTTACAAAAATACAAAGAGTTTGAGTGTGTGACTTTTTTCATCTTCAGGCCTCGGCCTTCTCTCAATTTCTATACTCTGAACTGTATATAATACAGTATATACTCTGTATATACTCTGAAGTGTATAATTTGAGAGATTGAATTTGACTCTTTCTTACCTTCGTATTTTCAAGTAAATAAATGATGCCTAACTTTATCATGCACTTCTGTCATGTGAAGAGTAATTCCATATTTGCGAAGAGGGCTTTTTTTGCCCATTGCTACTTGTCTGAGTTTACTAGGAAAGGAACACTAAATTAGATTTACCCTGACCTGGTGCAATATGGAGGGAGTGGCTACGAACCACTGTTCAGGAGACTTCATGCTGCATTGCACCTGTCCCCATCAATGATGTCAGTCATGACAGAGCATCTTTAAACAAAATAAAAAACAAGAAATGAGAAAGATCTAGAAAGACCGATAGTGTATGTAAGAACTCAAAAGAAGGCAGAGCTTTTTTTCCTTTTGTCTGGTGTAAGTATTCACACTGGGAGTTTCAGTGCAAAATAGCTGTTGCACTTTAAATTCACACTGACTTACGGCACACAAGCCCTGGGTCTCAGCTGCAGATATTGCAGAGATTAATCTTATTAATGGAACTGCTAATTGGTGTTTGACTTCTAATTATAGTAACAATAGGCCATAACAATCAATCCTCACCTTTACTGGGGCACATTAGGACTCTTTATCATAAAAATGATTTCCTTTGGGACTTACTGTTCTTATGCCTGTCTTCTGGAAGGCTGGCTTTCAGCAAAGGTGCGCTATCCCAACAAGCATGGAGTTTGGAAGCTTAGCTAATTAACTGATAAAGAAAATGTATGGTCCTAAAATATTCAATATCTAAGTACAGTAAGAAGTAGGATGCTCCAGACAAAATTATTTGTTTGAAAGATAATGAGAAAAGTATCTCAAAATGTGAGCAGTAGTGTCTTTTATAATCTTTAATAAATGTGTATTTTGTTTCCCAGTGCTTGGTAGCTTTCCCTTAGCTTTTAGTGAGAGGAAATCTAAGCGATTAATTCTAAATTATTCTATTTAGTTTTTGCTCTCCAGAATAAATCCTGTGAGATTCTTCATCTCATTTACCAGACAAATCTCAGGAGAAGAAAAGCAGATACAACTTGATTACATATTCCTATTGATCATCTTCCACCCACAACAATAAAAATCAACTCCAAATACAAAACTAACAATATTACTAATTCATTACAACCAGGACTTTTCATCATTAACTTTTTATTGTTTTCAACATACACAGCATGTGCAAATACAGCAATTATGTGTTGAATAAGAAAAGGTTCTCTCCTTATGCTGTAGAATGAATCAAAAGACACTGCATTAAAGCTAATCAAAAAACCATGCAGAGATATGGACTCAAATCTTGTTCAAAATTATTCTGTTTAACGCCAGATAACTGAGCAAGGTAAACTCAATATGTACATTACAAAGGGGTTTGGTTTTATTTTTTAAAAAAGTAATTTTCAGTATCATAGAAAGCACAGTAGGGATGACTTACCTTGGAGGAACCTTAATTAGTGCCTGCTGTCTGTCTGTCCAGCCCACTCTTTTCCTGGAACTTCCTCCTCCCACTGCTTGTGAAGTGAGTACTGAACTGCCACAATATTCAGCAGAGCATCCAAAACCTGCACTGAAAAAATTCTACAGTGGGTTAGTAGCAGCTGTGGGAGCAACAAAGTCCTGCCTTCACTCTTGTGGGAGCCTTTCAAAGAAAGGCCAGAGGAGCTGTAGGTAACAAGACTTGGCACAGCCTTCCTGGGGCATGGCATTTCCACATACCAGAGCTGTTCTTTGGTAGCTAGCTGTAAAATCTTTCCTACGGAAAAAAAATTCTGCTTGAGAACTTTCACATTTTCTTAAAAAAAAATAAAAAAGAATATTTGTGAAGAAAAATTTCCAGCCATCACCTAAGTGCAATCCAGTGCTGTGATGAAAGCACACAACAGCTCTGGGGTCTGCTGACCCCTCAGAACTATGATGTCAATATGACCAGTTGCTTCACAGCAAGTTCTTCAGTAACTGTAGCTACGTAATTTATTTGTCCTACAGTTGCAAAATATCTCCCATGCTTTCCCATCTGCTGAAGTACCAGCTGTCCTCTTCCCAGGCACAGCGTATTGACTTCTCCCTTGACAAATTTTGCAGTGTAATTAATGCAGTTTCAGTACAAATTTCTGTAATACTCGACAAATTGTAGTGATATGAAATTAAGTATTACAAGGCTTAGTGTACCAACTCATTTCTTAATGTCAGTCAATCAGTACTCTGATATAATGTAACTGAAGATATTACAAAATTTTCATCTGATGGAATGGAGTCGAGGAGGGGATCTTCATTATACTCCACAAGTATATGCATATAAAAATATGTAGTGAACTTTGGCATATGGGATATGTATGGGGAATATGTTGTTTCTGTGGTGGTAACAGATATTTTTGGGATTGAGTATAAATAAGAGTGGGCCTGACTGCTAATGAACGATGTTCTCCTAGCTCAGAAGGTATCCTTTTTGCTGAGAGTTCATGAAACTATATAAAGACTATACAACATCTATTCTCTTCCACTTGAAATAATGGCATATTCTGGTCCCCGATCACATTATACAGTAAGTGAATGAGTGTTTCTTATCACTTCCGTGGTATCCGGCCTTTAAGTGTCAGTAGATTTTTGTGTGGAATCTGACAGCTCTGAGATGCTTCTCGAGGAAACAATAAATAAAAAGCAGCATATTATTGGGAGTGGTGTAGACAGATCATTTTGTTGCTGGGCAGAGAGGCTTGGTTATTTGTAATTTATTCCAATATAAAGGTGGGCACGTGAGTAAATACAGATAGCAGGTGAGAAAGGATAAGGAAAATACAAAGAAATAGAGAAGTTACGACTTACTCTAGTGCCATAGCCAGGATTGCTCAAGGTAATAAATTTTATTTGACATGAAAAACAGGATGACTGGCAAGAGATTACCTAAGAACCTTACGCATGGGTGGTTTTCTTGTTGATGTTACATTGGTTTGTTTTGGTTTTGAAGGTTGGGAGAAAAGGTTCTAAGTCAAGTTCTGGGAAAGTATCAAATTAAAAATTCCTTATTTCAGGAACTGAATTTTGTTCAGCGATGACAGCTGGATTGGGGGAATCAATTTTTTAAGCAGACACTGACTGTGAAATAAAAGTGCATGCTGGTATCTTCATATGGTAGATCTTCATCTTCACAAGTAGAGTTTTTTTTTTATTTGATGCAGTAGTGGAAGAGAAATTACTGAGGTACAATAGCAAGAATTAACCGGATGGAAATGACTCATTAATAAAAATTTAATCATCTTTGCAGAAACATTTTCCATGAGCATGAGGTGGTATTTCAGTAGGTTGGAAAATATTAGTCCTTGTTATGTTGCACCTTGTCTATTAGATTAAGAGGAAAGTTAAATTGTTATTTAAGTTAATAGAAGCTTTTAGGTCTGGATGGATTGCAAGATCAGCAAGTCCCGATTTGGAGATAATGGCTGCTTTTGGAGTTTAAGCTATTAGAAATATGTATGATGACATTGGTCAGTGATTTGAAAAAAAAAGCAGTAAAGGGTTAAAGAATTACAGCTGAAGATTTCAAGAATATGAATAGAACGTATTTTTTAACCGTGTTGTATTGAGAAGATGCTTAAGCAGTCAAAAGAGAAATCAGAAAGATGATGAGGCTTTTTTACCCCCAGAAGAGTTTGCAACAATTGAAAACTTCTGATCTGCCCTGAGAGTGTGAATATGGAGCACGTTCAGTGCACATGAGATTTTGGGAGCTTGATTGCCCAACTCTAGAAGTCCATTAAAGTATTTGCAGTTGTAGTTGTTAATTTTTCCAAAAACTTGGCCAAATTTTTGTAAATTTTTGTGGAAAGAGAAGATGCAGCCAAATAAATTATGTATCAAAAGTTTCCAGAATGGGAAGAAACCTAAGGAAGTTTCAGATACTGTACAACATTTCTGGTTTCTTTCTCATAGTTGTCATGGTTCATCAAAACAGTGTTCTGTGGAAAGCTTGCTTCAGTTTCTTATACTGAAATTTTGTTCTGGCTTCTGATATCTGTGCAACAAAACCAGTACAAAAAGTCCAGCTAAATTCCTGTGCCGTTCCAGTCAGCAAATTGAATTTTAGCAAAACTACAGTAGTGGCAGAAATCAATAAATGTTGCTATTTCGTGGACTCAGGTAGGCATTCTGCAGAAATTGTTTGTTCTCCGAAGTGTTTTATTAGCGTATGTATAGCTGCCTCTTTGCTGTCACTCACTTGATGCTAATGTTGCTTGAATTGGTTGATTTTTATTCCTTATTAAAATGTGTAGACTGAATCATTATGGATGAAAGGGTCAAAAAAATGAAAGCATGAAATTTTCAGATACCTTTTAAAACTGCGTCCTGGTTTAGGCCTAGCCAGCCACAAAGCACCACAGAAGCACCACATGGTAGGATGGGGAGGAGAATTCAAAGGAAAAGCGTAAAACCTCATGGGTTGAGGTAAGGACAGTTTAGTAGGACAACATAAGGGGAGAAGAAACAATAGTAGCAATAATACTAATAAAAGAATGTATAAAGCGGGTGATAAGCAATGCAGTTGCTCACTACCACGAATCCAGTACCCTTCCCCAGCTGAGCTGTGATCCCTCGGTTTGTATACTGAGCGTGTCACATGATATGTAATATCCCCTTGACTGGTTCAGGTCAACTGTCCTGACTGTGCCCGCTCCCAGATTCTTGTGGAAATTAACTCCATCCCAGCTGAATCCAGGACAGGCTGCTGTAAATAAGATGGAAATGATGCTAACGGTACAATAATAGGTAGGGTTTTTTAAATCAAAAGGCACATTTTCTCAATATCACATGATACTCCATTTGCATAAAATACATACTACTACTACTACTAATGATGATAAAACTTCGCAGACATCAACAGCACCAAATGCTTGTTACTCTCCTGATATGGTCCCAGAAGCAGCAGTCATTGCCTTGCTCCAAAAGGTTTATTATCCTTTCCCTGCTGGCGATTCTGTCAACACACCTGGTGTACAGGGCAAGGTCTCCGAGAAGTCTGCTGTCTCCCTTCAGCTACTAGTCTCGTTCCTTGTGCACAACAGGCAATATCCATCTGCTGCATACTTCTGCTTTGTGAAAAAGCAAAACCAGTCCTATAATAAAACATTTTAATATATGGTATTAATGTCTATATCGAGTTCTGAACATTGAAAGTTCAGGAGGGGAGAGGAGAGCAGGTGTGATAACCATACTTTTAATTGCTGACAAACATAAATGTAATTACAGCTGTTCAGAATAGGACAGGTTTCCTTGGTAGTGTGAGTTATCTGTGGTTGTGCAAACGGTGTACATTTTGATTTTTTTTTTTTTTTTTTTTTTTTTTTCCCTCTAAGTTGGATGTTTGAATTTCAGAATATACAGTATGTTTTATATAAGCACGATGATAAAAAAAAAATATTTATATATATATATAAAATAAACCTCCAGCATTATTTAGTACTCTATATTCTGGTGGTTCTTTTTTTTTTTTTTTATGCCTGTGCAGTTAGGCTTATGAACAATCTATTCTCCTAACAGGACTGCTCATTTATCAGATGTTCATTCTTCACTGCATACAAAAGGTTACCTTCTTTTTTTCTCGCATAAAAAGTTTCCATGTATTTCAAGTGTCATTAGTAGGAGAGCTTTAATGTCAGGGTTACTGCACCTTAACTTTCAGCTACATTGAATACAATTATAGACAAACTCTTCAGAGATATTTCAGAGAAACACTTGGAGTGATAAGTCATGCTGGCGGTCTCTGCATAGTTGACAGTACACAGGACTGGGCATTTCTGTTACACTGCTTCAAATTGTCTCCCATAGTCATTGCAAATAAAATGATAGCCACGCTTCAAAGTCTCGGAGGCCTGAGAAACAGTGTAAGGTAAGAGAAAATGTGGTCATGAAAGTAATTGTTAGTAGCCTGTTCTTTTTACCTGCCGGTGAGACCTTTTATTTCCCTTCATATCTTTACAGTTGATTTTAGTGCAAGCATTTCAGTATTTTGCTTAGATAAAACACAGAATAGTCGACATGATCTTTACACTATGATGTGATTTTTTTATTACCTCCTGTCTAGCCTTTTTTAGACTCCTGTTTATAATATCTGCAACTTGCTTGCTTCAGTAAGCCAAAGAAAAGACCTTTATGCTAGCTTGCTTTTAAACTGTTCTTTTGGCTTGTTCTTCTTCCATCTCATCAGAGTCAAGTGTCTTATTTTCACCTGTAGCTTTCAAAAATGTAGTACTGCTGTTTTAAGGAAACAGTGATGGTTCTTTTGTTTCTGGACCACTGGTAATTGTGCAGAGGTGAGCTTGCTTGTGATCAGCCTTTTTGGAATTGGCTACTGGCCTTCTATGTTTGAATTAACATTACAGAATTTATTCTTACTCTAACTTGTCTGGACACTTAGTGTGAAAATAACTGTGTTTTGCTTAGACCTTTAAATTAGCCCAATACTCTGGATTTTACAATGAATCAGGGCTTTCACACTGCGCAAGCTTTGTATTTGTTTCATATATGCTGGTGTCTGCCTGCAAAAATGTCACCTTGTTGTCTGGGGTAAGTAGTTTTGTCAGCTAGTAAGATGAACTGTACAAGTGGCAGGTAGTAGAACAAACTTGATGCAAAATACAGTTGTTGATAGAAAACTGTTTACTGTATTTACTTACTAGAGAAACTGTTCAGTTGTCATAGACTTGCATTTCCTATAAATAATGAAATTCTTTTTAATTTTGTAAGCTGCTTTTTTTTTCAGCAGCCTATTAAACAAAGCATGCTTTTTTTATCCTTCAAACAATTGCAAAACATGGATAAGACTTGTTGGATAGTTTAACTAAGAAATTGTCTAGGTGGGCTTTCCCAAAGCGGAGTTGCGATGTTAACATTGCTCCATGTTCTTTAGCTATGGACTAAGCATTCACCGAGGGTGCAGGCAGTCAAGGTTTGGCTCGCTCAAGTATGTGAAAGGATGCAAATCCCCAGTCTGAATTTCAAATGTCTGAATTTTCAGAAAAATCCTCTTCCCACAGGGATACAGGGCACCTAGATCAAGTGTGCCTGAGTATTTAATGTTTCCTCACCAGTAACTTTGTGGAGTCCAGGTGTCCCATCTTTCTCTCTTGTAATCTCCTGGAGACCGACTGACTTCTTTCACTCTTGCCATCTGGCTGAATGAATAATTCAACGTTTTATGTAATGGCTGAATCGCTCAGCAGGAATGGCTGAGGAAGGAGGTGTGAGGATACCCTGGCCTTGTGAGTCAGGTACCCGCCTGATGTGAGACCCAGGTTTCTGAGGGATGCTCTGCATGCTTCAGAAGAGGAGCTTTGGACTGAGAAGCTGATTCTCTGAATTCATGTTGTCAGGTGGTATGTCCAGTGCTCGGGTCCTCCCTCTCTCACAGTTTTTTGACTTCAGAATGCCTCTTGAAGTTTATGGGACATTGGCAGGTTTTTAAGGATAAACGTATCCTTGCTTGTGCTGACAAATTTTCACATTTACCCCCTTGCCTTCTATGAACACAAAAAGACAGGAAAAATACACGTCTCCAATAGTCATTTTCTAGCTGGAAGTCAACATACGCAACTGGGTAGAAGGGTACTTTAAATCTTTTTATAGGTGTTTTCTCAGAGATGTCACTCTAGTTACAGACAAGTGTTTTTCCAGCTATTGTGAAGGATGAGTTGCCTTTTGGACACTTAAATATTTCTGTGCTGGTAAAGCAGCAAATTGAAAAGCTGACGAGGAGGTTCAAGGTTCAAAGCCAAGACTGAAAGTTCAGATTCAACTTTTTAGTTTTACGATTTTTGTCACTTTGTGTCACAACCGAACTGTTGCTTTCACATAGTGTTATTAAGTAATACAGAGTTTACTCATTTAAAATAGGCTATCTTTCTTCATGGCAAATGACAGTGAATTTCATTCTTTTTTAGTATCCTGTGTTAGATAATAGTTGAGAGAATAATAGTTCCAGAGACCTTTGATCCACCATTACTGTAAAATAAAAATACAGCTGAATTTTTTTTTCCCTCTAACCATAATGATTTTAACCTTGTGTACTAATTTGAATGGGTTTGTGGGGGCAGAGTATTAAATGAGACACAAATGAAGGAAAAATTGCTAATGCTGCCACTGTATATCTAATGAGCACTGTGTAATAAACCATAACCTCTTCAACATTTCTGTGGAAAATGGTGTGATTATTTTGGATGGCTGGCCCTTTGCGTATGGCTCATTACCATCTGGCATAATGTGTATTGATATAGCCTGTAATTGTCAACTCTTATTTGACATGCTGCCTTTACTAAATGTGACTTGCATGGCTAGAACCCCCTAATGGTTATATGGAAAACTATAATTAAAGAAAATCTGTATACTTAGGTAAAACACACACCCTTATATACATAAAATAATATTGTAGATGGTCTCTGTTTATCTCCTGTTATTTGTGGGAATTCTTGTGTCTATTCCCAGGTTAGTACAGTGCCCACTACATTGCATTACCAATGTGAATACCTAAATGTGTGAAGACAGACATGAATCCTGAATGCAGGTTGTTTCCTCTTGCAGAACTTGCTTAAAATGAGTTATGAAATATTTATTCTCTGTGTGCCGCTAAGACAGAATTAATATAACCATGGTAATAGAACGGGTCCCCAGCCTGCTGGTGTCTTTGGATTCTCTTGCACTGGGAATGGGAGGTAACTAATGGGCAAAGTGGCACTGGTTTTGATGTTTCTCCCAAATAACGTGGCTGAAAAATGCATTTGGAAATCCCAATGCTGAAAGCATCTGTACTTCCTTAAAAGAAAATGGGCTTCTGGCTAATAGGAAGTTTCAGATAGATTATCTACTGCCAAATCTAAGTTGTCTTTTGTTTATTTTCTGAAAAGTTTCCTTCCCTTGGGTTTGTGGTTCATGAATAAATAAGATATGTGATTTTGATAGTCAGACTGGCTTGCAATGGCAAATAGGCCATAGGATTTCTGCAACTTTATCAGCTTTAATACTTGTGCTTACATGGGATTTCATCAGGTGCTGCCTTCAGTTGTGCCGTGGAGAGTCTATCGTTGCTCCTTGTAACAGATTTTGAAAAGTGCCTTCACTTTATTCTTCTCTGGATTTGCTTAAGTTCAGGCTACTGGATCTTATTTTACCTTTGCTTGATAATCTGAGTATTTTTTTCTCTTTAATGTTTTTCTGTAGTGTAGATACTTAAACTGCCTTTAAATGTCTGTGATCAAGTCAATCTACAAGTCTAGTATCAGCCTTCTCCTTACATGAAATAGCTGTAGTTTCTTGCTTTCTTTGTTGTTGTTTTTTTCACATTGATTGTTAGTATTGACTCCTTTCTAGTTTTTCCTGCTTTCCTAAATTCTTCTTGAATGAAGTTTCCCAGTAATGATTTTTACTGGCAGCAGAAACCCAAGGTTGACAAAACACTACTTTTGTTAGTATTTTTACTCTTTTTGGCCACACTGGTATCCTGTATCTTTGCTAATTATCTGTGATGATCTGTTCCTTCACCCTCTTTCCTCCATTTTCCAAACCATTGAGTGTTTTCTTCCAAAATAGTCCCAAGTCCTCTTTGCATGGTCTGCTTTCTGTAATTCTGAGATCTTTTGATTAATTTTTTTTTTTTCCAATGNTTTTCTTTTTTTTTTTTTTCCAATTCCTTTTTTTTTTTTTTTTCTGGAGTAAAGCATATGGAACCAATTCCATTGACTCTGCATTGAGGATGATTTATTCTCTGCCATTTATCAGCTATGTCATTCCTTTTCTGTTGTCTTCTCTCCTGAGTGCAAGTCCTCTGGACCTACTAATGATAAAATCTTAATGACCACTGCTGTTCATGATCATCATTACCCTCTACTGGACTAGAAGATATTTGTATGTGGTTGTGTAAATATATTGCTTAAAAAATATAACAGGCTTTGTAAAATCCCTTGCCTTTGTGTTGTTGTGTTTCTGCCCAACCTTACCTAATAGCCCAATGTGGTTCTTAAAATTCTTCTTGACTCTGAGGGTTTTTAGTATATCTTTTTTAAATTGCCCTTTCTCAGCTCCCTGTCCAGCTCTTCATTTTCACATTCATTCCTTTATCATTTTTCTTCCTTGCCTAGTTTCTCTGATTTGCATTTGTCGCTATCAGTTTTCCAGTTTATTTTAACTAGAGAGGGAAGGAATTATAGCTAGTTTGGCTTTGTCTAAGCCATGATTTTTTGGCTTTTTGTTTTGTTCTTAATCAGCTTAGTCTTTTTTACTGGGGAATTGTGGCTTTTTTGGTCATATAGCAAAATATTCTTGAATAGTTTACAAAAAGTATTCACATTTTTCTGTTTTAACTGTTTCAGCTTGTTTTATCATTGAAAATATTACTTATGTATAATATATGCTTCTGAGTACTGTATGTTGTATTTATAAAGTTTATATACTGATTTTTATTATATTGTTTTCATATACAAATATATTGAGATCATGTTCACTTCTACCTAAATTTTTAGTTCTGATATGAACTCTTTGTAGTGAATTAAATTTTTGATAGTGAACTTAAGTTGAATGCAGCATTTCTTGAGCTAGACAAATTCCTTTTAGAAATTCAAGCCAGTGAGAATACATTGTATTGCCACTATACGTTATTCAGTGTTCAGTATTCTTGTGTAATATATGCATCATTATTTACACAGTGAAGGATGTAGATCTTTAAAGAAGTAAACATTTTAGCTCTTACTATGACTTGATGTAGTACTTGATATGGTCTACATAGCTGTTAATATAATCTATAGTGGACACCAACTAGAATTTCAACTTGTCATTTATTGCAAGTTTAAATTTTGACAATTTCCTTATAAAAAGACAGTATTGCATTTGACAACTTTACTTCGTTTTGGAAAGTGAATCTTCCCATAGGGATAACCAGTGAATTTTAGGATATAGAATAATAGGAATCATGGTGTGCAATTTAAAAAATATAACATTTTAATGATTTTGACAATACATTTATGAGTTAGTAGCTCTATTTTTTACTACTGATTTTTTAGCATCATTGTTCAAGTAATCCAAGAAATATTTTTCCAGATATCTTATTTACATCTTCAGATGAATATTCTTCTTTTTTCCTTTGGTTTGATTAAGTTAGGTTAAGCCTGCGTTCTTACCTTGTCAGCCCAGCTCACCTGCTCCTCATCTGTTCACACAGAGGGATTGTCACTCTTTTTCTGACTTTTATGATGGTTAGCTACTTCTTATGTACAGGCTTCCTCTTGATCTCTTTTTTATTGGTCCCAGCCTGCATGTCTGCCTCCAAGTCCTGGAAAACATCAATTTGACTTATTGATTCTGGTGGTATTTTTCTGCTGCCTTCTCTAATTCACATTTAAAAAAAAAACAAACCAACCAAAAAACAAAACCAACAACAACAACAAAACAACAACAAAAAACCAACAACAAAACCCCCACAATCCTGAACTTGAGGTAGTGATTCTTACCGGCTCTTTGTCTAGATTCTCTCACCTGCTTCCTAGAATTTATGCTTTTGCTTCCAGGTGGGAATATTTTTCTTTTAGCCTGTGCGATTTGAGTGGGGAATTGCTGTGATGGTGCCATCCAGCGCAAGAAAAACGTGCTGTGTTGTGATCGCTGTTGCTTTGTGGCCACTAACAACAGGTATAGGAGTAAACCAGACAGAGCCTTCAGACTCTGAATTTCACCTGTTAAGGCTTCATTTTTCTTGGAGGTGATGATGCAAATGTGGATCTCTTGCAGTCTGGTGCAGAGAGCTGACTCCAAGGCTCAAGGTCTCTTGGCTACACTGTAGTGACACAGTGGTGGCTGTCTTTGCGCATCAGTGGCATTAATTGGAAACTGATGCAAACTGGTTAACTTTCATGTCGCTGTCTGAGGCACAAAGGGAGAATTGGTTGTTCTGTGGTAAATCTAAAGTAGTTACCGGTCAAGTCAAAACCCCTTTCATGATTTCTGCATTAAGAAAAGGAACTTCAAGTGCCCTTCTCTCTGCCGACCACTCATGAGGCTTAGGGAAACTGGCTTGCTGAATTCAAGTGAACTGCCTACTAAAAATCAGAAAACATTTCAAATCCTGTAATGGGCTGAGGGAAGATTTTACTAAGCTAAATTAGAGGGGAAGGAAATTAGGCAGTACACCGTGGTGGGGGAGATACAGAACGGACGTGTAAGATCTTTTCAAGAATGAAGAAGAAAAAATACGTGAAGGAGTGTATGAAGACGTTTTACTTCAAAAACTTTGATGCTACGAAGGGAAGATCAAAGTAGTAAGATATGTAGCCAGTTTAAAAATAAATTGATTGACAAGAATGCAATTAAACAGCATACTCAACAAGCTTCACAGCACTCATGTCTTTTGACGATTTATCCCTCAGGTGGAAGATACCCCTGCAGTAACTTAGGAGGAACCGCAGAGGTCGTCTTCTCTGACCTTGTTAAAGGGTAACAGTAGGTAGATACTTTCTGCTGGGTAAGAGATACATGAGTTGCGGTCATGCAGCAAGTATTTGGTGCTGTCCTTAAGTCTGCTGCTTTATCCTTAATGTTTTTTCTGTTAGTGAAACCACATCGCCTGCCATATATGTTGACTTGTTTAAGCACCTCCCACCATCCTTTAATTTCTTCTAAAAGAGACTGTACACAGAAGATGAGAATGGGATTTTCCATCACCTTGATGCTGTTTGTTACTCACTATGCATCATTCCTTTAATTGTGGTTTTATTAACCATGACATCGACAGGTGAATGGGAAAAAGAGCTGTAAAAATCGCTGCCATTTCTTACTGTATAATTAAGTGGGTTGTCTTGGTGCAGCACAAAGACTAGAGCACACCTAATCAACTTCAGCTTAGTGTATGCACCCTCCAGTCTTTACAAAAATCTTTCTTTCTGTTCATTGGTCACAAAAAAAAAAAAAAGATACCAAGTTCTGCTCAAATACATTGTCAATGCATAAGATTATTATTTGTTCAGTTAATGTTTTTTCACATGTAATTTTCCACTAAACTATTTCATTTTTCAGCTTCATAGGTATATATAGATTATTATAGTTGGCAAAGAAATAGAATGGATTCTAGTATTTTTATATATATCTAATCCCAAATGTAATCCTTTTCATCCAAATTAATCCTTTGTGTATTGAAGGGAAACTTTTGGATTGACAGTCACAAAAAATGTTCATACCTTGGGTATATACTGTTAGTCGCTTTAATTCAAAAGTTCGGTGATAAGAGTTCTTAAAGACATCAGTTCTGCCATCTTTGTTCATGGCAGTTGTTTCTATTGATGAAAATCTTAGAATATGGTTTTTAATGGCTGATTTAAGTCTTTGGCCCATTTCTGTGAAACATTATGCCTACTATTAACATGTTAAATTTTAAAATTATTTACATTTAAATTTTAAATTATCCTTTGCATAACCTATCACCCTGTGAGAGGGCCGGTGTAGTTAGCTCTGATGGTTAGCTGATAATGAAAGGTAAACTGACTCACGTTTTCTTGCTGTTCCTGGGAGCTCAAGTTTCCATCGCAGATATTGTGGAGGAGTATTTAAGCTGAAGTACTCTTTTGTTCACAGCAATACAATTGCACTATTGAACGTTTCTGTTTTATCATGTTTTGCAAAATGCTATTATTTCTTTCTAGAGTAGGACTTGAAATTAGGGGCTGAAGACACTTATAAGAACTCTTAAAGGGATCATACTGGCTAATGTTTCATAGCTGCCAGTCTTTAAAGATAACACAAACAACAAAGAGAGTATTCAGGATACCAGGAAGGAACAGTTCAAAATTCATTTTCAAGAGTTGCATAGGAAATTTGCTATCAAGACCTGTTTTATTTCCATGGAATTTTGTTTCAATATTTTGCCAATCCCCCTTTACCATTTCATATAGTTTTGTGTAGGCTTTAAAATTTGTGTTAAATTCTGCATGAGATGTTCGTCTCCATGGTAAGACCATTAGTAACACTGATACTGTGATGAAGCAGACTCCAAGGCAAAGAAACAGGAAATTTTAATCCAAAACAAAACTGTGAAATGCATTTTTGAGATGGAAACATTATTTACAAAGTTTCTCCATTAATTCTTTATAGGTCTGGTGCCTGTATGAGTATGGAATTTCTACAAAACCTGTATTTCTTACTTTGACATCGTAGCTACTGCATTAGTTTATAAGGGCAAATATAAAAGATTTCTTGAAGTCTACTCAGCATTAAAGTTCACCAAAACGTATCTGAATGTCTATGTTCCATGTGCCTTCACTGGGGGAGGGGAGCAAAGAGGAAGGATAGAAGCTGCACGTGTGTTAATTGTTGCAGGATCTAATTGTCTATATAACTTAATTTTGCATTTTTCTAGTGTTTTCCTGCAAGCTGGTGTTTCAGAATCCCAGAGTTGATATAGCTCCACCAGACCTTACTGAAGAGTTCTTTTAATTACTTGTGAAGTTAGTATTTCCTTTGCACTTTCCAGGATGACATTTACAGCTTGAGGAGCTCATAAGCTAAGGGATACTTTATAGCAAGTATTTTACAGAGATTTAGGTTATGTACGCTGGTACTAAAAGTGCAGAAATGAGTGAAGAGCAGAAAAATGAGGCAATTTATATGTTACAGGCAAGAAGACTCTGTGAATTAAGATTTTTGTGAATTGAAGAGTAGGGGAAAAAAAACATAGAGAACTAAGAAGTCTGAGGGTCTTATCAAAGGCTGGAAGAGGTGAAAAAAAGTATTCACTGACAGGTAGATAGTAATTGACTTGAAAGGGTAATGAGCCAATGTGTCTTGTTCTCATGCTTACAGAAACAGGAGGTTATAGAGTCTCCATTCTTGGAGACATTAAAAGCTATCTGGACACAGTCCTGGATTACTGTCTCTAGGTCAACGGGATTGGACTGCTTGATCAGCGGGATTGGGCTACTTGACCTCCAGAGGTCCCTTCCAACCTCAACCATCTTCTTAGCTGAGGAGGATAGAGAGGGGTGCCTGTTTGACTGTGACCCGTCAAAACTTCTTAGTAAGGTCCCTAAACCTCTGTACCACCCTCTTTGGAAAAACGATTTTTGGAAGGGGAGAAAGAGATTAGGGCATGCGTGGAGCTCAGAATAGTATCATCTCTCGATGTAAGTGGAGTCTCGGGGGAATTTGGTGATAGTTTGCAGGGAGTTCTTGCTTCGGAGGTGAACATTTGATGGAAGAGCTTTCCCAATTCTTAGCCTGCTTCCATTTAAGAACTTTGAATGTTTTAAAAACAGGGACTGTTTTCTCAGTACCACCTTGCTGTCTAGGTAATTTTTTCTGCAACTATTTTTTTTATCGTACGAACGTGGACTTGGGAGCGGGAGCAGGATGAAAGCAGTGGGAGTTCATAATTCCGTTGCCCCGATGTCTCTGCTTTTGTACTCTGTTGTATGTTGTTGTTCGAAGTCCAGCATTGCATAAACATTAATTTTCTGTATTTTGGGATTAGCTCCTTTCGAATACAAAATTATTTAATCACTGAATTGTGCTTCAGATTGAGGAAGCTGTAGATAGTATTGCTTTTGCCATTCAACAGCAACTTCGTAACAGTGGGTTTTGTTTTTTCTTTATTGGATGCTGGCCTTTGCAAAGTCATGTCAAGAGCCCTCCTGTATCCGTAGCAGCCCTGTGAACTTCTTATTGTGCCTGGGTATTACGGAGTGTATCACTGAAAAAAAAGAAAGTTAAGAAATCTATTGCCCGGGATTTCTGCAGTAGCTTTGGTTTGTATATTTTAGTTTGCTAGAGAGAGAAGGTGGAAGAGCAGTGTGTAAGATCAGAATTAGATGCAGATTATCTGCCTAATATGGTTCTTGTTGGCACAAATAATACAAGTACCGTTTGGAGAACAAGCAGGTTGTAGGAAAAGAAAGGAAAACATCCAGATCCTGAGCATTTGGAAAGCATGACACTGATGTATTTGTGTAACCTTTTCATGAAGAGTGGTGCCGAAGTCGAAGTGGGGATTTTGATTTCCTTCATTAAAAGCTTATTAAATGAGGAAATAGGACAGTCGTCGTTTTGCTTCAATAGTTGGGGGTCACAGAGGTGGGCCTGATCTCCTCAGGATATTAATGCCTGCTTTCAGCTGGGGGAAATGAGCCGTCGCTTGAGTTAGCTGCAGCTTTATGTGCCCGTCACTAGGGATCCCCATATGTCCTGGGATCTGCGGCAGTCGGAAATGGCAGAGCTCGGCAGCAGGGAGCAGAGGGCTCTCATTGCTATTCAGAACAGGTAGCTCTGCTCAATCTGCCCAGAGCAAGTCTGTTTAATGTTGATCAGCTGTCCATCTGATAAACCGAATTGATATGGACATTTCCTCCAAGGGCTGCCCTGACAATGACAGCAGGAGCATCGGGATGTCTTGTTAGTCTTTTTCTCCGAGCTTGAAATTTTATTAACCCTTTGTTAGAGCCGAGCCAAGCCAAGCGTGATTTCAATATTGCGGCTGTGGGTTGTGTGAGTTTCTCCCTCGCCTCTTTGAAAAACAGGATCAGCCTTCAGTTTGGTTGTCAGCTTGGAGAATGGCTAGCTGGTTTGTTTTCGGATTATTTTTCTCTGCATGGAGCAAAAATTGTGAATTATAAAGACAGCTTTTAAAACAACTAAAGGGTTTTTTTGTGTGTGACAAAATACCTTGGGGACCTCTGTTTATCCTCTCCCCCCAGCTGATCTACCTTTTGCATACCTGCCCAAGCTGTGTGATTCTGCTAGTTCTTCTCTCTTGCTAATTGGCACAGATCACTGGCCTGAAACAGTTGCTGCTGGGGTTCTTCGCAGGTCAGATATATTTGGGTCAGAAGGTTACTTTGGATTAATATTGGTTGGAGGCAGTTGCAACACATCTGCACCATCCAGAGGAAACATCATTAATTGACTCAGTACTACACTAGTACTAGGCAGAATCTAACCTGAGCATCTCAGCAGGTGTATGTGAAACAGGCTTATGTGAAGGTTTGAAGCAGTTTGGTTACTCAGTGTATCAGTGTTGGGCCACTTTTGAATAAACAGAGGGAATATAAAGTGCCTTTGTACTAGGTTGCAATTTAATTTGAACTTTAATGCCTTTTCATTGTTTGCCTAGTTGAGGGCGTGCACTGCAGTTTTGCTCATATGTGAAGTCTCCGTGACATAAAAGGAACTGCTTGAGTCAGAAAAGATGTGAGTGTGCTGGAGATTTTATAGGGGGGGAGGCCCTGTGTGTATCTAGGTTTTCAGCATTAAGAGAATGCTCCAGTGCATTGCTCTGTTCCCCTTCCCCTTGTCCCTGCGCAGTTATTATGCCTGTTCATCACCTTGTTGTAGTTCTGAGCTAAGGTGACATCTCTGGGCTCCTTGGAGTGACAGTCACTATCAGGGGCTACAGGGTTGAATTGTAGGAGTAGGGGAGTAGAGGGTTGTGCTAATGACTTTTCATGACTTTTCAAAAAAAAATGAAAATAGAGGGCAGGCCTCCATGGGATAATCTCTGTGACAACCCTCTCACAGGGATTTGAAAACTCTAAATTCAGAAAGTAGCAGAGTGTGTGTTGGAATAAGAAGTGATTTGTAAACCCATCCAAATAAAACTGGGTCTGCCCCGTTGCTGGACAGTCAACTTTGCTTCTTCTGACTAAAACAACCAGTGAAATATCATTAGTACAGGGCTCTCTGTTTCTCTTCTCACCCCTGCAAACTTCTCGCCCCCTTGGTATGATTGAGCTGCAAGGTATCCTGTTATTAACTTAACTCTAATTTGAGCAGTCATTGACTGAGGCATTCTTACGGTGTTTGGATCGACTCGCTCGTGACTCCCCTGCTGATGCATCCTTTATTCTTTCCCATCAGTACTTTCTACTTGGCATTTTCTTCACGTCAGTGTCCCTCAAGCTTCTAAAAGACAAAACAAAAAAAGGCATCATGAGGACTGTATTCATTACTTAGCTTTATTTTGAGAAGGAATTCAAAAAAAAGGACAGCGTTCCTCCAAATGGAACCTGTGGTACCTGCAGCTTACCTGAAAATACTCATTAATAGTTTTCGGTACATAACATCTCCTGGTTGTGGCTTCTAGAAGTACATAGAAGAGCTGCACAATAATTCGTAAAATACCTGTTTAGCACATGTGGTTGGTTTTTTCCTGTCCCCTAAGAATCTATGTTTTATTCATAGCATCAAAAATAATTGTACTTTTTCTTTGCTTTCAGTCAAAGAAGCCTGGCTGAGATTACGGAACTGATCCACACTGCCTTTCTGGTGCATCGTGGCATAGTGAATATTGGTGAGCTCAAGTCCTGCGATGGCCCTCTGAAGGATATGCAGTTTGGAAATAAAATGGCTATTTTGAGTGGGGATTTCCTTCTAGCAAATGCTTGCACAAGCCTTGCGCAGCTGCAGAATACCAAGGTAAAAAGAAAAAAAATGATTCTACTGCCAGAGCAAGTAATAGTGAACCTTCTGAAAGAGGCTTTTTAAAAAATCTGCAGTTGTGATATGTATGTGTATATGGAGCGTCCTTTAAAAATGGACATACTTACATTATAGCTGTAGATGGATTGACAGGCTGCTGTGGAGGTGTTTACCACTGTCCTATAGAATTAGTGTGATGAGGCCTGTAGTGTATGTTCTGAAGCACTGTGGTAATGAATGAGTGGTTAATTTGGTGAGTTTGACATATATGCAGTGGCTTCCTCATGACATGTCAGACTAAAATACCTCTGGCAGATCGCCAGCTGAAGACATGTTTGGCTTGTTATTTTGTTTTGCTTTGTGAAAGATTTGTCTGTCTTAGGAAACTCTTAGGGGAAAAGGCTTCATTTCTTTGTCTACACAATGCTCAGGTGACTTTTTACTCTTAATGAAATAACTTTGTTAAGCATTTGGATGCCTCAGAGTATCGGATTGCCCTTAATGTGGATGTGATGGTTTCTAATGGGCCAAACTGTTTGAAACTTTACAGGGAAACATTTTTCACGACAAGCGAATTGTATGTATGTCAGACCTTAGAAAACGAGACTGATAGAAACTTTAAGAGATCATCTCTCTACTCAGTTCTTTGTTTGTTTTTTTCCCGGGTAGGATCAACTACATCAAATCATTATTGATATGTCTTGTTCTATCTTATTCTTAAAACCTCCCATGGTGGAGAGAGATTTCTGGGCATCCCTGTGCCAGTCTAGTGTAGCACCTAACTACAGGTATGGCTGAAGAGCTCAGCGTGCCATTCCGGTGGAAACAGAAAACAATTCTTTTTTACAAGGATACTTTTTATACATCTGAAGATTGCTGCCATATCGTTGTGTAAAATAAATGTTTGTCATGCGTGCGATTGTCAGTAGTCAACATAGTTTTAATCTTGAGTTTAAGGAGTCTATTGTTTTTAGGTTCTCGTGCTAAAGCTCCTTGTGATGGTAGTTGAGTATTTCTGTACTGCTTTGATCATGAGCGTGACAGTTTCTCTCAGAAGTAATGTCGTTTTGTAGCACAGAGCTGAGATTCAGGAGATGAGACAGTGTCGACCTGCTGGAATAGTGGGTTAAGTCCTTATGGTGATAAGTGGTAGTTAAGTTTCAAGTAGTGCAAAATTTTAGTCATACCATAACCAAAATGGGGTGCAATTGATTTTACTGATTATTGTTGATTTGTATCCATTCTTTTTTCAGTACCTAGTAAAATTCTCAAGACAGGCCAAAGGATTTAACCCTATATCCTTCTTTTGTTTCAATATAAGAGGAAACATTTATAAAATGTAGCACCTATTACTTTGCATTTAATACGTCATTAAGTATTGCAGCAGCAATGGATAATCCATGAAGACTTGCCAGAAAACAAACCTACAGTGAAATGAAGCACAAGTGCAGAGAAATACTTTTTTTCTTTTCTTTTTTTTAAAAAAAAGCAATCATTATACTGCATGTCGGAAAATTCTGCCAAAACATTTTAACACATTTTTTCATTTTTCTGACATCTAAATACTTCCATAGCTTCTACATACGATAAGTGGGATGCCATTATGGAAACTGATTGACTTAGTAAATTATTCTTTTTCATACGTCTAACCCCACTAGCAAAGTTAGAAAAATGGAAGTACAAGCTATAGAAATCTTTGACAGGTGCAATGATTTAAACATACTGTATTTATTCTTTTGTAAATGATGAATTTTCAAATGTGGCATCTGTTTTTCAGCAGTGTGAAATAACTGTGACTTTTTTTCCTTCATAATGTTTTGTTTTCTTTGATATAAAAAGTAAAAATCACAGTACTGCTTTTTTGCTGGCAATTATTTGGTAGCTCAGCAAGTCGACTAATGAAATGAGCGGCATTATATCGTACATGGTACTGACCATGGTAGGCTATAACCTCTACAGACATGTATGGCTGTTGTATAGACTCCAATTTAAAATAAAGGGGGTTTTAACACTAACAGAAGCAACTGCTACCAGGATAATTTTATTGTGTTGTTAAACTCTTGTCTGAGCTTGTGTATGATGCATTTATCTCTGTGCTTCTCTCGGGGCTGACAATTAGATGTGAAATTCTGTAGTTGTAATGAAATGCAGAGCTATTTTATAATTGCCAAGGGTAAAATTAGCAAAGTCAATTATTTTCCCTTAGGCTTTTCCCTGTAGATATTAAAAGGCTGCAAGGTAATTGCCTTAGGTAATACTTTGATTTTTAAATAACATTAAATATAGGAATTGTTGGTTTTAGTTCGTAGTAATTTTCCTCTTCATGCTACTGCTGTAGAATATAACTGTAATGATGCTAATGAGAGCCAAGGCTGTTTTGGAGGGGTTTCTTTTAAACCAGTGCTCATACTTGTGTGTTTACTAAAGTTAGGCAAAAGAAGGATTTGAGGGGGGTGTTTGAGGGTTGTTTTTTTTAATTATCCAAGGTACAAAGACTCTAGATTTCTTGAAATGTCTGTTAAAAAGCCTTCTGTAAGATAAATTCTGCTGTTGTGCAACTATAAAGTGATCTAAAATTTTGGGATTTGAGCACATAATAATTTGGAAGAAAGCATTCTTACTCTCTACTTTGTGAAATTATGAGACATTAGTTACGATTACAAAGTTGGTATTGACTGAGGCTTAAAATACTGAAGGGCAGATGCAACTGCATGCTGCATTTTTGTAATTGTGGCAAAGTTCTACATTTATTCAGGTAATAACTTGTAAACAGTAATTTCTTCAAAAAACTTTTAAACTTTTACTGCTATAAAATATTGGATGGATCAGATCACAGGTTTTTTTATGTTATTTCTTTTTTTGTCTACTTTATGTTTTGGATGGTGGCTTTTCTTGACCTGCTGATTGCAGCGATAAATTTTGCTGTTGATTGAAGATGCTTTGCTTCAGAACTGCATCTTTTTGTAGATCAGACATTGCTAGCCCATAGATTTTAAAACAGAGTTGAGCCCAAAGATAAATCTTTTAGTAGTAGGTGGAATGGTGAGCCTTTGACATCAAAGGGCATGTTTGGTTTTTGTTGCTTAAATACTAGCACTGCAATGCCCGTGAATGTGCTGTTTTATTGGATTGGGATATGTTTATATGGGATGATGGGATTATTTTGATAGGTCTTCTCATTTTGAGGTTGCAGTGTTTTGATAATAGGACTGTGAGAAGATATTTGCTAAAGTCACTGTAAACATGGAGATGTGGGAGAGATGTAAAAGTAAATGATGTTTGCCTAACAAAGTAAGATACCTCCCAACTATCTCCTGGGCTGTGTGGCCATATGCAGTTTTAAGTAAATATATGAATAAATTATTAAGAAGTGTAAAAGGATATGTTTAACAGTTGGTTCTTTGTTGCCATCTGAAGATATCTTTAACATTTGTTATGCCACTTTACCTAGCCAAGGAGACGGGGAAGAAACTGCGTAGCAGCAAGATTTGCTGCATGGAAGTCTTTCCTTGCCTCTGGTAGCAAAAAGTGTTAGTTTTGTCTTTGATTCCTGCTTAAGTAACCTTCACTTCTTGCAATAATTTTAGGCTGGCATTCAGATGCAAACATAGCAAACATAACAGGCACTAATTGGCATTTTTGTCACCTATCACCAGATATGCACTACGGACATTTTAACACAAGTGATGTGTGAATATTGACTGTGATATTATCAAATAATGTGCTTTTTCAGGGTATATCACAGATAAGTTGGAAGACACCTGTTGCAGCATTAAAGCTAGACCTTCCTAGAGCATCTGAATTGTCACTTGTCTTATGGAACTATAGAGAGGGTGCATAAAAGATGGAATTATGACCTGTTTTGATCCTCCTGTACTCTGAAGATACTGATACATTTTACTTTAGAAGGATGAAATCATAGAATCATAGAATGTTTTGGGTTGGAAGGGACCTTTAAAGGTTGCTCAGTCCCATGCAAACTGACTTTGAATGTTTCCAGGGATGGAGCATCTACTACCTCTCTGGGCAGCAGTGTTTCACCACGCTCACTGTAAAAACTTTCTTCCTTATATCTAGCCTAAATCTACCCTCTTTTAGTTTTAAACCATTACTCCTTCTCCTATTGCAAGAGGCCCTGCTATAAAGGTTATTCTCATTTTTCTTATAGACCACCTTTGAGGCCACAGTAAAGTCTCCCCAGAGCCTTCTCTTCTCCAGGCTGAACAACTTCAACTTTCTCAGCCTTTCCTCGTAGGAGAGATGTTCCAGTCCTCTAATCATTTTTGTGGCCCTCCTCTGGACCAGCTCCAACAGGTTCACGTCCTTCTTGAGCAGTACTCCAGATGGGGTCTTACCAGAGTGGAGTAGAGGAGGGGAATCACCTCCCTCAACCTGCTGGCCACACTTCTTTTGATGCAGCCCAGGGTATGGTTGGCCTTTTGGGCCAACACTGCGCGCACATTGCTGGCTCACATCTGGCTTTTCATCCACCAGCACTCCTAAATCCTCCTCTGCAGGGCTGCCTTCAATCCTATCAATACCCAGCCTGCACTGATACTGGAGGTGTTTCCCTGACTCAGGTGCAGGACCTTGCAGTTGACCTTGTTGAACCTCGTTGAACCTCATGAGGTTCACATGGGCCCCCTTCTCAAGGTTGTCCACGTCCCTCTGAGTGGCATCCCGTCCCTCAGGCGTGTCAACTGCACCACTCAGCTTGGTGTCATCTGCAGACTTGCTGAGGTACGCTCAATCCCATTGTGTCATTGATGAACATGTTAAACATCACTGGTAGTGCAATGCCTACTATAGTGTGCTGATGATTGAAGAAAGTGATAAAATAATCTGTAATAATCTGTAAATACCTTGCTTGCAACTCCATAAACTGGTAGGAGGACATCCCTTTGTATTTAATAAATACCACAAACAAACCAGCCAATGAAAACTGAACTACCAAAACCTAACATATCCAAAACAAAAAATAAAAACTTAAAACAGAAGGAGGGGGGGAAGAAAGAAAGAAAGAAAAGAAAAGCCCAGCAATACATGTAATGGTAGTGTTCTCCCTAGTTGTTAGTGAGATCTTCAGAATGACTTGTATTTTTCCCACTATAATTCAGTGAGCTCTTGTTGGAATGTTTAAACTGTTCACAGTAGCGCTTCAGAAGCTACAGCCTGAAAGCTTGGAATTGAATTTAAGAATCTTGTCTGTCAATGCAGAGCTCTGCCAGAAGACCACATTGTAGAGCATTGTTTTATTAAGCATTATTTGTTTATAAATAAACAGTAGCACAGATGTAGTACTCATATAGTAGATGCGTTTCCTTGTGTTAAGTTTATGTTTTCCTAAAGGCATAAACGTGTTGTTTACGAAATAGGCCTTGTGTTTGCATAAACATCAACAAGTTATTCATGTAAGTCTTCTGATGTCTTCCTGTTGCAACAATCTGAATGTACACTGTGCTTCATAAAAGAACTGCTTATATTGAACTATGGTTTCTAAGCATCAGTTGACATCCTATGGGGAAGGCTCGATTTTGAATTTGAGCTGACTGACCAGTGCTGACCAGTGAAGGATACGGAGAGTATCCCCTTTCTGGAATTATGCCAGTTGTTCTTTTAATGTAGATTGACATTTTTAATAATTGGTGTTTTTTGTAATTGACAAATGAGACAGCTAGAAAATCTACATTTTTAATTTTTAAATGCCATTTAAGAAGGATAGTACTTGTATCAGGCTTTTTCTTTCCCTGAATGATGTCAAAAGAATAACATAAGCTTTTCAGAAAATATTTTTAAGTATTAAACCAGTGAAAAATCATCACTGGCTAAAGAAGTGATTCTTAGGATCAGTGGCAGTTTTCTGGTCCTCTCTTCAAAACTGAAAACTTATTCTAAAGAACATGAAGAATGCATACCGTCAAGAATCCTGTATGAAATACCCTTTTTTAAAGGAAATGTGTTGTTGCCAATATAAAGACAGCCATCACCAGCCACTGACTTGCAATAGGTCGGAATTATTGTCCCTCAGAACAGTGCTTTTCATTTTGTTTGAGTAGAAGGTACTTCTTGGTAGATGTAGTTATGACATGAGTTATTTTCAAAGCAATGAAAGTTATTTTGAAAGAGCCAGTCATCATTGTTTTCTCTGGTGAAAAATTTAAACTATAAATACCTGCTAAGAATATTTACATTTTATTTTACGTAAAATAAACAAAGACCCTTAATCTGAATTTTCCTTCTGAGATTCAGTATCTGTATTGATCAGAGAAGGCAGAATGAAAAAGTCATGGAGAAAAGATGAGAACCACAAACAATGTGTTTACTCCCAGTTACAGTGTTAATAGGATGTAATGGTGTAAAGACAGCAAGAACTGCTTCTTCAAGTACATCAGCAGGAAAAAGAAAACTAGGGAAAATGTGGGCCCACTGCCGAATGAGGTTGATGCCCTAGTGATGAAGGATGCAGAGAAGGCAGAGTTACTGAATGCATTCTTTGCTTTAGTCTTTACTGCTATGACTGACCCTCAGGAGTCCCAGTTCCTTGAGGTACAAGAGAAAGTCTGAAGGAAGGAAGGCTCTCCCTAGGCCATTGAGGATGGAGTTAGAGATTGTTGAGGCGAAGTGAACACCAACAAATCCATGGGCCCTGATAGGATGCAACCACAAGTGTTCAGGGAGCTGGATGATGTTATTGCTAAGCCACTCTCCATCATTTTTGAAAGGTCACGGAGAGCAGGAGAGGTGCCTCAGGGCACCTCAGGATGAGGGGAGAGCAGTAGATGTTTTGACATTGTCTCCCATAATATCCTCATATGTGAGCTTAGGAAGTGTAAGTTAGCTGAGTGGACAGTGAGATGGACTGAGAACTGGCTGAATGACAGAGCTCAGAGCGTTGAGATCAGTGGTGCAGAGTATAGATGGGGGCCTGTAGCTAGTGGTGTTTCTCAGGGGTCAGTACTGGATCCAGTCTTGTTCAACATGTCCATCAATGACCTGGATGAAGGGATGGAGCATACTCTCGGCAAGTTTGCCAATGATACAAAACTGGAAGAAGTGGGTGACACATCAGAAGGTTGTGCTGCCATGCAGCAAGACCTGAACAGGCTGGAGAGTTGGACAGAGAGGAATCAAGGGCAAGTGTAGGGCCCTGCACCTATGGAGGAATAACCCCATGCACCAGAGCAGGTCAGTGGTTAACCTGTTGGAAAGCAGTTCTGTGGAGCAGTACCTGGGAGTCCTGGTGAACAACAAGGTAACCATGAGCCAGCAATGTGCCCTTGTGGCCAAGAAGGCCAATGGTATCCTGGCATGCATTAAGAAGAGTGTGACCATCAGGTTGAGGGAAGTTCTTCTCACCCACTCTTCTGCCTTAGTGAGACCACATCTGGAGTATTGTGTCCAGTTCTGGGCTTCCCAGTTCGAGAGACAAGGAACTACTGGAAAGGCTCGAGCAGAGGGCTACAAAGATGGTGAGGGACTGGAGCATCTCTCTCACTGGGAAAAGCTGAGAGACCTGGGGCTGTTCAGCCTGGAGAAGACTGAGAAGGGATCGTGTCAACGCTTATAAATATCTAAAAGGTGTGGGTCAAGAGGATGAGGCCAGTCTCTTTTCAGTGGTGCCCAGTGATACGACAAGCGACAGTGAGCACAAACTGGAACACAAATTCCACCTAATCATAAGAAGAAACTTCTTTACTGTGAGGATGAAAGACCCTTGGAAGGAGCTGCCCAGGGCGGTTGTGGAGTCTCCTTCTCCAGAAACTTTCAAAACCCACCTGGACACAATCTTGTGCAACCTGCTTTGTCAGGGGGGTTGGACTAGATCTCCAGAGGTGTTTACCAACCCCTACCATCCTGTGATTCTGTAATACAGAAAACCGAAGCTAATAATAAAACAGTTTCCAAATTGTGTATATATTTTTAATTATTCCTAACTTTTCACCTCTACTCACTTATATACTTCCTTTTTCTTCCCTGAGAGAAGCTGCTGTTCCAGATGAATACCTTTAAAATGATCAGCTCACAGAGCAGCGAGGTGACACTGAGGCATGAATTTAGTCAGAAGCAGAGATCAGATTAGATTTAGAGACCCAGGTTGTCAAGTTTGATCGTGAAGTTGTGTTCTTGAGAGAAAAAAAAATCAAGACAAACAACCTTCAACATTTTTTTTTCTAGAGAGCAGAATAAAGAGCTTTTTAAAGTACGTTATCATATCTGTTTTGCTGTACCTTCCCCTGGGGCACTGTTTGATGGTGACATGTTGGACTAGATGGAGAGTAGGGTAGTATCTATATTACTGAGTATTTTTATTCTAATTTAGTATTTTTGAGTGCCAGAGGGGTGTGTCTAAAAACCGCACTACTGAAAAATATAGATAAATTTAAAGAGCTCTGAACTGTTTTGTGGAGCACTGTTTTATCTGGGTGATGGGGAAGGAGAAAACCAAGAAAGAATTGTGATGTTTTTGAACCTTTAACCTAATAAGAAGTGTTATAAGACAACTTGGCCATCGTGGCTGCATTATCACAGAATAAAGCTCTTCTTTGGGCAACCCTAAATAAACAGTTCTGTATCTTAAAATATTGAGATACATTTTCAATATTGACATACAATTTAGCATAGATTTTATTGGAGAATGCACACTTTCAATACTGAGAAATACATTGTTATGATTCATACATAATTATGAATCAATTATTAAGAAAACTGTTACTTGTTTTAATAATTATTTTTAAGGTGCACCAAAATTTACTAGCTTGCATCCACTTCTGAGAAATAAACTTGGGTTTAATTTACCTTAAAGTTTAACATAAGAAATTGTAATTCAAACAAATTTTATGTCTGTTTAATGGACCATGTATTGGGCTTTTTGCCCAATGTTTTAAACCACTGGATTTTTCATAAGAAGATTTCTGTGCTAAAGTCTTGTTGACAGTCATCTGAACTTCCTTTGGTAGCAAAAAGGCACTTTTATAATTGTTGATGAAAGTATTTAAGCATTAGGGGGAAAAAAAATCCTGTATGTTAGAGATAAAAGATGAAAACCTATTGGAATCAGTACTTAGCAATCAAATTTTTCCCACACTATTGCCTTCAGACTTTTGTCTAGCATTTCTGCTGTCATTAGAGGTAACAGTCGTTGTGAGGATGATAAAACTGTAGAATGATGCGAGTGTTATCTGCTAATTAGTGTGTTGTGCTGTTCCCATTGCCCCTTTCCATGTTTGTGTCAGTGGAAGAGTTCCTTTGCAAGTGCATCGTTTGCCTTTGTTTTCCAGAAGTAAATTTATAGCCCTTAAAATAGCTCCTGAACAAATGATACATTCAGTTTCCTGAATCTTTTACAGATTTTGTTTTCAATTTCACTTTTGCTGTCTATAACTGTAAAAATATAGTATGATTAAATATCTGTAGTATAATTAAATATTTGTAAAATTTCCTTACCTTAATGGCTCTGGTTATGTGTTTGAAAAGTAGTCTTTTGGAGAAGTTAAATTAGAGGATTAGGTGACACAACTTATTAATTTAATTGAAATTCTAAAAATTAGGCTTAATCTGTAATTGTGGTCATACATTAGAAACAGTCTCCTTTTTGACCTGCAAGAGTTCTGTTGCATTGCAGGGAATGTCAGGTTTGAGATTATAACTGCTTAACTTTGTTTTGGTTCCTAATCACTGCATTCCTCAAATAGACCCGTCCTTTACCTTAGTGACCTTTTGCACCTGTACTGGTTTTTAAAACTAATGCTTGTGTTAAGTTTTCCCAGAGCTAGACTCCACTGGGGTTACTATAGGTCTGTATTGAAAGTTTATTTTAATGTGGTTCTTGGCCATGAGACTGATGGAAAATTTTACGTTTAGATTTTGGTCTGTTTTTTGTCCTCCCAATTCTGCATGAAAAAAAAAAAAGAGAAAAAAGAAAAACGCGTGATTCCTGCCGTTTCCCTTATGGACATGTATGGCTTAAAATCAGTACCTTGTAGTGGAATGACTGCTGCAGGACATAGGACTGAGACTGATATCAAAATATGTATTCATAGATATCACTGTGGATTATCAAGTCTAAGATTGAAGCTCTTTCCCAAAAATATACTGCAAGAGTGTTTTGAAAGCATTGAGGCATGAAGCTATCAAGAGCAGAACTGTGAGTGTTTGAGATTCTGTCTCAGTGCTACCTTGACTGAGCAAGTGACAGTCTCAGGAAACAGTTATCCACTCAGTTATGATGAAATTTCACTAGACTATTGAAGGTTTTCCTACTGTTTAGCACAAAGTCCATTTAATGTTCTTGCCTCTGAATCACATCTCTAACAATTTCCTCGACTTGCATCTGAATTTGCCATCCTTGGAAGGCCGTAGCCGTCGGACACGTCTTTTCTGCTTTTCTCATCGGCCCATCAGACCAAAGTCAATGTTTACTGCTTGAGTTCCTGAACTGAATAGTTGTCATTGTTCCAGATAAATATTGTCTTCTTCAGTGGCAAACAGCACAGCTACTTCTACTGTATAGTTAAGTAGTTCTTTTTTTTCTGATAAAACTACTGTATGCCTCATTCCAATTAACAGAATGGTCTGAAAAATACTAGTATGCTATCTATACATGAAAGAGTGTGCTTTTCAGAGATGACTGTTGAGCATCAGTGAAGAAGAAAGTGAAAACTAATTTGAAGAAACTGAAGAAAGCACTGGTTTTGTTGAGAGTAAAGTCAGAGGTCATTCAAGATCTCAAGATAATTGCTGTGCCTGGGAAATGTGTTCTGGTTAGTTGGGGTAGCAGTGTCGGTCCCTCTGTTGTTTGCTTCCCTTTTTATGACACTGAGTTGGCAGTTGTCTGGTGGTGGAGGCAAATACCTTAGGAGTCAAAAATATTTGCAGGCTTTGAGATTATATATTCATATCATGTGTGTATATATATATTTTATATATATCTATAAAAATCAATTTCATTGAATGTTAAGGCCAAGTTATGGATTGTCCCTCAAAGATTTGTGGCTATATTTGGTATTTCCTTAACTGTTAACAAGAAACCGTATCCCAGGTGTTAATCACTGCCAGAATATGTAGGAAATGGATATTCAAAAAAACCCAAAATTTATTCTAAAAAATTGAAGTAATGAAGACTTGTGGGTATGTGGTGTTTTATTCTGCATGAGACGCACGCTGTGAGAGCTGGTAGTTCTGCTGCTTCATTCACCACTTAGAATAGGTATTGGCACTGTCTGGGTTTCTTAAAGTAGAGATGTTCATTACAGCTCTTTCTTTCGAAGTCATGAATAGTCATTATGGGGGAATTCATTGCTAAATAGCTTTAGCTCATACACAAATTATAAAATGAAAACAAATTTTCATAAAGTTGCAGAAGGTAATGTCCTCCATGAGTGATATTTGTGATGCCAACTTCATTCTTTTTATATCTGAAGCAGTGGAAGATCACAAGTTCTGTTTTCTTGGCTTTATTTAAAGTCTCTTTCTTAAATGTAGTAAGATTCATACTGAGAGTGCATAGTCAAATAAAAAGCAATCACATCTGTTTCTGGTGCAATACTGTCTTACTGGCTTAATATTATCTCAGACTTTTTTTTTTTGAGTGAGAACTTAACACGTATTAACAACCATCTTTGGGTGGGTGAGATCGTAGGCCATATTTGCTTGTAGAGTGAGCTTTCATGACAAGGCAGTTAATAAACAATATTGCAGAAGGGCTGGAGGTCGTAGTGGTTAGTACATAGTCAGCTGTCCACCTGGAGTAAAACTTCAACAGAGAATACACCTTTGAAAAGTGAATACAGGCATTTGTGGTGAATCAGTTTCAGTTCAAAGCTGTTAGCAATATTGATAAGAATCTAAGGTTTGTCTGGATGGCCTTTCTTAGTCTCCCAAGAATGTAACTATTTGTAGAAGGGTAATCTATTCCCAGTACAATCAGTTGACCTAACACTTCCCTAAGAGACTATTTGGCACCAGCTTTGTAGCCTTGGTTTTATTATTGCCAAGATGAGAAAAGTTATTTTGACTGGTGCTGCATATATGAGTATGCAAAATCATCTGTGGTTGTCCTCCACCAGCTAGCTGCTGGTATCACTGAATGGCTGAGGTTGGAAGGGACCTCTTGAGATCATCTAGTTCAAACCTCTTGCTCAAGCAGGGTCAGCTAGAGCAGGTTGCCTAGAACCATGTCCAGATGGCTTTTAAACATCTCCACAGATGGAGACTTTCCAGTCCGACTGGGCAACCTATTCTATTATTTGATGCCCCCACAGTAAAGTGTTTTCATGTGTCCAGATGGAATTTCATGTTTTAATTTGTGTCCTTTTCCTCATCCTTTCAATCGGCACTGCTGAGAAGTTTGGCTCCCTCTTCTTTGCTCCTTCCCACCAGGTGTTTATACACATTCTACTATGAGGAGAGTTTAAAATACATGTGTCTTGTAAATAGAGTGATACCCTCCCCTCTTTTTATGCACTGGTGTACAGCTCGTCTTTAAAATGAACCTTCCTAGGGTCAATTTTTTTAGTAAAAGTGCCGAGTGGCTTTAGTGCAATAGTATAGTGCATAAAATTAGAGCAGTAATGAAGGTGAGTTAATTGTATTTTTAAACAAAACACTGAGGTATTTGACATAATGTTGGCTAGCAAGAAGTTTGAATCTTTGGATGGACTGGAACCAGTCATTAATATTAATGTTCTGAAATGCAGCCACATTTCACTTGGAGTCTGGAATCTGATTGCTGCTACTCCTAATACAGTGGGTTGTTGATTTGCTAGTTTAACAAACATCTGCAGCTTCATGTAATTGATTCCATCTGTCAGATGCTAAATGGTATTAGTTCTGATTCACATTCATTCAGATACAGTCTATGCAAAGTGTTTAATACCACTTTCAGGTATCATTTTTGTCAACTCATAGCTGATCAGATTTACTTTCTTAAATTCAGTTTCATCCACAATTCGGTTGTGAACATATCCCAGTTTAATGATCTGCACCAGCACGACTGGAAATTTATAGCCATGCTCTTCTGCATCATTTATTGATGAGGAGGGTTTTATACCTACAGAACCCTTTAGTCATGATACCTTCTTTGTTCACTCTTTTAAATAGAGGAAAGATAAGTAATGAAATTACCACATCCACAAGGGCAAAGCTGAAGAAATCACCAAGGTCACTTATCAACTGTTGGTTGAGTACATTAGTGCAAAGATCTGCTGCATTGGACTTGCAAAAGTATTAATACACTGCTTAAGGTACCATGTGGAATTAGAGAAGGGAAAACGGTATTTCTTCTGTTGGTTATGTTATGGCTAAGGAAAATGACTGAATTTTGCACTATAAGTTTTTATACTAGTGAGAACGCCATTTGTGGATAGTATTGCATCAACATAAAAGGGGTAACTTAACACTGTTGAAGACCTTTAAGGTAAACTGACCTTAAGGTATTTGACAATGCTAACAATGTTCACATAGATTGATGCTGATTATTTTGAAGAAATTTTTTTTTATGTGTAGAAAATACCTTCTTATCAAGCAGTGTGTTTGGATGTTGTGTTTACATTGTTAATGATGAATTAGTAGCAAAATACCATGTGCAGAGTGAAGAAATATATTTTCCAAGACCATTTAAATCTTGCTAGAAGGCAAATCCCTGTGAGGACTCGTTCCTGTGTGTTTCAACTAAGAGAGGGACAGCTTCAAATAGTAAAGCTCAAGATTATTTCAATAGTAAACCCAATAGGATTCCATAAACATCACCTTAAAAAAAAAAATTCTCTGGACTGGCACACTGAGTTACCTGTAAGACTTATGATGTTTGAGGAGTTTACCAGGAAAGAAAAAATATCAGCTGCTTACTGAGTTTCATCTTTAGCTTCCTAGTCTTGCTCTGTGTCAAATACAGGAGAATATTTAATTTTAAGAACTTTCCATAGAATTTTTAAGTGTGGAAATATTTCCCAAAATTAACATTGATTGGGCAAGGAAGTCAAATGAAAGTTGGAGGAAGTGTTATCTGTATATTTGATGTTTCCTGGCTATCTAATTTTCTATTTCCTGTCTTCTGACAAAAGTTTCATCCTTACCTTGATGTTCCCCGGCTATCTAATTTTCTGTTTCCTGTCTTTCGACAAAAGCTTCATCCTTACCTTGATGTTCCCCTTGAAAATATCTGGCACGTTCTGGAGAGACACTGTATTACTGCTCTGAAATAGAGTGGTCTGTGTAATCAATTCCATTTCAGCTGCTGAATTTAAAATAAACCCACCACACATTGAATGGAGCTCAAATTCATTCCTTTTTTGAAACTGGAATGGAAAACAGGAAAAAATACATATGCAGTGTTATGTTGCAATGAACTTTAAACAAAATACTTCAAAGACAAGTAACAGGAACAAAGTACTTGAGCTGCTAAACTGATGGCAGCAATGTCTCCTTTTCATGCAGGGTGTTTAGAAATCTCATGAAGGATGAGCGGGGCTCAGAATCCATTCTTTTTACTGTGCTTGAGGGAGTCTGAATTGTATCGTCTAACTTCAAAGAAAGTGTTCTACCAAATATCTTATATTGTGTGATTTCCCTGCAGTCCTTCTAGGTTTAAAGTTTCACTTGAATTAAAGTACACCTCTGTTTTTTATAAACAGAGCTGGAATTCCCAGGGTGTAGTCAGCTGCACACAAGAACTAGGCTGCTGAACCCATGAGAGTGAACACATCGTCCTATTCTATATGGTCATATATACACAATACTTTGGAAATTCTGAACCCTGAATTATCTTATAGACGGGTCCTCAGTAAACTACCTGAAAGATTTAGTCTGATTTCAGGGAAAGGACGGAGGAAATTCCATGTGTGGTTGGTTGATCATCCTGAATAATTTTCTGAACCACTGAGAAAATTACCACTGTTTTGTTTTATTTCTTCAATCAATTTTTAGAAAATCTGAGTTTGAGAAACTAGATTCAAATTAAAGAGCCTTGAAGGGCTAAAGCTGTACATTTTTTACAAAGAAATTACAAAACCTGATGAATTAAGTTTCACCAAACTTCTGATCTTCCAACCTATGGCATAGAAATGCAAGCACAGTCTTCTGAACTATTTCATATTGTCATAAATTGGAGAGGTCAGAGCATGAGTTCTATCGTGCTATGGAGTTGGTGATCATGTGCTTGTGTCCAGGATTTGCATCATGTTATACACTTGGTCTCCCTAGACAGTAGGAGAAATTTTAGCTTTAACCATCCATCTCTTTTCCCTGTGGTTATCCTAAATTGATGGCCTTTGTTGTTGACCTTCTTAAAACAGACGAGATCACATCTCTACAAAAGGTGTGGAAGTAATACCTCCTTAGGAAAAAAACCAGAACAACACCTACCCACCCCATCCCAAACCAAACACTGGCAGAACTGTTGCAGAACATGTGTTTAAAAGGGTGTGAAATTATTTGCATGTGCACTTGTCACCTGCAAGTAAAGGGGTCATCCCCTGGGCTGCTCCTAGCCCTGCGACACGCTGGGGGAGCAGAAAAGACAATGCTTTCGAAGATGCCAATGCAAAATGGAAAATGAAAAATAGAGTGGAAGTTTGTTTTCTCTTAGTATGATGTTACTCCTGCTCATCTCAAGTATCTAAGAGGGAACAGGCTTCTCCAAAGTATGTAGAGGTGTAGAAAAATAGTGAGAAGAGAGATTATGAATGAGCTGCCTTTGATCTCTTTTTGAGACACTGCCTTTTTCAAGCACTAATTTTGACAATCCTTTCTTCCCTTTCACTGTCCTTGAACTTGTTTCAAATGGAGCTCCACCTTCAAATGAGAAGAAAATAAAAGCAGTTGGGAGGACATGATTTTTTTCATCTACCATTTCTGCTCGAACATGCTTCTCAGAAATGTCAGCAAGTGTAACAGGGCACTGGTCAGGCAGAAGGACACCAATGTGAATAGAAACAACTTGGATACTGTTTTCTGCTCTTCCATGGCATGCTGCATGATTTGAGGGAAAATCAGTTCCCTGTCACTGTTTTCCCCTTATATAAAACAGGAGGGAATAAATTTTACAGGGATGATGATTGTTTTCAAATTTTCTGATGGAAACTGCTGCAGAAGAACTAGTCAGTATATCCTTGACTCCATGAATACTGGTAAATCTGTAATATTTTTTCTTCTTCTGTGTCAGTTTGGGATACAGAGGAAAATTACCTGGTTTTCTCATTTCTCATTGCTTACCCCAGCACTCAGGACCCCAGGCTACTGATGTTAAGCAGCAGATGCTTTTCATAGATAGGCCTAAGAGTTGATGAAGTAGCAGAGCCTCATGCAAACATCCCACTGTGCTCTTGAAACTGGAATTTCATTCCTGGTACTGATCTGTATGGCCTTTCATTTACCTTAAAAAAATATTATTAAAGAAAAAAAAAAAGATACTTGGAAAGAAAAGAGGTAATGTTAGTACTAAATGCTCGCTAACATTTAGTGTTCAATAGGTCACTAAAGGCGTAATGGTATTTAATATATGGATTCTTCTAAATAGTGGATGTGCAATTCTCCTAAGATGTTTTATAAACTATAAGAGGAAGAGGTACAATTGTTCACAAATGTTTTACCGAGATTGTTTTAAGTCAGTTAAAATTGCCTTTGAGAGTAGAGTTGCACTAAAAAGAGAGAGGAGAGATGGAAAAAAGAAACCCTGAAACAGGGTCCTGTGCAGTCTAGAGTTTCAGGCAAGGGAGGAATAGGTCTAGTAATCCAGAGCCAACTGCATTGTTAAAAGTTCATACTATCACTTTGACATTTAGAGTAGGACTCGGTGTCTTTGTAAATTCCTCTTCGTATTACCAGTGTAGGTCTCTGAGCTCAGACCATTTCACAAACCATAACATTTTTTAGTGAGTGATTGATCTGTATTATGTGTCCTAGCCATCAGAAGAATCTTGGGATGTTGCTTGTATAAACTGTAATACAATCTGATCCTGGGCATTTAGTTACAGACTTTCATAGACCTATTGGCGATACTCAGTCCTCCTGGATTTGGGAATAAGGCTTATCTGATACCTTAAAAAAAGAAAAAAGAAAAAAAAAAAAAAAAGAGGGCGGGGAAATAAAGAAAAAAAAAAGCCCCTTATTTTCTCTGTTTCCCACTTAAATAACTCAACACATCTGGTAACACTGTAGGATCATTGTCCTTTCAGTTCTTCTGCAGCTCGTATTGCTACAATATTTCTTCGGTATCTAGTTTCCTAAAGGGCAATGTGATTTTTTTAAAAAATTTTCTAAGCTGTTTTTATAGGTCTTGCAAATTAACCCATATGCATTGCAAGAAAAACCATGACTTTTAATCAGCACCATTTCTAAAGTTAGCGCTTGCTCTGTGTATATGAATATGTATATGAACCAGTGTTTTGAAAAAAAAGAAAACACACAACCTTTCTGCTCGTACTCAAAACTGGCATACAAATGCGTTTTTATTATCCAATAAAGTATGCCTACACGTTAAATTATCTTTCTGTTAGGGGTTTTATCATTTGGCTTCTTGTCTTCAGTTACAACAATGATAAAAATTGAAACTAAATCTTTTAATTCAATAAGAACTACATTGAATTTTAGGAAGCAAAAAGAGGAATCAGATATAGACTCATATGCATAGGAAATTAAACATTCAAGAAATTAAAACTTTGTGAGCAACTAAAGGGGTAGCCTGAAGGTGCACTTATTTGAAATGCCTGCATTTAATTTTGCAATAAATCTGAGTATTTTGTTCCAATTAAGACCGTTTATGTGCACAACTTTAAATTGTACAGTAGTTCCAGGGAGACTGTGGACTGCTTGTTTTACATTCTGGATCAAGTTCAGATTTTTAGGCTTCACTTGAATAAAATAAAAAGTCTGAACCCTGAAGATAATACAGATTGATAAATCTGATTTAAACATTCCCGTGTTGCAGACTTTCAGTGTATGTGGTACAGCTGAGCCTCAGGCCATGCACTAAATACATCCACAGTGCATTCCCAGGGCACCCGAATACCAAATGATCACATTTGAAAGGTTACCTTTCTATGGATTCTGACTTTTCTGTATTAGCCATGAAGATTAGAATTTTAACAGCTCCCAATGAGAGGTATTGTGAAGTATTTACTTGGCAGGAAAAAAACAAAACAAAACAAAGCCCAGATGAGGTACTGTCTCATATTCATGAACTGGGATTTAAAAGTTCTGTGAACGTCCTTGTGAGAATACACTCCATAGTTCACACTTTAGGAAAAAAAAAAAAAAGGAAAAAAAAGTCTTGTTTTTCATTTTTATTAACTTAAAACTTTGATAAAAGAGTTACTGTAGTAGAGATTTTAGCAGAGAGACAGTATCATGCTTGTGCAGACTATAGCCCAGTAAATCCTGCAGTCTTTCACAACTAGCTTTCTGCAAGAAATTTAGGACCATTTATTTCTCTGGAAATCTGGCAGTAACTTAATAAATTTGGTGATAATTAAAAATGTAAGGCTTTTTCTCTTTTTCTTTTACAGGTTGTGGAACTCATTTCAAGTGCTATTGGTGACTTAGTACAAGGTATATATTACGAAAACTCAAAATCATCTGAGGTAAGAATTTCAGTAGTTTTACATACCCAAGAAGTTTGGTGATACTAATGCGTGACCACAAAAAAAATGACTTTCTCATCTGTTTGAAAGGAGGAGGGAGGAGAAAGGGAATTAGCTGCAGACCTAATGAATTTCATCAGTAACATCTTTATGGCACCTGTGAACTCTGGAAGTTTCTAGAAATGCTTGTGGAGGGACTTTTTATTTCTGTGGGTGCTTAATAAAATATTATCATGTGTCATTACCAGAAGCTCTAGACGTGTCTTACTATGGGCTTTCCAAACACTTCCAGAGGTTTCTAATCAAGATTGTGTTAGAGGCATTTATTACAGTGTTGTCATGATCATTAATAATTTCACGTTAACTCTCTCATTTCTAAACCCAAAAATGTTTACTGAAATGCTTCATCCCAAACTTGTATCAGATCCTTTCTTCTTCTGAGTATTCACCTTTTGATAGTATAAACAGGAGTTTTGTCCTGAAATGGGAGGAGTGTGGCACTGTACTCCTCTACCAAAAGCCACTATGCATACATTGCAGGAATCAGCATGTGCAAAGAGAGCAGCTGCCAGTGTTTGTGACCAAATAATCTTGTATTCCTTCAAGGGCAATTACAAAGGTACTTTGTTATTGTTTGGCAAAAACTGTAATGAAAATTGGTCAAATTAGATCTAGGCATTTTTGTCTTTACTAGAACAATAAGGAAAATTGTAGAGATGGTTCTTGTAGTAGGCTTACTTGGACAGGGTGTTGGAGCAAAAAAGAGTTTGTTCTTTGATTTGCTATAACTGTATATCAACATATGCAAAAAATCAATAATTTAAAGTTTGCATGAGCTCTACAGGTTTTATGATAGTAAGTTTTCACTCACTGATGAGCAGTGTACGTATGTGAATCTCTATCTTGAAATCCACTCAGGTAGGTAAGTATAGCGATACTGTCTCACGAGCCTAGTGAGACTTGAATCTTAACATTCAGTAGGGGAAATGGCTTGAAGATTGCAGAAATATGTGAGTTCATTTATATTTGTTGTGTATTTAGATTGCAGTTCTGTGTACTATTGCTGCGTTATAGCATGTAGCAAGGGAATACCTTAATGGAAGCCCTGGTGGCGTGGGTTTCCTCTACAGTTGATACTTGTACCAGCTGAATGATGGTGGGCAAGCTGAGAGCACCGTCAGCTTACAGCAGCTGGGCCCTGGAGGGCTTCGGTGGTCAGTGTCTGTCTCTCCTGCTACACAGCAGCAAGGACGTGTTCCTAAAACTAACCTTGCGTAAGCTTATTCCTCTCATTTTGGTGGTAAACCAGTTAGATAGGAACCGAGTGCGCTGATGAGCTGAGCTCTTCCCTGGGAGGAAGCGAGAGCCTGCGGCAGGGAAGGGCTAACAGCACACTGTGGGTACGGCTGGGGCCGTGGGCTGGCCAGGCGAGCGTGCGGGGAGGCCGCATTTCACAGAGTGGCCTCTGGCACCTCTCAGGAAGGGGCCCTGCGTGGCAGTGTGGCAGCAGCGCAATGTTGGGAATTTGGCAGGCCTTCTGCACCTGCTGTGTTTAGCCTGTGGATAAACAGACCAGCCTTCAGCTCCCAAGTGCTGTGCTTAGGGTTATGTGTTAAAATAGATGGTGTCTTTGAGGTTTTTGCACAGAATGTTTAAAATTTTATTTCCCTTATTCAGACTGGTTTCTAAATACAAGTAGATCTTAGATGTGTCATATTTTAAAAAACAACTACTCTTTTGTATATAGAAATAGAGCTCTACAAGTTTATCTCAGCAATGAAATTGCATTTTATTTTAATCACAGCCCTTGCGTAAATGAGAAATGTTGTGTACTCTTTTGGGTTCCTGCCACTGCAGAAGGTCTTTGTCTACTTTTTCTTAGTCTTTCTATTTATTTTCTGTTGCTTTACTGAAGCACTAAAAATGTGTAGATTGCAAGGGAAGTGTAAAATAAATTAAGCACAGCTTCGTGACGTTTACCCTGCCCTGGCCCAATTACAAATAGCAGACTTGCTTTGTTTCGGTGACTTTTTCTGTCTAAGGAAAATTGGAAGTACAATATGGCCTTCCTGAGGGGAATCCCATTAACTCAAAACACAATTAGTATGGTGGCATACCAGATACTGAAATTTACACAACCGTGTCTAAAGTTTAGTCTTTGTAACAGGTAGTGCGTGGCTTCTGATAAGACCTAGAACAAACAAGTGTGGGATCTACTATAATTTATGGGTTTTTTTATCTTGTCCTCTGCAAAATTTATTTCCATGTTGTGTGTGAGACACATCAATGCTGGCTTCCTTGCAGTGTTCTGCTGAGGCAGCGTCCCATTCATGTCCTGAACATCTCCCTAGCAAAGACTGCCAAATGGACTAGGTCAGATCTTGGTCTGTCTTATTTGTATCCTTTGTGCATCTTCCCTCCATCTCTAATTGCAATTTGACTGAAACAAAAATGTGAACTACATTTCCTAGAGGTAAGACAAATGCTTTAATCTACTCCACAACTACATGTCAAATGTCAAACTCTGTTTCTTTTTAAGGGTAGAGCATAGTGATGTTAGTAATGGCATTTTCATTGCTGGGAATGTCTTAAACTTGGAAAAGCAGAAAGAATCTTCTCACCTTTTTTTTTTTTTTCCTTTTTGAGGCAGTAAAACTGAACTTCCTATGTTAAAAGTCCTTAATGCAGTTGTTGTAAAGTTCCTCAATACCATAAAATAGACTAATTTAGCACCAAGTTGTTTTGAGCTTTGCTGGATGTCTAACTAGATGGTAGATAAAATTAATTCTTCCAAATTAACCTTTCTTCTCTGAGACCCTAAGTTCATGTTTTAAACAACAACAAAAAAGTTTTTGTTTGCTTCATTTGGATGACCCAGTAGAAAAACTGACATGACAAGACTGACCTTATTTACTCCTGAAGACATATAATGGATACAATTATTTGACAGCACTCATTACTATTTTCTCTGTAAAACTACATGCAGTCCTACAGCCATCCCATTTTAGTACATTCTTTTTGGTCATTCTTCATCTTGACTGCATAGTGAGTCATTAGATCTGTGTGAAATGGGGAAAATAAAAATATTTAAATTTTCAGCTTTATTTGAAGTGACAATCCAAACTACGAAGTGTAGGCTTTGATTGCAAAGACAGCCTGAAGGTTAGGGCTACCACTCATGGTCAAAATACCAAATAACTGCTGTGGTTTTTAAGACATTGCATTAGCAATATTAAGCTAATATTTTGGACTATAAGCTGGAGCAAAAAGGGGTGACGTGATAAACCTTTACAGCTTTGTGTGCTAAATCCCCTTTCAACCCAAAATTCTGTGAGTGAAGGCCATTCTTCCCAGTTCCTGTCTGTGTTTTCTAAATCTGGGAGTAAAAAATTGTGCCTTAGTGAGTGCAAAGATGAAAGTTGTCAAACCTGACCTTCAGTCATGATGGTGATAGCTGTTTTTAAATAGAAAAAAAATGCATTGCGCTATGCCTCTGTTTCCTAGTTTTAGGAGACTGAAGGCTCCTAGCATGTTTGCTAACTCACAAAATACTGTCGCTTTTTTAGAAACCTTCTGTCTTAATATCCCAGAGCATTTAATAAATTTTAATTAAGAATGCTTTAACATCTCTGTCAGTTCACTGAACAGGGATGAGAAATACAGGGAAACTCTAGGTCAAACAGCAGAATCAAGTGGAGGACTTAAGTGTGTTGGCTCTTGGGCTTTACCTGCCAGACCATTCTTGCAATCTTAAAGTATTAGGCACTTACATGGGAAACTGTTTTGTTAGTTTGTTGTTTGGTGGTTTTTTTCCCCCCTCACCTTCAGAATACCTAGTTGATACTGAATGTGCCTTACCAAAACTAATTTTTAGTATCAGAACGGGACTTTTATGTAAGACGGGATCATTTCCAACATGTTAAACTGATGGTTAGAAGAGCTGTTAAATGTTTTTTACATTTTCAGTGCAATTGTCTGAAAATTATACATAACTAATATGCAGAACAAGTTTATAAACAAGAAATACATTAATGGCAAGTACCCATTATACCAAATAGTGAATTAATAGGTATTTGGTTTAGACCAGAGTAGGTTTTCTTAATGAAAATAAGTTTCTTTTCTGGCAAAGCCCAGGCTACATGCAGTGAGTTGTACCAAAGATTCTTTGATGTTTAGTTACCAGTCCTGCATTGAGGAGTAATGTTTTGGAATACTGTACATGTCTTGGGATACTGTACATGTTCATCAACTGGACTGTTAAGAGTCTATGTTGTAAGTAAAGGATTTGCTTGCAAATTTTACCATATGAGCTAAACCAAATGTATTTTTAGCCGGGCAGCAGTCAGAGCTTTCACAATTTTTAGGTTTTTTTCATTTTTTTTTTAAGCAAATGTTTCTGTTGCAAGACAAAAAGGAAGAAAGGAAGGATAAAATATGAAATCTGAGCAAAGAACATCTGTGAAAAGAATGGGTAAATGTGTCAGAGGGGAAAAAAAAAAAAGCATAGCTAGAAAGAAGGCCAATGCTATTTGTTTACTACTTTTGTTCTTTTAAATACTAAGCTTTTCCAGAGAGATTTAAAAGTAACAGATGTGGAGAGGTTCTTAAATTTATTCTAAGTTTTCAAACTTCTTTCTTTTTAAATCCTGTGTTGCTTTTTTTACAGTCATGGTAAAAGTATTAGGTAGTTGGTGGCATGCTTTATTGACCTGTTTGCAGACATCCTTGTTCCTCCAAAAGTAGTGAAGATGTGTATTAATAGCCCAATAAAACATGCCCTGGCATGTTGAGCAAGCAGGAGTACATCTGTTGAAAGCTTATGTGAACCATGTGCAAGATGTTTTGCAGGGTCTTGCTACTGGGAGAGAGATTTATAGTTGCTTTGGATTTTATTTATGTAAAATAGAAGTTCTTGAACTGCCTAATTTAAATCTCTAAAATATGGTATTTAAAAATATTTGTGTATTTCTATGGATTATTTGCCCATTGAGAACGGGACTAAAGTTTGATATTAGTGATTTCGACATTTCATCACTTTGTGCAACAGCAGATGGCTGAATAAGAGCTGCCATGGTATGGAAATAAAATAAAGGCTCCCTTACAAACTATAGCTGAAATCTCTGACTTCTACGCCTTCCTAGTTTTGCACATGGTTTTGTGCAATTTTAAGACACAGTTTTCATTCTATTTTCTTTAATATGTTTTTATCTGAACTGTGTATAGGCATCTTCTTTGATGTGACAAATCAAACTGAGTTAAGTGCCACTTTTTTACTGGGGATCCTTGTTACTAAGAGCTGCCTTTCCTGATGGTTGTGATTGAATAATTTGTCCTGCAGTTTAATTTTCTAAAAGTTTTTTGTTTCCCGTTGCCTGAGATGATTGTTTCAAACCCAATTTAAATTATGAAAGTAGCTTAACAAAAAAATCTCAACTACCCAATTTCTTTCTAACACAACAGTAACTGGCATTGCCTTTAGTAAAATGGGAACACCCTCAGCTGGTCTTAATTTCCCATGGGAAATGATTACCAACAGAGCTGGGTTTAGATGTTTTGTCTGTACTCCCACACCGACATTATCCAAACTGTATCTGGAGTTGGCTGTTTTCTTCCAGGGATGGTGAGCTGTTTGATGCTCTCTTCATCCAGCTTCTGCTACCCAGACAGCATTAGGGTTAGTTGTTATCTCGATCTGTTTCTTGGTGGCAGAACTTGTGAATGTGGTCACTCTATAGGCGTTAGTTGTCAAATGTCTGAGCACTGTCAACTACAACTAGAATTAACTTGAGTTTAAAAAGGCTTTTACACGAAAGGCTGCTGGGAATCTTCTGGTCCAGCTAATGCTCTGCAAAACGTCCACTTTTGTATTTATCCTTTGAAATATCCACTGCTGACGAAACAAAACAGAACTTGCAAATAAGTGAAAATTTCTCTAAAAATAATGAATGCTGTCATGGTGTCAGATTTCAGAAACTTTGCGGTCTAGAATTAGTTTCATTTTTCCTTTAATGTTTTTAAATAGTGGTTAGATCTCACCCTTGTTATAAGAATGCAGTGTTGTTGGTGAAGAGTTTATATATAATTTGATAATTAAGCTTGGGAAAAAAATGACATGGATTATTGGAAAACTTTACTAAAGAATGATTTTGTCTGCCTCTGCCTTCTTAAGCAGCAGAAGCTTTAGGTGTATGGGGTCGTAAGATGTTCTGTGATTAAAATCAGCTATATTTTGGCTTGCAGACTCATAGGAGGAAAGGCTGAGGAAGTTGAGTCTGGTTTAGTCTGGGGAAGAGAAGACTTGGGGGGCATCTTATCAATGCTTATAAATACTTCAAGGGTGGGTGTCAGGAAGGTGGTGCTGGTCTTTTTTCAGTGGTGCCCGGTGAGAAGATAAGAGGTAATGGACACAAACTTGGACACACGAAGTTCTATCTAAACATGAGGAGGACCTTTTTTATTTTGAGGGTGACAGGGCCCTGGAACAGGCTGCCCAGAAAGGTGATGGAGTCTCCAACTCTAGAGAGATTCAAAATCCGCCTGGATACGTTCCTGTGCGATCTTCTCTAGGTGAACCTGCCTTGGCAGGAGGGTTGGAGTAAATGGTTGTTTTGCTAACTACATGGCCCAACAAAGAGGATGCACCCATCAGCAGAAAACATACAGTGAAACTCATGCAGGTTTTATTATTTCTACAGACCCCATAAACAATATAGCATGGCCGACCATGGGGGAAACAAAAGAAGTAATAAACCCACTCACTGCAGGTGACAACAGAAAAGGCACACTGGGACAGAAATACAATACCATAAGCAGATATCAACCATGCCCTGTATCCCAACATAGCCAGGCACAAACCCATGCAACAAATCCATTATCCTTGACTCCACAAAACTTCTCACAAACCCCTCCTGCAGCAGCTCGCAGCAGCTCCCAACAGCAGCAGCAGCAGCAACTCCCAGCTGCAGCAGCGGCAACTCCCAGTGAGAAGCTCTATTGGCCTTTTATCTACA
>VWZK01006302.1:206383-254918 GCA_013396935.1 Baryphthengus martii | reverse complement strand
TTTTTTTTTTTTTAATTATTTTTAATGAGGTACATGTACTGTCAACAGTAACCTTGTTTTCCACAGTGTTTTTCTCAGAAACAAGCCCAATCCTGTTGCCTTGAAATTCTTTTATTTTTTTTTCTGTTAAGCTTTATATTTCTGTTCAGACAACTGGATGTTTTTCCCCAAAACATACATCGTTTTCACTTCAGTCACACCTGTCTGCTTCCCACCCCCATTTTGCAATTTTACAATTCCCACTTGCAGCATTTTCAGTAAACATTGGATCAATTGAATATACAGAAATAGTTTTCTCTATAAAATTTCTGTTAAAAAAATAACAAGTTTTTATTTACAAAGTGTTTGCTAATACAAATTAATATTTTCTGTTGGTTCAAATATACTATTTGCTAATGCCAGTGTTCCTATTAGGAAAGTAAAACTCTGTATATGCATTTTTCTTTATATCTTTGTCAGTGTTTAAAGCACATCGAGTACTTCCACATTTCTTTCTTTTTTTTTTTTTTTTTACACTACTCCTAGCCACATACAATGTAGAGGTAAAAATTAACACTATTTGATCAGGACAAAAAAAATCATCATAGCTTAATAGCACTCTCTCTGCAAAAATAAAACTTTAGTTTATAATTTAAAGATACCTGGAAAGAAATCTATGGAGAATTCAAAAATACGCAGCAAATCCTTTAAAAGATGAAAGGGCCACTCGGCCTTTCCTAAAGACGCAGGAGTTTAGCGCACGAACGGGGAGAAAAGTTACACCAAAATGTCTGTGTGACAGTTTATGCTGATTAAAAATTAATTAAACCTTGGAATCCCATATAGTTAGTATCCTCATCAATTGGATTCGTCAGTGCTTCTTTTCTTTCCACCCACAATGTTTACAAACCCTCCTTTGAGTTGAGCATTGAAAGAGGGCATAAAATAGCTTTGTTCATGACTGGCCTCATTCTTAAAAAAAAACAACCCAAAAGTCTTATGTCATTTAAAAGTTAACGGACTTCTGCATTTTAAACACAAAAGGGAAGTTTAGTTCCTTGTAGACTTTAGTATATGTTAAAAAGTGCAACTGTACTGGAGGACAGCTGGAGCTGCCTTGTTTTTATCATCTCCTCCTGCAGCAGTTCCCTAATACGATTGATGTGGACGTCAGCTTTCATTCCCTGGCAAGGGACTGAGCTATTTCCAGATAGAGCATCTAAGAAGTGCCACAGAAACGTTTTGTTGTTAAAAAAACTCTGCCTGTACTTGCTGGCTGGCTACTCCTGATGCAATGCAGGATATGCAAATACAAAGGGTGGGTCCTTGATCCCAGGCTATTATTTGCAGTCAGGACATGAGGAATGAGGATGAACTCATACCCCAGTTCTTACAGGTTTGTTCAAGGTGGGATTAATTTTTTTCATGGTAGATGCTTGTGATCCAGTAGCATAACATTTGCATATACTGCTCTGAAGTACCTTTTCATCTATATAACCTGGCTTTAAAGGTAAGGGATTGTGCCAGAAACTTGCGTGATAATGTTGTGATTCATTCACTTGATGTTCTCCTAGGGACTTTCTGGGAGATCCACTTCATCCCTACATTAGTGCAACCAAATCTGCTAGTGAGAAGTTACACTAGAAAGTTAAACCTATCAACCAGAAACACTGGAGATTGATTTTGTGGACTTGACTTAACCTTTTCTGGTCAATGTTTTAACGTTGGTGGCTGTTCAGAATAACTGTAGGTGACCTAAGAATGTCCATGGGAAGGGCTATGGATATGTGGTGGTTGTTATTTTTGCTCTGTGACTGCTTTGGTCTTACGGGTGTGCCACTGCTGCTTCATGGAAGGCACAAGAGCAAGGTAGCGCTAGGGATTCATTGCTCTGTTTCACTCAGCCTGGATAATGAGACTAAGCTAAAAAAAGGTCACTCGTAAAGTCTTATTTTCTTTTGGAAAAAGTTTCCTATATACTGCATAGAAGAATTTCTATTTATATCTAGAACTGGCTTTAAATCATGGTGTTAATTTATCTAAAGCACCTATGCCTGGAGAGCATGGAGTAGTTAAGAATGGCATTTAGAGAGGTCAGAATATCAAGTGGTTGCCACTTAGTCATGTTGGCTAGAATAAGAGGTGCAAGTCTGGGCTAGGAGGTTCCTATATCTTCCTGGAATAATCATGGCCCTCCTACAGATACTGATCTGATCCAGGCCAGGCTGCTTTTCTTATTGGAGAAATGAAAAAAATCATTATTCATTTGCTCGCTCTTGTTCATAAGCAGGAGGCTTTCTCCTGGGATTTGGATGGTTAGATCTCAGATGGTTCTTCTGCCCAGTTTTGAGCAAGGATGTTTGGTGTCCTGCAGGCTAGGTGGATAGCCTAAATGTTGGCTTCTTGGGGACTGTAAAAAGATGTAAGCAGAAAGAAATCTTGGGTTTGGCTGAGCTTTGGGGTAGGCCAGACAAAGTAGGAGTATTAAAGATGCAGAATGAATATGCACTTTCTAAACAGCTGTGATAAAGAGCCCCTTCAGTTGTTACTGTTGGACTGGTTTTTATGAGCGTTCCCTCACCTGCCAGTACCAGCTGGGTTAGGTAACCATGGATGCCAACTCAGGGAATTGGCCTGAAGGAGCTAGGAAGTACTTGTATGAGCAGCTCTACAGTGACTTGAAAAAAATAGCAATACTTAGCAGAGGGAACGAGCAACTGGGAGTGAAGTCGGTTGTAAGGATTTTTTTTTGGCAATATACCCAGGTCCAGGGGAGGACAGTTGCCCACAGCCTCTTAAAAACAAATTCTAACAGCTAAATAGGAAAAAGATAATCTGATTTGGGAACTTGGTTAAATTTAAGGAATAAGAGTGTCGAGAAGTCTCCCAGTATCAAGCTTTGGTTATGTGAACACCTGCCAGCAGAAAATGAAGTCTTTAGAGACATTAACATGCTTGTAAGTGTATAATCAGAGATTGTGAATGGTTTCTTGGCATGTTTCTTCTAGACATAAGTCAGAATTTAGAACTGGCATATTTTAAAAAACAAAAACTCAATAAAGACCAGTGGTCCTTAGCTTCTCCCCTTAGCTTCTCCCTTGTTCATCAGTAATGCTGCAATAGGCACCGTTCTCAGGACTGAGGGATGAGATGCCTTCAGCCATAAAAATATGCCTTGGAGTAACTCAACTGCAGCATTTATTTCTGTAAAATTAATTAAGCTTGTCATAAGCAGAAGGATGTCACTTCAGAGTATAACTGCTACTAGAAATTTTTAAATTAAAAAATTAAAAAAGCTCATATAGTCTTTCCCCAGCTTCATTATATCTGTTTATTTAAAATACTTATGTTCCTTAGAGAATCCTGAGAGGATATAACTTAGGTGGGTCAGTCAGAAGATAACTTGTTTCAGTTAGTTTACTATATACTATACCCTGTGGTTACTAGCTTTATTTTTAAATGAAACCAAACCCAACTGTCTTTAACTCAGTAAAAGGAAAGTCTGCTTGATAAACCGTGTGGATTATTTTCAGTTTAAAACAGCCAGCTGATTATAAAAAAGAGTAGTGCCCTGGGTTCAAATGTGATTAAGTTTCAGCCATGCTCTTGGATTAAAATGGTGGCTACGGACAGAAGAAAGAGCACTTGACATTTAAAACCTTAACTGTGGAATTCTAAATTCAAGCATCATTTTATGTAGGAACTTGAGGTTTTGGTTTTCTTTTTTTTTAATTAGGCCTTTTTACATAATGTTCCTTCAAGCTGATTGAGTTGATCAGCACAATTCCTTCTGTGTACTCAGCAATTTTCAGCCGCTCAAAAGATGAGTATTTTCACGCTAGAGTTCAAAAAACTAAAAAAACCCTTTAACCAAAATGGAAATTTCTACAGTGTAGCTTGTACTAGATTTAATGAAGTTAGTTAGAACCATACCTTCAGTTAAACTGGTATAATTTACGTCAGGTTTTACTTAAGTATACACACTTTCTTAGATTAGGTGGATTGCTGCTATTAATTCCAGTGTTGAAATGAGAAGACTAGCACACCTTCATACAATTGAAACTCCCAAAATTCACAAACATTGTCAGAATTGCACAGAAAATAGAAAAATGCTGTCTCCCACTCCTATTTTTTCATCTAGTTTGTGGTGCTGACAAGTTTTTCTAACTCAAATTTAGGTTTTTCAAGCACTGTAAGTAACCAAGTCGAGAAATAAAGCTGTTTACTGCAATATATATCAAAACATTTACACACAGCATTACACTGCTTGCAGCCAAGTGCCTTCTGGATGTATAACTAAGAAATAGTGTTCCAAGACACAGAAACTTGTCACGCATGAAAATTTAACGCTTAACTTTGTCTTATATGAGATAAAACGTTAACTTTGTCTTGTATCAAACCGGTTGCTACTTGTTTCATACCAATGAATGTCAAGGGTATTCCATCAGACAGGAGAGAAGGATGGTAACTGACTGGAATATTGGAAAACCAGTCTTTTTAATGACCATTTTATTATGGAACATGTCTACTGCTGACTTGCAGAGGGAGGGGAGGCCTGCATGTTGAAGCACCTGAGCACAACGACTGCCATTAGCTTCGTGGGAGCGGTGTGGTCGCTTAATAGTCTCAATCTTCTTGTTACTCATACTTGCTAACAGCTCAATTCAGATGCAATGGCTGCATTTCCTGCGGTTCTGCATTCACCTGTTTTGCTTTGGCTATTTATTTTATTTTTTTTTTAAATAGGTCAGGTAAGATCAACAAGGATGAATGAAAGGCTTGCCTGAGATTACACGTGAGCAACTATGGCTGGACATGGCCCAGAATTCTCATAGTTCCCAGATTTCAGTGGTAATCACAAGAACGCAGTGAAGTTGAACTTCATCCTCAACTGGAACTTGGCACAAAGAACCCCAAGGAAAGAATTTCCTTTTGAAGTCTCTTTGAAATGTTCTAACTTGTTTTGTCCTTTGTATTCAATTAGTTCAGGAAAAGGAACTTTTGAAGTCTTGGCTCAACTGTCTAAACAAATGTTATGTGCTCCTAGATAATTAAAAAAAGAAAAAGTTTCTAGGTTGAAGATTACCAGTAAGCAAGTAGTTGTGCAGTCTGCTGCTTTGAAAGATAGCAATGGAAGGAAGATATCACTGAAGGTCTTCCTCCTGTAAAGCAGAAATCACACTGGCTGCTAATAAAATACATTCAATTTCTTGTCAGGATTTTTTTTTTGGCCAGGTTCTTATAGTTCAAAGTGCTCCTCTTTAGCAATTGCTTAGTGTTTTGCTGGTTTTTACACAAATCTTAAAAACAATGGGTGTTTAGGAATAAAAGCAATTATATGTTTAAATGAAAAGTCATTCACGAAGCTGACAACTCCATTGTAATATACCTGGAGTATGTGTTACCTTCTCCTCTGACGTCAAAAGCGAGCCACTTCAAGCGTATTGACTTCCTCGGCAAGAATATTATTTTATATTTGTAAAGCTTTTCTTCATATAGAGGTAGTGGTACAGATTTGGTTGTAGTGAGGGGGTGTAAATCCCTCAGCCTGCTGTTGCCTATAAGCTGTGAGCACAGGACAGACTTGTCAGGGAGTAACATGCCAGGCATATAAGAATTCTTCTAATTTGTGCATTTGCAACTCATTTGTGTGATCTAAATGGCTCTACCTCCGTCAAGAGCTACACGAAAATAGCAGTGCCGCCCTCACCGTGCCTCAATTGCAGGAGTTCCAACTATCTGGGAAAAGTTTCTAATTTTGACTGCCAGGATGCAGCTGTGCTTGTGTGCCGCTCACAGTTTTACCTGGCCTGGATGGAGCTAGTTGCGTGCTAACTTCTGTCCAACAACCAGGGAGCTTGTTAGCTGGAGCCTCAGTTGATCTCACTAGCTCAGGCTTGGTGCTTTCCTATCTCCTTGGCTTGAGGGCAGGTTTGTCTGTGAAAGATCATGTGGATCCATCCCACAGTGTGCTAGAGTAATGGCCACAGCGGTCAGAGGATACAGTTTGCTGCCGCTGCTCAAGCAAATACCAGGATGACAGGCTGCCTCCTTTCACAACCAAATAACAGAGTAAGCAACGTTGAGCTCTGACAGCTGATACACTGGTATGCAGAAACAGGTCAACTATTTACATACAGTACAAAACCTAAAAATTATCAACACTATTTTAAACTGGATTTACCTAATTAAAAATAGTTAACTTTGAGACTAGTTAAGATACCAGATGCTAGAACACCACGGGAAGGGCACCTCTGCAGCGTATTCTTTGTTATTCAAGGTGGGTTTTTTATAAATGTTTTTATGATTGGATGTGATGTTAACTGTAAAACATGGAACCTCCTGTTGCAAGCCTAAGTTAACAATTCAAACGGGATTCGCGTTGTGTAATTTTAGCCACAAATTATTTTAAGAAGTGGTTTGATACTACTGTTTTTCAAAGGCACATCAAGGTGAGTGCAACAGTTCATTTTGAGAAATGGTCATAATCCATGTAAAACATGAAATGATGTGTTGTTGAAATGTATTTTTCTTCCTAAGAACTTCAAACTATGACTTTTAAAAGTTCTGTGACCTGCCCACCCTTAATCTGAAAATACTGCTTTGAAAACATGCTGCCTGAGATCCTGAACCTAGAGACCTGTTTTAAAAAAACCCCAACACTTGTCATAAAATCAGAGGGATTATAACATTAGAACAGTAAAGGAGAAGCTATACTAGATACACAACAATCTAGAGATAGTTTTTTAAACTTTTTTTTTTCCTTGAAAAAAGCTGGTGCGGAGAATACTGGTTTTATCCTGCCGGTTTAATAATGTCTAAGAATAATCACTTATTTATAATAAATTAGGTCTGCAGTATAAATGAATATATGAACCTTTCATAAGAGATACTGTTGTTACTTTTAGAGTATCTAAAATGGATTTAAACTATTCCAAGATTCATTTGATCACTTGCAATTTATATTACTATAAGAATCTTCTATATAGCAAATTGAACATAAAAAAGCAAACATTCTAACAGCCCCTTTTCCCTAGAACAATTTTCATATGAGATAGTTTTAAATAGCTATTTTAGTACATTTGCATGTGCTCTTTCTTTTTTCTAAAGGTAGCACAGCCAAGAGACAATGCAAGAATTGGCGTTTGTTGACTGACTCTGTTTTCTTCTCCATCTGGTAAAGGTAAGGGGGAGACAGAGACTTGTCCCAAAATGGGAAATGTAAACTTTGATGTTTACGTTGTTTTAGCTAAAGGGACTTTGTTTTTTTTCTGTAGTTATAGTTGAGAAAAAAAAATTTCTCTTTTTGTCTGCATGTGTTCAGTTACAAGAAGTTTTCCATTTCAGCTGTGGATGAATTTGTTTTGAAGCTTCTGTTTCGCTTCACTGGACACAGTGCAAACCCAAGTAAAATCCAAACAGGAGCTCCCATTAAGAATATTTATGAGCAGCATTTTGTATAGTCTGTTTTCTACAGTCCTTATTCTGCAGAGGAAGAGTCCTCATCGTCATCCTCTTCATCTTCATCATTGAATGAACATGGAGTTTCTCCTCGTGATTCAGAGTAGTGGGATGTTGCACTGCTGGACTGTTGACTGCTAGGGGCAAGAAACTGCCCAGTTGCTAAGGCCACTTCTGCATCCAAACACAACCCTGGATTCTCACTATGAAAACACAAAAATGTCAAAGTCTAGAGGATTTCTCATGAAGTTTTAAGCTTTCTTTTTATCCTCAGCTTTTCCTTTAGTTAAAGAAACGTTACCAACAAGGAAAAAAATCCAAAAGCTTTACATTTAACACAGCTAATAGTTATAAAAACTGCTAAAATATTGGAAAGCTTCATAAAAAAAAGACTGAGTGGCTTTTTTTTTTTTTTCATAACCAACCCTTAGAACTGCTCAAGCTGAAGAAAACTTAAAGAAGAATAAATCCATCACAGTTTTGTCAATACACAGAAATGTTGGCCATATGAAATGAAGCAACTAAATGCCAGGAGGAAGAACTTGTTCCAGAAGGATCCCTCCTCCTAGTTTTTAAGGTACAGGTAACCTTCAGACAAAGTATGGTTGTTGAGGTGGTTTTTTGCATTGGGCTTGTGGTGGTGGTGGTGGTTTTTTGATTTAAAATTATGATTAGACTGTGTGGACTAAACTTCTTTCACGAGAGTTTAAGCAGCAGTGCATTTAGACACCAAACATTCTTTTGTATTCTGCAGAAGTATTAAGAGACTTCTTTCCACATGTAAATGACCTATTTGTCATCCATGGCCAAGGCGGGAACTTAAGTCTAATCAGGAAAACTGTTCTTGTAATAAGGGCTTGAAAGTGATTCTATTATTTTGAAACATAGATACAAAATGGCTAGTATGTTCAAAACTCAAAGCATCTTGGTTTGACCTTTCAAAGATAATTATCAAGAGAGAATAAGAAACTTTTTCACAATCAAAAATCAAGCATAATAAAATCTATTGAATTTCCTGCATGTAAATGTTATGAACTAGCGACTTTACTGAAAGTACCACAAGCATGTATCACTATCTTTCAATAAAAAAGTATTTTATTTACCTTGATTTAGCATCAGAAGTGCCTCCTGATACCTCTAAATGTGAAACCGCTTGTGCTGAACTTGAAAGTAACACTTGGTTTATCCATGAAAACCCTGCAGACATATCTAGAAGAAAGCAGAATTGTATTTATGAGTTACTTAAATTCTTTCTTCCTTTAACATCCTTAAACTGTGCATTCTTTTTGAAGTTAGGATTCCTTAGTTTAAAAGAGAAGATAGCAGTAGTTCAAGTTGAATTTATACTGTAGATGTGTACTACAGTATAAACAGGATACATCATCCTGTTTAATCAAGATGAAATTACATATACACATACACCCCACAGAGTTTTCTGGATGCTCTCAAGCCTTGCAATCCCTCACACTCAGAACTGTTATTTCTATGAAGCTTTTCCCTCTGTCTGAAGAGAGTTCACACTGCAGATGACCCCGGCTAGTAGCTGTGTGCAATCACAGGTACCTGGAACAGAGTTTTGGAGTCCTTCATGGAAACTTCCTGCTGTCAAATGCCCCCCCAGCTCTAAGTGCCTTTGTTGCTGTGCTTGATAAAGGTGTAAATGCAGTTGTACTTGTCAGGTTTGGAGACAGATAGTGCAATGAAGCTACCAAGACAATGTATGGTTTCATCTTAGTGGTCTCATAGCTGATTCTAATGCAGCCTGACGTTGTATAAAGATGGCAATCAGCTGGGGACCTGAACAGACCATGTCAAAGGTCTTGGGCTAAGAGTACGAAGGAGACAGCCTGCTGTACACCGCACGTGTGATGTGTAAGTATCCTCCCTCTGAACAGGAAATTTTAGGATTAAAATGGTCTTGCAATAGTGCTGAATTCCTTGAGGGGAGTTGTTAAAAGCCGTCTGAGGGACATAAAGGGCTTGCTTACAATGCTCGTAATACTTGTTTTCAAATTCCCTAACAAGTAAAGCCTGTCAAGTTTTTTTCCAGTTACACTTATTTATGCCAAAAGACTCAGCAAAACAAGTCCACTAAGCCAATTACAGTTAATGGGATTTTTTTTTTGGGGGGGGGGGGGGGGGGGGGGGGGTGGTATTTTTGGTTTGTTTCTTAGCCAAGGTGTTTCTAGTGACCTACCCAAATTGTATCTCCACACAAAGTGAAAATCAAAATAATCAGGGCTGTCAATCTCTTTTTCATAGCACTTGCATGTGGTTCCAGCTGGATGCATTAAACTAAGAGTTACAGTCCTTAGTATTATTTCAAACCCCACCTGGATGTGTTCCTGTGTGGCCTGCCCTAGGAGATCCTGCTCTGGCAGGGGGAGTTGGACTACATGATCTCCAGAGGTCCCTTCCAATCCCTAAGATTCTCTGATTTTCTGTGCCGAACCAGACCTCTGTTCTGTACAGTATGTTGGCAGTAAAATGGGATTGTACTATTGATATTTTATCTAGAATTGTTCTATAATGGCAAATAAGAAGAATAACTAAATGTGTTTTTTTACATATGCCTGTGTTCTCGTGAAGCTTTTGCTCCTTGAGATTTGACGGTGTACAGCGGCAGTTTTAAGCAGGTTGTCACAGCCATGTAAATCGGCTCACCATCTGCTGGGATTCACAGGCCACCTTGTTTTGTGCTGCGGAGACTTGTTAGCAGTAAGGTATTTAAATGATACGTTACAAAGCAAGGCTAGCAAGGTTGATGTTCTTGCCAGCAGAGTCTTTGGAACGTGACAGGAAACGTTAATAAGTGGCAGCTTTAGGGGGATCTGAGGATGGAATAGATGAGATTAGTTGAATATGGACATAGCTGGAAGACTTTCATTAACATTGCCCTAAATGCAGCTTCATTTTTACAGAGAACATGTTCTGACAGTCTTGACACCAAACCATTTGGAATGACTGCATTGTGTTTAGCTTAATAAAGTGGATTAGAGATGTATCACAGTGCTGTTTCCTGGTCTTTTCAAAGGCTGTACCTGTGTGTACACATTAATATGCCAGAAGAGTAACAAGTCACTGCTAGTAACCTTGCGTTTCATTAACATTTTGGGATAACAGCTAATTAGCTTTTCTTTTTGAAGAGTAAGGTGAAGGAAAGTATAGACTTTACACACAAGGGAGAAAGAAGGTTTATAGATGCATATCCCTGCCTTGTACTTTCATTGCCTTGTATTTCTAAATTCATTGAGCTTTGAGAAGCCACGGAAAAGAAGTTTGTGAAAGATGGGGAGTTTAAGAAGCCATTTCCTGTCTGGAAAGGACTGTCAATATAGAAGTGTGCCTACAATCAGAAGACTTTTAACTCCTTGCAGAGTAGATAAATTATTAATAGCTATGGTTGCATTCACAGGGGAAAAAAAGGGGAATGAAGGGAAAGTAGCTTGGAAAAAACTTCCCAGAATGGTACTGTCCAAGAGTGGCATCCTTATTATGAAACGGGCACATCTTGCAGGAGAGAGATATACATGGCAGAAATTTATACTTTACATGAGAAGGCTCTTAAGGAATACCCTCAAACAGCCTGGAGTAGCTAATGCAAAAATAAAAGTGCTGTATAAGATTACTGGTGACAGCTGAACAAGCTCATTCATTCAATGGGTACCCAGCTCTTCCCTTCCAGCTCCAGCCCATTTTTCCAGTCAGGGCTTGTTATGCAGGTAAATTGAAGAGCACATCTTCATACACAGAAGAAGAAAGTAGTATAATCTAGAGGTCCTAAACTGCACCACTTTCTCTGCCACAGCTTTAATGGAATACATTCAAGTGGAATAGTGTTGCCACAACTATTAGTGCCTCAGAATTTGTATTTCCTGCCTTTTTTTTTAAAACTATAGTCTCCTTTCTAGGACGTGTGCTCCTCCACATGTCCAGTTACTCAAAATGAATACTGACTCATGACAATCTGTCCTTCGTGTCAATGTAATTATTTAAGAAATAATTTCTTCATATTGCTGATCACTCAGAAGGTTCTTGTTATAAATCAGTGTGAATTAAGTTTACAGGACAAACAAACAGTTTTATAGTTAATTCCAAAATTAACTATAAACCAACTCATTTCTGTACCAACTAGCAGTCATATAACTTCAAATGTTACATACCTATGTAGGTTAGTATCATTAGATTTGCTTCAGTTAACTGATGTTATGAATTTGATGAGAAACAATAAAAGTCTCATCTAACTTACCTGTGATGTAGCCTTCTAAAGCTTTTGGCACCAGTGATCTTGCAGTTCTTAGGTCCTCAGCTGAGCATTTGCCTGCCTCAAGCCCAAAGGACATTCCCATTCTTTTCAGCACCTCGCTGTCATCATGAATCTCAAAAGTGTTATCGAAATTAAAGAGATACTCAAATCTGCATGTAAAAAGTCAAAGTGAGATGGTTTTGAAAAGAGCACAGATATGCTTTTTTTGGCCTATTTTTCTGTTGGTTTTTTTTCAGTATACAATGAGTAAGTGTCTAGGTTCTTCAGTATCTGTAAAGGGTCCTTAGAGGGAAAAAAAACGGTGCAGCAAATGCTTTGTCTTGTCTGCTTTTGTGATTGGCACACCTACAGGGTTTAAAATGGCACCTTCTCAATTAAAGTAACTTCACCACTGCAGGAAGAAAGTCTAAAATTTTCTACCTCATTAAAAAGATTCAAAGGGGAAGAGGGAGGCCTTACTAAACATGAACCTTCACTTCTATTAAATCCAGTATTTTTAAAGGTCATCTGCAGCCCTGTCACCAAAATAACTATTTTGGTGTTGCTTCTTTGACATTTTGCATTCTGTTCTAATGTGCAACATTCCTCCTGTAACTGAGCTGCTTACCTTGCTATAACTTTGGTTTTTTGGATGCATTTAGATGCAGCTAGCAAAGCAGTCCGTTCAGGATTCTATATGCTCACAACCTACCATTTCTGCTGCGGGACTCTCAAAATGTTTTTCATTGTGTATAAAAGTGATATAAACTTAATACAGCTTTAAGAAAAGCAGGGGCATCTAGGCTGGCCTCATGCCATGATCACAGGCTATTAAAAGCCTGGACAGCACCAGTCCAGGGATTACAATATAAGGTTAGTTCCCAGTACCTCATTTTCTGCTGACAAAACCTTTATTCCTGGAAAAGCAACCTATCCATGAGATACAGTCCTTAAAAGGTAACTCATTGCTGCGTCCTCCATTAGTTCTCTGAGCTCATGTCACATGGATTTTCTCAACAGGCTTTTTTAATACTCATTTTCTTATATCTGATCCTATAAGTTTGGAAGAGTTACTTCTTTTGGGCCTATACACAAAATTTTCAGGGAGCAATCTACGTGCTCTGTAGTTAAAAGCATCATTTCTTTTGTGACTCAGATGGTATTACTTGTGAAACCTATTGTTTATGCAGCTATGTTTAAATATAACCATATAAAAAGGGAAAATAAGATGTGTCACTCTGTTACAATGACATTCCTGCTACCTAGACTGGTTCAGCTGAAGTCCCATAACTATGCTTACACAGACCAGAGACCAGTGTCACAGCCAAGGACTATCAACGAGCCGTGTAGTTAACTAAGAACTGAATTCGGCTTTGATGGTACAGGATTAAAGGCTGTATTTATCAATAGCTTTACATTTCTCCTCCCATGTGCCGTGGTCAAATACTGGGTAATAGAAAAGAGCAGAACTCCTTTGTCCCCCCACAAGTTTCCAAACGAAGAAACTTAAGGTAATATTTCTCCTGTATACATTCTAGCAACCCGCTGCCTCTGACACAGAAGTCCTACTCCTCTCCCTTTGATGTTAAAAGCTATTTGAGGATTTTCTTTCGGGGACTTGACATATAAGCTTCTGGCATGAACAACATCAAAGGCTACAAAGATGATTAGGGGACTGAATCATCTCTCTTACAATAGGAGAAGAAAGGAAGATGAAAGCCCATTAAAACAGGCAGGGACTCAAGTGGACCCATAGGGTTAGACAGCGCAAATACTCTCCAACAGACTACAGAACTTAAACTCTCCAAACCGAGGGATCGCTTTTGCCAACTGCCTTATTTATGGGATCAATGTAACAGTGGTTTAAACACTTAACAGTTTCTGGCACTGTTTGTCTACATACTGCTGCTGCCACTAATCTGTTGCACTCATAATATCCACAGTGGAAAGCTTGTTTAATTTGGGTTGTGCAGTTAAAGATGACAGTAATATTGAAGCTGACTTATATAATATATAAATAATAATCATCAACTTAAATAATTTTGGTGTGCTCATTTTTAATAGTAGTGTTTTCTTACAGTTTGAGATTGCAGAAGTGTGTCAGACTTCTCCATATCCCTAATGCCAGTTTAACCTCTGACAACTTCAAAGCAGCGGTTTCAGTTATGAAATCCTTCAACTTTTTAATGACTTCAAATCTAAATACAGAGCATTGTTTAAAAGTTCAGTAAGAACTGTATAGTGTACCTGTAAAATAAAACTATAGTTATTCTAAATCAATATTGATCCTAAAATTCCCAGCTTGCTAAATTGCTGTGCTTATGGCAGTATTCCGAAAGTTTTGTTACAGAATGTATTGGACTTCAATTTTTTACAAAAATTCAACTTTGAATAGTATTGCTTTTTTTGCATGTTGCTGCTTAGGTTACTAACCTGTTCTAGAACAGACTGTCTATTTTTGCTGTATATTAAGTGACTTGAAGTTCAATGCAGGTTTTCTATACCACTGAGTGAAACCTTTCATCTATAGTATTTAAGCAAAGCCAGCTATTTTCAGATAATAAACTAGTTGTGATCCAATTAAGAGTTACCATAACAATACCTCATACTTTCAGCCATATTTTCACAGGATGAAGAGTATAAGCACTCATAAGTGGGAAGATTTTCAGACTAATGTAAGAGTAGAAGTACAGCAGTTCGGTTACAAAGACTGTTTTTCAAATTTCTATATAATTTCCTTTCTTTTTTTTCCTTCAAAAAATTCAAAGGTGAACCCTTTTTGCTATTAAAAGACACTTTTATCAACATCTCTAGGATGTTACTTTCGTGTTAAATGGATCACCTCATGTTTCTGACAAAATACATCTATGGCATGCTAGGAATAAGAATTCAGAAGCACTACCACATGGCTTCATTAAAAGTTAGTGCTGTCTTGGTATATTATTTCATGCAATTATTTCTCCTGTGCAGTGAATATTCTTCGAAATGTCAGTCTGAAGTGCCTGTTACAACAGTGAAAATCAGCCTGTTTTAACTAGTGGTTGTAAAGCAGCGTTGATAAACTTAGTCCTGTTACTACTGTGGTTGCATGCAATATTAAAAATAACCAACCAAAGTCACCTCCCCCCTAAAGTAATAGTAGCAAATTTAAACACATATTTACTTATAGTAAACTAGAAAAATTTCTCAATTGTTCAAAAGAAAAATTCAACTTCACACACAAAACAAAAAATTAAAAATTGGTTCTCCAAACACTCACTTATCACTTGATATGCTGCAGTCTATAACTGTTCTTTTGCTAGTGTTGACTATTAAGAAAGGCAGCTGTATTTTTGAGTTCAAAGCCGGAGGGCCTTGATTTTGTTGTTCATTTTGCTGATTTCTTTGTACCAAGTTTTTGAACGCTATTTGCTGTAGAAAGGAAGAAAGAAAAAATGATCACTGACAACAAAAGAGCAGACATCACTGTTTCCAGAAAGTGGAACTCTATAGTTTTTACAAACTCTAAATATCTCCAGTAATTTTCTGTCAAAAAGTAAGTTGTGCCCTGACTTCCTCTTTGTGCTAGTGAAGCTCACCAGGAACAGAAGTGAAACACACATTTTTCCACATATATGCTAAGGTGTGAACCTCACAATTCCGGGAGAAGAAAACAAGAAAGGAGCAGTAAAGCTTGGTGGAGAATGGTTCCCCATTCCTGGAGTCAGAGGTCTTCTCTGTTATTTTATATGCATAGTTACCTCAGACTAGGAGCTAGTTACACTGGAATAAAAGTTAACGGCAATTACAGCATTGCCCTACTTGCCATGATCTATATTCTCTTCCCCTTCTCATCCATGATCCTCTCTCAAGAGTTTTGAAATTCTCTGAAATTTTAAGCCAGGAGCCATTTGTGAAAACACTCGGTTCTCTACTGAATTCTTGTATCTGACTGACTGCATATGTATGAAAATCTCTGTCTAGGAAATTTTATTTGAGGGATCAGGAGTGTACTTACCCACTTTGAAGCACTATTTAATCCAGACCAATAGTTAAGTCTAATAGTCATGAGGGCCTTATTTTTACCAGAATAATTTCATGCTACTCTTGGAGAAGCTGCACATCTATTATGTCAGACAGATAGAATCAGATTTTGTGCTCTATGTAGAGAAATATTTTTGGGGCGATGAAAAAGGAGAAGCATCAGGTATTTAAAAGTTTCAGTACATATCTAAATTATATGAAAATTGTATCAATATAGTAGCATTGGAAAAAAACAAACCACAACCTTATTGCCTGTAAAAAAAGTTTGATTCCATGTAAATTACTGAAAGTTTGCACAGACTAAAACACTTCAGAATGCTCATAACTGTATTTATAAAACATTACTTTATAAGCAAAGATGCATTTGAAATATATTCTTCAGTCAAAGCCAAAACTGAAGTCATCTCAAAGGTGCATGTCAGAATGTAAAAGAGCCTTTCACTGTTAGGATCCAGAAATGTCTACCTCCCCAAAAGAACTCTGTCCACATTTACACAAGTTTGGTTCTAAGTTTCATACCTTAGAATGAAAGAGCAATGTCCCAGTAAGAACTACTCAGAGAAGGTAACTCTGGAGGAACCTGCAGTCAACAAAGGGCACTCAAAGGGGACCCATTCCCACTAATGTTGACAAAACTTCGGCAGAACACTTACAAATGCTTGTGGCACGTAGATGCAGCATGCTGGCTCACAATAGGTAAAAAAGAACCAAAAAGGGAAGGTGAGAGGTCCTTCTAATAGAATCCAGAAAGGTCACAAATGTGCAACTTTTTTCCCTAGTGTATCACGACTGCTAAATACATTTAGAAATGACCTGAGGAGTTCTACCATGTCAGATTTGCATTTGATAATTTATAGAAAAAGATAATTAAAATTAATAAAATAAAATAAAAAGATAATTAAAATTAATACCTGCAGCAGCAGTTCTTGTAGTTGGGCTCGCTTCTCTTTTATCCTTTCAATCCGCTTCTGTTTTTCTATCTTAAAATATAAACATAAATGCCTCAAGATATTTACTTAGTTATGTTGTCTTTCCATTGTGCCAAACTGAACAGGCTTTAGAGCTGCATCCGTGTGCTAGCAGCATTACAAAATTCCATACTTTCTTTGTACATGGTGGTGATTGCCATGGCACAGTAAGTAAACTGCACAAGTCTTTTCAGCCCGACCCATTTGGCATATATTTTCTTCTTTTTCACACAGACTAATTGCACAGTCACACGAGTTCCTCCATAAAACAGGTCTGACAAACTAATTTCTTTCTTTGTCGACAATTTTACCTCCAGTAAAGAATCAATTATTACAAGAGACTGTATTATTTCCCTACTCATTCCTCCTCTTTTGTATGGTGCCCTGAATGCCGATCAGCACCAAAAGAAACACTTGATTGAGGGAGTGCTTTGGGTAACAAAGAGGGGTTTTTTCCCTCCTGTCCTCCGCTCTTTTGGAATTGTGCACTGTCCTTGTAGCTGCAAGCTACTAGACATAAATGTGTGGAGACCTTGTAGAACTTGCAGTGTCTGAAGGGGGCCTACAGGAAAGCTGGGAAGGGACTTTTTACTATGACTTGTAGTGACAGGATGAGGGGTAATAGTTTGAAACTGGAAGAGGGCAGATTTAAATTGGAAATAAGAAAGAAATTCTTCACTCTGAGGGTAGTGAGACACTGGAACAGATTGCCCAGGGAAGTTGTGGAAGCTCCATCACTGGATGTGTTCAAATCCAGGCTGGATGGACCCTTGCGCAACTTGGTCTAGTGGGAGGTGTCCCTGCCATGGTAGGGGTGTTGGAACTTGGTGATCTTTAAGGTCCCTTCCAATCCAAACTATTCTATGATTCCATAACTGCACCATAAATTCTTTTGACTTGCTTCTGGTTAATTCAGGCTACTACAGGCTTTAATCTTAGAAGTAATCTTTGATTTAATTTATGTCTATTTTTGTAAGATAAAGGTGTTTTTTTTTAACTGCATGAAATATTTACTAAATAAAACTGAACTAAGAATACATAAACATATCAATAGTTTAATTTTCAAAGTGTGCAAGAATCAAAACAGAGCAGGTTCAAATTCTGAATCAAACACCTCTTCTGAAGTAGAGCAGCACACATGGCATCTCGCAACCAGTGAACTAAACAGAAATTCCCATCTACCTCATTTTACCTCTAGATTCTGACATTCCTGAGCTGAGTTTGTCGGAAGGCCGATCCATCTGATTTCCTTCTTCTCCTTTGAAATTATGTTCATTGCCATCAGGACATTAAGGGCATCGTAAACTCTCCGTCTAATATTTTTCTGATCATAAGCCTGCTAAGAAAATAACGCAGCATTAATTACAACAGAAAAATTAAAAAAAGAAAAAACAGACCAAACACATCCTTCATAGATACATATAAGACAAAAAGCCAAAATGGCGATTTAAATGAGTAGTATTAAAATACCACTCCTTCATCTGTGCTACTACTTGGATGCCACATGGCATCTTTGGTGGCAAATGGAAGCTTCGGGCCCGCTTGAAGCATCTGTGCAGCAAATTCCCATCATGGCAAGCCTGTTACAGTTGAAAAGCCTGACAAGACCACATATGGTGGGTACAAAAATAGCCTTTTTTAAAAAATAAGTCTTTTGGCAAACTTCTCTGTTTTGTTTATAATTAAAATCAAGAATTTAACTCTATTTAAATTCTGTATTTTTAATTTTCAGAGGGTAAATCTTTGTATTTCAGAAGTAGCTACGTAAGTGAAGGAAACACGGAGTGCGGCAGGACAGTGCAGGAACAGAAGGGACAGAATTCCATGATAAAGCAGACGATTTTCTAATAGCATAACAAAGTTCTATACATATTTGCTTACCACATCTGTAGCTAGGTGGCTATTAGAATTTGTGAATTCTGATACTAGCTCATCGGCGACTTCATTGTATGAAGTTGTTCCTTTACGTTGAACTTTTTCACATACTTTCATTGAAAAGTGCCTCAGACCCTTCCCATTTTTATCTCCTTTTTTGCTTCTCTTACTGAAAGGATAAAAGTAATTATTTTAATACATTGCATGTTAATAAGCTACTTTGTTAAACAGCAAAAGGTCTATTTTTGATAACAGCCATCAGGACTCATAACATTATGTATTACCTAAATTAAAATTGAAACCGTTCTACATTTTTTAATCAGTTTCTCATTTCTTACAAATTAGCAAAAAATATACACTGAAGCCCTTTCCTTTTTTCTGGCAACTTCTACAATGAAATACTTTTGAACACATCCCACTGGGCAGATGCTTAAAAAAATTGGATTTCCAATTCATCTCCAGGTAGCTTCACAAAAGTGCAACCAAAAAAAAATGGGGTGAATCTCACAGAGTATTTATGTGCCTGGAAGCCAGATTTAGAGGGAACTCTCAGGTTTTTGCTTAAAAAAAAAAAGGCTCAGACATCCCTATTTACAATATAGCAGACAATAACTTAATTTTCCTGAAGACCAAGTTTAATATCTGTGCCATCATAGTTAAGACTGAGATACAAGAATCTCTTCTGCAGACAGCAAGGACATAATAATTGGCTTTTTTTATGGTGCCAAATTAGTAACTGGGAACTGTTGGGGTTATTTTGCACTCACTTTCTTCCTTCAGAAAAGCAAGAACTTAGATAATGGTAATAGAAAAAAAGAGGAACAATTGGCTTTATCACACAAGCTAGATTTGGATGTGTATTTCAACAGAAGCTTTTAAGAAGCTCAGATCTGTTGTTTGTGTTTCTTTTAATTAGTTATGCAAGTTGGTTTGCTAATATGTTGCAGGGAGACCTATTATTTTACAGAAAAAGGTCTAGTTCTGTCAACAGTAACACGCTAAGGAAAACATAAAAATGTAAGAGTGCTTTTCAAATTTTTGAATTCAATTAAGAAAATAGAGCACTGGAAAGAAGGACAGAAGAAAAAGAAGACTAGAAAGAAACACTAGAAGAATTTAAAAAAATGCCACCACTCCTGATCTCTACACAATTCCGCAATTTCAGTACCACCACCCCCCCTCAATAGGTAAACAAATCAAACCACCTTGAATGCATTCAATGGAGTTTTGGAAGCAAAGGAAAAGATCATTGTTTACAAGTATTTCTGAAACTGAAAACGAGAACAATCCTGTTTCTGAGGAGGTATTGTGGTTTTTTTTTCCACAACTCCCAGTATCATCTCCAACAGCAAATGTATTTATCAGGAAGCGATAAAGCAAAGAGTAATGAATTATAACTACGAGGAATGACAGAGCTTTTACAGGGAGGAGTGAAAACTTCTGAAAGTGGGAACCAGACACCTGCCTGTCTGAAGGGCAGATCTGAGGAAGTAAACCAGGTATGATAAAACATATATACGTTCAGTAGTACTCACCTTTCCGAAAAATCTGATTCTATAAATTCTCGAGTCCGTTTTTTGTCCCTAAGGAAAGACAATTCAAACTTAGATGAAAACAATATTACATATTTACACCAACAAAATCAATGTATTTCAGCCCCTAGCAGGGTACTAATGTTTGCTATTCCATGTGTACCGAAAGGGGAAGACAGCACACACACAGCTTGACAAAGTTCCAGAGAAGGTGGTTAGGACTTTGGAGGTTGTCTGAGCTCACTTCTAAACCAGTTCTATTTCCAGTTTTACCACCCTTTGCCTGTATGAGCTGTGTGGTGTGGTCCACACGCTGGAGGGACGGGATGCCATCTAGAGGGACCCTGACAGGTTTGAGAGGTGGGCCCGTGCCAAACTCACAAAGTTCAACAAAGCCAAGTGCAAGCTCCAGCACCTGGGTCGGGGCAAGCCCAAGCACAAATACAGGCTGAGTGGAGTATCAACTGAGAACAGTCCGGAGGAGAATGACTTGGGGGTGTTGGCNCCTTCCCTGGCACAGCTTGCAGCCATTCCCTCTGGTCCTGTCACACGCCACCAGGGAGAAGAGGCTGCCCCCTCCTCACTCCAACCCCCTTTCAGGTAGTTGTAGAGAACAAGAAAGTCTCCCCTCAGCCTCCTCTTCTCCAGACTGAACAACCCCAGCTCCCTCAGCCGCTCCTCATAGGACTTGTGCTCCAGGCCCTTCAGGAGCCTCGTTGCCCTTCTCTGGCCATGCTCAAGCACTTCTGTGTCCTTCTTATAGTGGGGGGCCCAGAACTGAACGCAATATTCAAGGTGTGGCCTCACCAGTGCCAAGTACAGGAGGACAATCACCTCTCTATCCCTGCTGCCCACAGTGTTTCTAATCCAAGCCAGGAGGCCATTGGCCTTCTTGGCCACCTGGGCCCACTGCTGACTCAGATTTAGTCGACTATCAATCAACACAACAATCTGTGAAGAGGAGTAAAAACATGGGTAAAGCAAGGAGTCTGGACTTGCAGTCCTCTGGAACTGTCTTCAGAAAGGGCTCACCGCTTAGCTCAGCAATACCACAGACCCTTCCTCACCTCTGTTCTTCAGATGAAAATACAACCTATCGTACAGACTTCTTCAAGGATCAAGATTGATTGGCCAGTCTAGTGAACTTCTTGCTCCTTTTTATCGGCAAAACAATATAGTTCGGCTCCTTGGAAATACTGTGTCTAGATTTTGACAGTACAGAAAAGGAAGAATGGTGCTTCTCCTTTGTGGTGGTAGTTGATGCACTGCAACTAGGCTTCTTCCCGGGAATCTCCACCATCTGGGTTTGGCTGAGTCTTAAGAAAGTTAATGGGCACTGATTCTCTGGTTTAGCAAGCTGCGAGCCAACACTATAGTTCTTCCCTTCTCTGAGTACTGAAAAAACTTCTGCCTGGACTCCACATTTCACAAAATTTGCAGAAACAAAGTCATCTTTGACAAGCCCTTTTTCAAACAAAATCAGAACTAAGTGGATTCCAAAGATATTTAAGGAGATAAACACATACTCAGAAAAAAACCCAAGCTAATAACTGCTCAGCTGGGCATGCAGTTTATTGACTCTATCATACGAATACAGTGACTGAGAAGCACAGGCCTGTGACAGTTCTTGCTTACGACAGAATGAAGAAAGTCAAAGTACAAATGTTATACTCTCATTTATGCTACGTCCAGATGCTCCATTTTGCCAACTCTAAAGCTGGAAAGATACTACTGACATTCATCATCTGTTTAGAAAAAGTAACTCCGATAGAGAAATACATTTTTTAATTTTCAGAAGCAAAGCACCTCATCTGTTTTACCTAAGACAGATCAACTCAGCAGTGCTGGTATTAAGAAAAAAAATAAATCATGAAATAATGTAAAGACCAGATTTCCTGAGAAGAGATAGTCATGTTACTCTGGAGAATCTTAGAGCCCCACAAAAGCCTGTTGCTACTGTAAGATAATAAAAACACAACAGTGATTCTATTAAAAATTTTCCTCTAGAGCTTTATTCTCAAATGCCTCTCTAAGTGGTTTTGACAGCCTCCTCTCTCGTTGGCACCTGCTGATAAGCTCAACAGCAAAGTTACTTGGATATACCATAAACTTACAAGAAAAATAACGGCTTCTTTTTCATGATTTTGTGAGTCCAGTTAAAACCGGACTCAAGAAATCATGACTCTCCATTTTCACAAACAAACAGATACTACTGCAAAATTAAAATAGTGAAGTGACAGGTGCTTATACTTCTGTGTTCACACGTGCCAGCCATCAGAAGTGTCCAATAGGCTAAAGAAGATACTCCTTTTAGTTGTGCAAGAACTAGAAGTCGTAAGCCAACATACATATATACAACCGTGTAAAGGAAAAAGTCAGAACAGAGCCTCAAACATCTTTAAGTAAAACAAAAATCTTACCCTGGGACCCAGCCAGAAGTTTCTGTTATGTGTGTCTGTGTGACCATTGTTGGAGCTGAGTTATATGGACTCCCAATCAGAACACTCCCTGAATTGGTCAGTCTTTGTGATGTGCTTATGATCTATGAAATTTAGAAATAAAAACCACAGCACTCTTAAGAAAACAGAGGTTACCACAGCCCAAAATTCATACTAAGCATGGTACTAAGAAAAGAATAATAACTCTGTACCAGGTGCAATCAGCAGTCAAAATATACTGAAGAGGTGTCATCAGAAGACGACATGAAAGTAATTACAGTGCTGCTTTCTAAAAACTGTACCATATTACTGTATTATTCATATGGACAAGATCTAGACAAATTGAAATAATTATTAGGAATGGCAGCCAGGATCTTTACCTATATACATCTATCTGTTTCTTTGAGAGTATGTCTAGGCCATTTCTTGATCACTGTAATCAATAAAGCTTCCTTTCCAAGTGATTTCTCTCGCAATTGTCTATCTTTGCTACCAAAGACAATCTGAGCTACAGGCAAAGTATTCTCTGCAGTTTCCAGCACTCACAAGACCTCATGGCGTTCCAGCAAGCTAGTAAGACAATATTGTACCTATGGAATTCAATGTAAAAGCTGTACACTATAGATAGAATTTACATTTATTCAAACCTGGTGAGGTTGTACGTACAAAGGTTGCTAACGCTAAGACACTTGTTCTTAATTTCTAAAACACATCCGAGTTCATTCTTTAAAGTAGGTCACCAGAAGAATTCAGATAGTATTTAAAAATGAAACACCATTAAGTAGTTAATCTTTAAAATAAAACATATGTTAATTTATTTTGATTTTAGTGTGATAAGACTCACACCAAAGCTTCTTGGACACTGTTTTTCACTCATATACCTTACTTTGTTTTTTTTTAACTTTACTTTACTTGACTCCATTTGTAATTGACATTTTGAGTAATCAAAAGAGTATTTTATGTTTGATCTCCATTATTTTCCTGTGACAATCACTATAATAAAATGAGATGGCAAATTGATGTTTGGGTGTTCCCAAGACCGATTTATCCTGTCTTTTTCTATCCCCTGGTGTCATCTAGTGGAGATGGAACCAAGCAGCATATTCTCCCAGAGCCCCTTCCCCACTGCAGCCACCCCACTCGGGCAGCACTGGGTCCGATGGTCACTCACAAGCACAAAAATCCACCTGTCTACAACTTATTGTTAAAGCTGCAAGTTCTTGGATGCAGGCACAGAGATGTCCACTTGTGTACAAATCAGTGTCATTTCAGTGCCACTTTAACGTTAACCACTGAATGTTTGCTTTCACCAAAAAATGCTTCACCGTGTGTTTTCAGAGGAGTAATTCCATCTTAATAGTGGACATTTTTTCCAGTGTGCCTGACGTAATCACATAAATTCACTGTATAGCACCTCACCCTAATTAAGCAAACAGAGCAGCTGTAGGATGTGTTAAATCCCTGTAATTACATACTAACGTTTATTAATAATACTTACGCTGTTAAATCACACCTACAGACTGAATCACTTTCTTTAGAAAGTGTAACAAACACCCATACACAAGAATCCAGTCCACAAAGTGTGCTGATTTCACCATCTGCACAACTGTACCCCAAAGTGTTCAGAACAATGGTCACCCTTCAGCCAACAGCCCACACCACTGCTCCTGGAGGCAGCGTGCTGGTTTGAAGGACCTGAAGCAGCCTAAAGGGCTATAACCTACAGTGGTTAAATAAAGCCAAAAACCCCTGGTGGCAGCAGGATGTTGCCTCACACAGGCAAGATGCCAAAGGAGTGCTAACATTCTCACTAGCAAGAGCTTGTGAACATTCTCTTTTAAATGGTTTGGGACACAACACAGCCATACAGTGGATGTCTTCGGAGGCCTGAGTTAATGGTTATTTAAAAAGAAAATGTTTTCGGAATATGGCCCTATCCTTGCAGAGCAGCAAAAAAAAAAAAATCTTCCCTAAAAAAAGAATTAAAAAAAAATAAATTAAAAAGAAATGAAATAAAAGAAAATGTGTTTCTCACATGACACAATAGCTTTTGAAACTTCCACCTGCTAAAGAACCTAAACTGTAACAAGGGTTCATTTGAATCAAAAGCAGGGCCTTGAGAAGTCACTGGCAAGAATAAAAACTGCATTAACTGCTCTCCCCTGTTCTTGGCTATTATTTGTTGCACTCACAAAAATATCTTTTTTAGTAGAACTATTCCTGTGAAATGCTACAGGGCACATGCTCTAGCAATAGTGGCCTCAGTAGCGATGCACGGAGGAACACTATTCTCTGCTAGCTGTGGCTACTACTTCAGATAGAGAGCTCTGCACGGATAATGGAGCTCGGGGAGGAGCTGGCTGTAATGCTCGTGCCCACCTGTCCAACTGGGATAAACGCGATGGAGGGACAGGAATAACTTCTGGTGTGAATAAGACCCACCACAATTATTTATAAAGCACATTAAATGGTTCTCGTACTCAGGCTAAGTGCTCAGCAAGTAGCCATCAGGTTACTAGAAACAGTTCACTGTTATTGCCTATTTAATTCTTTGACCGTGAGAAAACTCAAAGTTTTCTCAAAACCAGATCCAAAATCCCTGAAATACATGCTCCTATAGAGTTATCACTGACAGGAAAAGACAGTTTTAAGAGTAGTTTCAACGAGTTAAATCTCTACTGAAATTTACTGGTGAGAACATGACTCAAAATATTCAGAGTATCAACAACATTCTTAATGAGCTTTTTTTTTTTCTTTAATACACTTTTGAGTAACAGTTAAAATGTCAGCTGGTAAAGCTGTTTCAATTTCCATTCCAAGTCAGGAAGATAGGCATCCCCTAAGGTCACGCACAGGACTGTTGTTGGGAGCGGCAATTCTGGCATGCCACGCTCGCTGTACCCACACTTCATCGCTTTCCCATCCAGGTGGGGCACTTCAGCTGCCTTTGCACCCAAGACAGGAAGAGGCAAGTTCCTAGCACTGTTCACATCTTTGTTTTTCATATTTCCATATTACATCGACAGAAAGTCACGCAGCTAGTTACACAAGTTAGCTTTACCAAAGTTGCAAAACTTACCATTTGGGGTCCAACGTTCACATTGATTGGTCCTAAGGTTTTTGGCAAAATCTTGGCTGGCGAGTTGGTGCTGGAAACTGGTAATGTGATTATTGAAACATTACCTAAAAAGAGCAGTAAAAAGAGAGTTTAAAATTACTTAGTAACCTCTGAATAACACAGATCTAACTCATCCTGACTTCATGCAGAGAAGTGCAACTGAGAGCCTCGCAAATGCTGCCGCTCCTCCTCTATTCCAAATCAGATCTTGTAATCTTCATTAGTCGGACCTGATGCCTTAATCAAAACTGTCATGCAGCACTGCCCAGGAGTGTTCCAACTGTGGCAGGCAAGGCACTCAAAGCAGTGAACTTACAGTTACATATCTGTAGACATTGTGGCAGCAGTAGTTCCTGTCTTTATAGAATCATAGAATAATTAAGGTTGGAAAAGACCTCTAGGATCATCAGGTCCAACCTACTAGATGACAGTTTCTAAGCAAGAGAGCTGAGAATCGATCGATCAAATGCTTCCCCCATTCTTACGCACAGGTTTATTCAAAATGGAGAATGACCATGATGGGTTTTGGAGGCAGAACCAAATATAAGGAAGAGCTGCCACTGCCTTGTAATCCAGCATCAGCTTGGGTCTAGCTGGGGTCACGAGTCGTGAGGATGAGGACTGGCTCCTGAAAGGCTGCTTATGCTCTCTGGCACTAGCAGACAGAAACTGAAGGCATCTGAGCTGACAGGTTCCTTCAGAACAGGGCAGACATCAGCCCTCGCTACCACCCTGCCCTGCCCTCCTCCCATAATAGCCCAGACGGTCCCAAGCTGACTCGGTGGTGTCTTGACAGCTCTGTCCCCTGGTCTTTTCTCATATAACCTGTTTCCCTCCACTGCCTACTATTCTCTTCTCACTTGGTCCTGAACCATTGGCTTTTTGTTGCCCTTTTTTTAATTTATTTTAGTACACCTATGTTCTGTCGTGAGGTAACAGGAAAAACATAAATTCAACAGTATAACTTCAGTGTAATATGAAGCAAAAGCAATAAAATCAAGAGAAAAAGAATATGTCACACAGGATCCTTCTGCAGGTACAGAAGTAGAAAAGATACAGACGTATACAGAGACATATATATACAGACATCTTTTCTACAGAAGTAGAAAAGATACAGACATAATAGATAGAGATTCACCTTTACAAAATATGAACAGAGATTTGAGAAATATTTACAATCTGAGAAAAGGATGTTCTAATGTTCTGTATGAATTCCTCTGGCATCTGGAGTAATACTACTACTTAATATTCCAAAAGGCAGATTTGTATCTGAGAACATCTTTGGAAGTATCTCTATTCAATAAATTGAATAATTTATTCAGTCACCTAACTCACTCAGGATAAAACACTTCTAAAATCCCTACACTCACAAACGCACCCCCACAGTAAATACCTGCTCTGTTATGAAATATCTTTTGTGAGGTAGTGCCCGAGTGCACAATACAACAGTAATTCACGATTTACAAACGTGTTCCCATTTTGAGCTCAAACTCCATCTCTAAACTGGCCAGTGACTTCTATTAGTTTACTTTTGCTACAGGATTCTGCCCAGGATTTGCTAAGTTGTGCTAGCATATTCTCAGAAAAACCTAGTCTCCCCTCTCATTGCAGGCTGTTGTCATCAGTGACGTGCTCGTCACTTCCCAGCACTGCTGGAGAAATTTTCCTCTTTTCTGCTGCAGCTGAAACTTTCAACCTCTTTTTCTTCAAGACCAGTTCTCATGCTGTTTCTCCTTGTCCCTTTTCTTACCAGGGAAAAGAACTAGATTACTTTCTCTGTTGCCGTCAACAGAAGGTCACGTGGCGAAGCGCAGCAAAATTCTGAAATGCCAGCATTTGGTTTAGGATTACATTTGATAGGGCTACATCGCAGAGTCTCCAGTGACACCGCCTGACCTGCAAGAGGCACTGTAATGTCACGTTTCACAATGTGAGATTGAGATGTGTCAGACTGACTGTACTGTACAATCGGCACTGCTGGTGTCCGGTGAAACGTCTGTGTCTGGCCACTGCCCCACGTCAATCACTGTGCAAATGGTTTGTTCCTTTCTCAACATACGGCACGTAGATTGTACTGCGAGAGTTTGTAACGTATGTATGTACCTTCTCTTGCACACACACGAAGAGTCTCTGAAAACTGTAGCTTAAAAATACGATACCCATGGCCAAAGCCACACGCAACCACCAGATTTACTGTAGTAGCTCTGGGAAACACACTGATGAAGAGCGACTGCTGCACCGTGCCTTCATTTACAAGGCTACCTAAATAAATGTATACTGTCACCATTTGGTGGTCTTTAGTAAATGCAAGGCTTGTACAGATTACTTGGTCTTGATTTTAAAAAGACAGTTGCTTACACATGACATATGTCTAAAGGTCTTTTCAGCTAGAGTTACTGTCATTAAGAAAGATCTTCATCTTCCAATACCTACGCACATCCCTCATTTGGCAACAGCAGTTTCAAAATGATCTTGAGAGTTGATCAAGTTTTCAAATAAACATTTCCCTGTCTTGTCCTTCCTTTTAAACTTCTTTATGGGTAAATACAAATATGTGAATGCGTAGACTTTTAAACACAGATAAGATGGAAAGGGACCAGTTTCTTTTTATGAGCATCCACCATGGAGAGAAGGGAAGAGCAATCAAACTGGTCACAGAAAGAGGTCATTCTGTGTGTTTGTCAGCAGTTGAAAAAATGGTAAAGAAAAAATATTCCTTCCCCCCTGTTTTCTTCTTTTCTTTTTCAAAAATAGTGTCATAATGCAGATATTCATGTGATCTCAACTGCTCCAGATATTTAATGGTGGAAATAGCACCTTCCCATCTCTCTTCACAGCAAACACGACACAGTAGGTTCAGTCAGCTGCTGCAAAAAGTTAATGTGCTTCCAAACAGATCACATCAACACTCCCACCTGGAGTCAGATTTTGCAATTGATATAATCAGCATCACTACTCTGAACAAAGAGGTATCTAACTTTTAATACCATCCTGCCCTGTCCGCAGCCCTTGTGCAGCGGCAACCCAGGTCCACGGGACACAGCGGCTGCTGAATCACCTGGAACTGGCCAGGGACTGGTCTCAGTGCAATAAAAACATTATCACAAACCAGAAACTGTCAACACAAGTACAACCAGCTCCACGACCAGGCACTTGCTTGCTAAGATGCCTAGCTTTATTTTGCATCAAATTCTCAAGGTTAGTATGCCTCTTTGTTTGTTGAAGAGCGGTAATTTCTAAAATTTTGAAGGCAAGATAGTATTACAAAACAACAAGAATAAACAGGAACAATCTCTTCAAGTCTAAAAAAAACAGCATTAAAAAAGTAGGAGGAGGAAGTAGATGTCACACTGTTTGAAGATAATCTAAAAAATTACTTAACAGACTTCTAAAAAATATTCAAAAGATTTCTGTATTCACCTTAAAGCAGAAATATCACCAAACTAATTATATATGCTTTATCACATAGCACTTGTAAAGGCTTTAAACGTGACGAATTTCTAAATAAATGCCAAGTCTTAATAATGCCCATCATTTGGGGACAAAAAAAGATTACACTGATTTATGCTCCACTGAAAACCAGCAGTGCGTACAGTCATAAGCTGGACACAACCAGATCCATCAGCCTCCTAGTCACGATAATCTTACTGCAGAGATGAAAAAGGTCAGCAGAGATGGATCAAACTAGAATGATTTGTATAATGCTACTCAATTCTTATATAATCTTTCTCAGCAGTCCTTTCAAAGCACAAAGGAGGTCAGTGTCATTATTCCCATTTTACCTATGGAAAAAAATCAAGCACATGGGAAAGAAACTCATTTACAACTCTCATAGAGGCTTTAACTGCAATGTATATAAAACCACTACAAACTGAGCATGCTTATCACCGATGCAAATTCAAAATAAAAATCTGTCTGTAGACATATGTACGTTTCTCTCAGAACAAAAGCACTTTGCTTCTACATCAATTATTTTTCCGTCCCTCAGCCACAATTAAGGTTTTTTTTTACTCATGGAATAAAAACAGTGTCGCTATTCTTTCTTAGTTAGAAAAACATGATCACAATGTAACTATTATTCTTCCTGGCATTTGTGAAACATCTTTACTTCTACACACAAAGAAAAAATTTCATTTAAATTATCTTCAGCTTCAAGCAGTCACAGACCAAAGTTATTCATGTTTATGCACACGTGTGTTCACACGCACACATGAACTAAGCATCCCACAAGACTAACTTTAAATACTTACGTGACAATCTAAATAGTTTAACTTCACACAAACATGAGCTCCTATACAAATACGAAGCTAAAGAGGTTTCAGTGATTTTTTTTCTCGTACAACTAAATCTGTTAGGTCTGCAGCCCAGTTGCAAAGATAATCAGAAACAATGTCAACCTGAGAATCTATGGAATCTGTCACAGCCACTTTGAAGGAAACCATAGCTGATGGGAAGCACAGACCAGCCAACCGAGGTCACACACTATGTGCATATCAATCAATTTTTAGACAAAACACTGGGGAACGGCTGGTAGCTTGGATTTCATATTCAGAGCTCTAAAACAAACGTCTACATTTTTCAAAGTGTATCAGAAAACTGCCATTTTAAATAATACAGTGTTTGGCTTGATGATAATGAAAAAAAAAAAAAATCAGTTCAGAGTTGTGAAATATTGGAAGCCCATTAGGATATTTTGCAGTAATATATGAGATACGTTCTCAGACTCCTCTATTAAACTAAAACATAAACTGGCCTCCAAGATCAGGATGCAGTGTTACAAAAGCATATAGAGAAACTGAATTATTACTATGCTGTTAGTATGCACACATTTTCTTAGCACATTTATTTGTTTATTGCACAAACTTACTAGGCTATATATCTAACTTTAAAAATTTCATAGTCTGTAGAAGCACATACATATCTAGAAATATATGAAATCAAAGAGATCTAAAGAAAAGAAAAAAAAAAGGGCAGACAATATTTCAGTGTACTTCAGGCGTATGCTGATCAGTACATTTTCAGTCTTTTACTGTTCATTTGGGACAAATTTAGAGGAGTTAACATTTGCATGAATCTCAAGTACCAAGTGTAGACCTACTGATAACAGATGCCGTTTCCTTGGTTATTTTACCAAATCTCTTCCAGCGCTCTCGAGGCCTCAGGCTGGAACCCCCTAAGGCCCTGGTCGCATATTAAACACGCCACTACTAAAATTTCTTTATGCAGACCTCATCACCAATGCTCATTCCTGTCTGCAAGGCAGCACAGCTGTCTATGCAGTGAACTTGCCTTCTTTTCCTTTGGCAATGGGGAAACAATGGGTATTTTTTGGCTGAAACTGTTCCTGGGTCCAGTGAACTGCTCAGCCACCCGCACAGCTATGCTGGCACTAAGCAAAGGAAAATTTTTAAAAGCAGCTGTGAGGTGACCAGAGCCAATTTAATGGTCACTGTTGCCAGAGAAGATGTCTACCAAAGCAAATAAATGATTATACCTCAAGGAAAGGCAGAAAATGGTAAATATGGTACTCTTTCCATGACAGTAGCATAGGCATATAGCAGTCCTGTGCATTGAGAAGCTCCTACAACACTAGCCCTATCAGGACATAGTAAAAATTAGATACTGCATAAAAAAAAAACCCAAATTTCATTGTGAAGTTGTATTAAAAGTTAAGATTCCCACCCAAACCAATCTGGATTGCAATTTGATCTGATTAAGGGGTCTTCCCTCACGAAGCCTGTTGCAAGACTGGTGGTACAGAGCCAGACTCCCTTTTCCCTCCACAGCAATAAACAGAGAACAGGTGACTTCTCTGTGTATTTAATTGATGTGATACGCTTTTGTGAATATCCCTTACATGCAGGTCATGTACATCAAGTACTTTTCAAATAGAATTATAGAATGGTTCAGGATGGAAGGGACCTTAAAGATGATTTAATTACAACTTCCCTGCAGGGAGACCTTCCGCTTGATCAGGCTGCTCAAAGTCCCATCCCACCTGGCATTGAACACTTTCGGGGCAGGGGGGGCATCCACAGCTTCTCTGGGCAACCTGTTCCAGTGTCTCACCATCCTCACAGTAAATTCTTCCTAATATCTAATCTAAATCTACCCTCTTTCAGTTCGAAACCATTCCTCCTCATCCTATCACTACATTGACAAAAGCGTCTTCCTTCATCTTTCCTGCAGGCCCCCTTTAAGGACTAGAAGGAAAATAAGCTAAAGACATGCCAAAACAACACCTGGGAAGCAGTATAATCAAAAATGCAATCTATGAAATACAGGGTAATCCTTACCAGACTTCTTTTCAATTGGTATCAGATGCATTACCTCTAATTCTTATCAGCAGCTATGAGTTTTGAAAGAAACAACCTTGTTACAGGAGCCATCTTGGGTTTTTTTGGAAAAAAAATTCTTGTGGGGAGTTTTCTAGCTCAAAGTCTGTTAAGAAATTTTCTCCCCAAAATAGTTTCTACTGATTTTGCTGTTGTTTTTGTTGTTACTGTAATGACTCTGATCAAATCCATTCTCATTTCTAAACCCCTACCCTGGCTGCCTGCCCGTAAGTCATGGTGAAAGCCTCGCAGGGTTGGGTTGAAGGTACCTCAGGGATTCAAGTTCCCATCTGGTTCAGGGGTTTGAGTTCTCATCTGGTTTTTGAAAACTGTGCTCTCTTTCCTGGATTATGGTTATTGATTACTATTATTGCCCTGGTTTTTGAAAATTGTATTCTGTTTACTGGATTGTGGTTATTAGTTATTGTCTTGGTGCACTGGTATTTTGTGTATTAATTGGTATCTGACTAAAATGGGCACGAGCCAATCTAAAGCTGATACTCCGGAAAAGTCTCTATTAGGATGTATTTTAAACCACTGGGCGGATTCTCAAGTGGTAACATAACAAAAGTGATTTAGTTAAATATTGTAATCAGTGGTGGACATTGTACAAACTGAATGATGGCGAAAATGGCCTAAAAATGACACTTTAAATTATAATACCATGTTGGAATCAATGTTGCTTCTAAGAAGGGAAGAAAAATGGGATGAAATTATATGATGAAAGATTAGAGTTCATTAAAAAAAAGAAGACGAAATTTGCAAGGAATTTTCTATGTGTTTTTGGCTCAGCACTGGAATTGGAAGTGTTCCTTTAATGTAATATTGCTACTAAATATGTATGCTTGTGTTAGAGGCAAATAACAAATAGACACATCACAAATAATTATATTTTTGAAAGGAAAAATAATGAAATGCAACTTTTTTTAAAACAAAAATTTCCAGCACTTGAAATGATGCTTTCAAAGAAGATCCTTATTTGAGCAAATGGCCTCTTTTGCTCTTGAACATATTATAAATTCATCATGTTTCAGTGTAAGAACACTGTGAAGACACATTATGAAGAGGCCCAGACATGTAGCAATACACTGCCTTTATTTTTACTACAGCAAATGAGTTAAACAATGGATAAAACACTAAAAACCGTATTCATTAGGAAGTTCACAAAGCCCTGCTAAGAAATAGTGGATCTGAATACCTGTTTGGAGTTTCTTTCCCCCTCAATTTCCAGAGTTCAACAGCGGACATGCCAGAAGTAAGCAAAGGATACTTCAGATAGAAAGTAAGATACTGGCATACAAGTTTTTCCAGCTTTTATGGAATATTTGATTCTTCAGGAAGAATAAAGACTTTTAATCATACTTCAAGGTAAAAAAAATAAACCATAAAAGCATAACATTTTAGAAAATATAGAAGAATGGTAAGCAAATCATCCCAGAAGAAAAATCTAATAAAGACTGAGATAAGGATCACTGAGATATTACTGCTAACAGTAATGTCCTATACTTTTTATAAAGTTATTCAATTCAGTTATTCTCTGGACAAATTAGCTGCTTGTCTCATAGAAATTATTTGAAAATGTTGCCTTTATCTTAGTCTTTTTTCCTAGCATCATGGCACAGTAATCATAAAATAATGAAACACAAAGGGCAATTATACCACTAATGCAAAATAAATTAATTCTCAAAGGCCTAAAACCAGTCCATAGTGTTCTGCATAATTTAGAAAACTAGAAAGATACCGTAGCTCTGGACATTTTCTGTTTAAACTCCTTCATTTGTTCAGGCCCTGAAGTCTGATACACCTGAACTGTCATGATGAACCAAAAATAATTCTTCCAGTTAGTACAAGCATTTTTTCATTGCAACAGATGACAGCAAACCAGTATTTACTTAGAAAGGTTGATCAAAGCATTTCCTGAATTGTAAATCCCCAAGTTTTTTAATACTGGTAAGAGGTTGCAGTTTTATTTTACTGCAATCCTATAGCTGTTTTGACTGCCAGCACACTGGTTTAGAGTCAAAAGTGATTAATGTGGAAATGTTAAGATGAAACAGGATAAAACAAAAATATAATTACTATTATAAGTTGTCCAGAATGCTTATAGAAGTACCACACTGACCATGAAGTCATACTTTACCTTCTTTACAATAGACTCTGGGAACTTTAATGGTGGGATGGAAATCAGGAAATTCAGCACAACACTTACCATTAGGAAAAAAAAAAATAAAAAAATTTATTTTATCCTCCAATTATTTTTACGACACTCTTCTCCCCTGAAAACTCTGATGTTCCAGTCTTTATTGCTGACTTTATTAATCTTTATTATGCACAATCTTTATTACTGCCTTTATTAATTTATTGCACATTGGTGAGTTAATTGCCCTTTGTGTTTCATTATTTTGTGATTATTGTGTCGTGATACTTGTATGTTAGTAATAAAACATCTACCAGTGTGGATGTATGAAATATATTTTGAACATTCAAATTCTGAGTCTCTTGAAAGTGAACCAAACACATGCAGTGAAATCAGCAATAATATTAGTAAATGTGAGAAATAATTCTTTTCTATGTATACAAATAAAATTCTCTTACCTTTTGTTGGACTCTGGTTCTGATCTATAAATCCTTTCAGGTCTCCGTTTGTGGAAGTCACAACAACCTGAACAAAACATTTTGAAGTCTTAAAATATGGCAAACCTTTCTACGTTTTCTAGTATACAGATAGCAGTATTGTGAAAGTAATCTGTTCTGCACTTCTAAAATATCATAATCTTCTGGACAGTAGAGTCTGACAAGAGCATTAGATTCAAAGCAAAGTACCCAAGACATTTACTGTGCATATATGACCATAACTCTAATTTTAACTAAGTTTCTTACCTAAAAGAAGCCCTTAAATATTCTGGTACCATACTATACATGACAATAACAGAGCAGAAATCTGCCTGACGTCCAGTATTCTCAGTACTAAGCTGCATGGTCCACAGGTCTCAAGAGATGTGACTACCGATGCATTTGAAATACATTTCCTGGTCTTTGGAGATAAGTTGATCTACCCTGAGGGTAAATCATCGGTGACACAGAGAACTTAAACGGTGCATCTCAGATTATGGCATTTACATAAAACCTTAAAAGCTGGAGTTTGTAGAGAAAAGCACAAGATCACTGTTCCTGGATGAGGAAGGGGAGAGATCACTCAGATTCCAGCTAACAAGGAATGGGTCCAGCAACACCTGGTAATGATAAGCCATTCCGCAGTTTCAGAGCGTTACTTTTGCACCACCTTAGTAACCTCTCAAACAAAGTTCAACAAAGCGTTTAGTTTTGCTTCCAAGATGGAAGCTGTGACAAGCACTGAGGGGTTGGGCTCCATTGGAGCAGTAAGCAATTAAACTAAGTACTACAAAATCTCTTTTGAAAATATTGTAAGATTTGAGTGCTTCTGTAAACAATTGAGACAAAGGGTTCAGGTTCAGGAATCACACAATCAAGGATCAAATACTTGCTTTATTTTACAGATGAATGTAGAACTGATGGAACATATGCTAGGGCCACTCATAGAATTTTAATCCTATCAAATTAGAGGATCATTTAATCGCAGGCAAATTAAACAGCAGTAACATAACACTAAAATAAACTACACAAGAACAAAAAATACTTACTACAAGCACTCAGTTGCTCAGTTCTGCTAGAGAACTTTTATTCAGCAAGCCATTTTTGATGGGGAAAATCTGCACACAGCACTGCGACAGAAAGCTATTTCTATCGAGATTTTTTCCCCCATCAGGAGCGACATAGAAATGTTAACTGTTGCTGCACTACCCCAATTGTAAAATACTGCCCAAATGAGTTAGGTTACGTGCATCTGGAAACAAGCCCTTAGAGATGCTCACTATTACTATAGGGAGTAGCATCAGCTTCTCTCAAACGTCTGTATCAGGCTTGCTCTTCCCTGTCACGCCCAACTAGACGGTCACAGACTATTTCCAACAGTGCTTTGGTTGTGGCAGACTATGGCTATCGCCAGAAACAGAACAAGGCTGGCTCATTTTTCCTTCTCCGTTTTCCCTGCTGTCTCCCACCAGGTGGCAGCGGTGCAGAGGCAACGCAGCAGGACTGGGGAGGACCTCACCAGGAAGGACTGACTGGAGCAAGGGAAAGAGGAGGAAGGCAAGGGAAGAAACAGCAAGGAAAGATCATGTGAGAAGAGATCAGTGTGATTCCTTACACTGAAAAGGTATTTTTGAGGAGATCTTTAAAAGAGAGGTTGGAAAGGTCAGTAAATTGCATAGCGTGTAACATTTAAAAGGTATTACGATGCCAAGCCGAGATGAAGAGCCAGCGCTCTTAGATCACACTACTGCTGTCTTTGCACAATAAATAACGGTATCAGCTTCTCCCTGGGATCCTCGCCTCTGCAAGAAATAAAATTTTCTGCTATTTGTGTTCTAACTCAGAGGTGAGACAGGGGAGCCACAGGGATAAATATCAAGTGTTAGATACAAGGGCCTTAACTCATTCAAAGAGAAAGGATAAGAATCAGAATTCCCACAAACATCTTCAAAGACAGCATTGCATTTTGTTCACAATTGAACTTTCAGCTCTAGATTTACAAGTTTACATCTCCCTGTTGATTGATATCAGAACTTCAATTAAACACTGATTATATACATTCACGTTGTCAGCCCAAGATGACTCTCCAGCCATTATGAAAATTCAAATGTTTACATTTAATTCTCTGATTTAACTGATTCAATATGTAAGGAAATGTAACACCAGTACTTCAGCTCCTTCTGTATCCTGTACTCCAGCAATCCAAATGATACAAAATCTAAGCAGAATTTTAGTTTACATAGAAGTATGTATTTTCATGACGATGATCCTAGTAACACATTTATAAAGAGCATTCAATGAACAGAAGCACTTCTCAATTTTACAATCTCTGTATCAAAGTTTAAAAGAGCTTAAAAACAAACTTGAATTTCATGAGAAGTTAAGTGAGAAGTGTGGCAGATCTAAAGGAATTTGTTTATTTGACAGAAGAATTATCATAACTAAGCCCTCAGAAGAAATGAACTGCAATGCAATATTAAAATACTGCAGCAGAATGAGAACTTGATTATATTCTGTTTTAATGATGTAAATAGGTAGGGAAACCATTTAACTGGCTGTTTACTTATACCTGTAAGCCCTACTCATTTGTAGACATACTGTAGTAGTATCACTGACAGCAACAACTCAGGTAGGACCTAAAATGGCTCTCATAAACTAGAAGAAATCTGCATGGACTATCAGTGCAGAATAGCTAGTGTCCTTTACATCGTAAGACAGGTATTAAGACTTGTCTAAGGCCCTCCTGACCAACTTCAGCAGTGAAATTAACTCCTTTTCTTTCATATTGACAAGTGAAAGGAGAGCTCTTACAGCCAGTTAACTGGCCTCTTCTATGACAACTACCTTCTGAGAAGCACTGACAAATAATTTTACAAGAACATGTATATAAATTCAGATCAGACAATCAAAATTAATAGTCTTATTCAAATAATCTGCTTGAGTCATATTATTTATTTTCTCCTAAAAGTAAGTTTACCATGAATATTTACCCATTCCCCCCCCTATTTCTTCATACTGTTTTGGTGCCTTCTTACCTGGACAACAGATGGGAATGGAAGTACAGAACAGGCAAGAAAAAAATGATATAAGCAAAGAATCAAATAACCCATTATGACAGGACGGTTTAAATTACATCTGGGTACAATGTGTATGGTAAGCACATAAATATCTCATCCCCATGACAATCTGTAACTTTTATTCAACTTTTAATTATTCACAGCTGTTTTGTTTGGATTTGTTTTCTAAGGAAGGTCAATTACCAATAAGCAATGTTCTAGATGAAGCAGATACTAGAAAGTGACCTACATTTACAGAAAGTGAGCCGTGAGCCCAGTCTTGATAATTCTCCTATCACATGCTCAAAAAGTTAGCAAGGAAAACCAGTGATGGGGAATGCTATTCCTCTTACATACACATTCAACCTATGGAAACATTTTGCTATGTGCTTGAAGGGCAAACGTACTTGGAGAGAAGGTTCCTTACACAGCCTATGCATGTGAGAGGTAAAGAGATGTGAGATGTAAAGAAAGCCTAAACTCACTGCACTTGTCCTTGAAATGCATTAGGAGCACAAACATCTCTAGATGACTGTGCCCCAGTTGAGGCTTAGAGATTCCATAACATAGAGGTGATAGCTTCCTGATGTGTACATGTTTGATGAAAGATATATGTCCTTCAAGAATTTCCCAGATCTCCAAATTCCAGTACTTAAAGAGCCCTTTCCTTGATGTTTCAACAGAAAGAAAAAAGAAAAAAAAAAAAATCATACTTCTTCAGAGAAGCTCTCTCCCTCAACTCACTCTGAAGATCATTAAAATATTTCAAACAATATGACAGACAAACACTAACCTTGCATTTGAAGCAAGTTTCAGGCTGCAGAAACCCAAAGACACATGCTAAACTCTGGAACTCTGCAAATTCAGAAGCACTCTTGGGCCTTCTAACAGCAATAGAAAACACTAGGGCTCTGAATTTAAGAATCAAAGAGCTTTACGAAAAATACCAGAGGAGACGCCCTCCTGAGATCTCTTCCAACCTATGTCCCTCTATGACTATGACACAACACCCTCTGAATTTCACTGGCATTGGTATTTATCTTTTGACTGCATTGAACAAAAGGTCAAAACCACAAATAATATGTGAAACATCGGGACAAATCCAAATATCCGTAGTATTATCTATTTATACTACAGCTGATTACGGCCTATCAAATAAGTAAGTCTTGAATCAAACAGCCAGAAAGTCTGAAAGCCTTACCTGGAACTACACACCAAATGAAACTCTAAATAAAGTGAACAGAAAAGAAATTTCCGAGACTTGGGAATTAGTTTAACCAAATTATGCCCTTGGCATCAATATAACCAAATGTGTACAAAAGATGTTGCAGTTACTGAACAGAGTGCCATCCGAGGGATATCTGCACTTTTATTACGGATTTCTTCTTTAGTTACGTTGGTTCCTAAACCTGTTCACATTTAAAAAGGCTTCAGGATGCCTTATCAAAGGTCAAGCTTAATCAGAACTGTTGTCTGTACAAATTGTGTACTTCAGGAAGCACAGGTAATCAGGCAGAAAACGAAGGTGAGGATTTTAGACGCCTCATAAAAGCTTCCTCAGAACTCGATAGGGAAGTCAAGTATAGTCTCTAGACACCACACTACGGCTTTCTTAATGCAGCAGATGAAGAAATAAGAAGGATCTAGAAACCAAGAGTGTCCTGACATCAGTAAAGAAATATGGTATCTTTCTGTCCTTTCTTGAGTTCTGACACTTGGACTCAGTAGAAGGATTTTACTCTGATGCAAACATGAGATGCTTCAACAAAATGAGAAACTTTCTGTTTTGGAGCAATGTTAGAGGAATCACAGAACATCTCATGTTGGAAGGGACCAGCATAAAGCATTGCCCAGTTACCAACCTGACCTACAGCTGAGTAAGCCCCACATCCTTAAAGAGCTTCTAACCAGTTTAAATTTATCAAAATATTGCAGAAGATGATGGGGTACACATTCATGGTATACAAAAATCAGACAAATTTTTTTGAATTTGAATGTTAAATTCTGAAAGCCAGAAGTGACTGGCAGCATGCCAACGTAAGAAGTCACACATGGTGTAAAATTATACTTACATTTTTTGCCGTCATGTCAGACAATATAATACTGCTTTATATTCTGTACAACCATAAGATAGCCCTTTTCATCTTCACAGAATATTTAAAATGAACATCCTGTAAGAAAGTTAATAAAATATCTTAGTTAAAATATATTTTCTGTTAACTCTCTAGCTGAAAGCCTGCACCTCCAGAGAATTTTTTTTTTTTCTTTCCATGAAATCAATCACCACAATAGCCAAGCTCTGCACAGATACTAGAAATGCACATTGCTTGGAATAGGTAGAGATGTAATCTTATACATAAAGGCACAATTTTACATAGAAGCTTAACTATATTAATGTGCTAGCAAAGCATTTCAGACCACTTGTAATTGAAACCACGCAATCATTTGCATCTGATGCAGACCAACTCTAAAAATGAGAAGTGAACTAATTCTCTTTATCATATCTTTAGTCTCCAACCACAAACAGAGAAATCTTCCAATTCCATCACTGTAGACATCCAAAGATCTTGATAAAAAGTAGGAAATACTAAGAAATGTATATACCCAGCAAACATTAAGTATCTTTAGGAAATAACCAATAAAACCCATTCCAGTTCAAACTCATTTTTTTAGTATTATTATAACTAGAATTATAATACTAGAATTCCAGGAAAGGCAAACATTTAGGTATACTGAAAAATAACTGAAGTGACTTCTTTTTTAAATCAGAGCTTCCAGAGTCTTACAGAAAACAGAAGAAAACAAGTTACAAATCAATGCTGGCAGCACAAAACATTTCAAAGATAGTATTAACTTGACAAAGCATTTAAGTGCTTCAAAAGTACTTTATAAGTACTGCTTGCTGTTAAAAACTGGCCTGCGAAAGACATCTGAATTGCACTTGGATGTGTAAGAGACAGAGAACTGTTTACACTTTCAAGAGTGGAATAAATTCAACAAAATCTTTTGGAAGATGCCTAAACTGGTTACCAAATGTAAGTCATCACCATTTACAGCAGAACTCACCAGCTACAAAAGTAGCGAGCAATTTGTGCTATTTCCTCTGCATTTTAATGTGCGTGGAGTTTGAGAACGGCCACCGTCTTCATTTCCCTTCTAGAAAAGCGCTAAAAAAAATTTCAGTAACGTGTGTAATTAATGGGGAACTCCACCGTCACTGCATTAATGGGTTTGGGCAATTCAGAAGAATTTTAAATTCTAGGACGTTTCTATAGATTTCTTGGTTTGTTCAGATATCATATCAATTAAACTGAGTCAGTGGAAAACATTCTATTCTCCATTTAGTTCTCCATTTCCTTCTGAATGAGCTTCATTTATCTTTTTTTTGTGCCTCAATTTACTGCAGCCATAAATAAGTAGTTACTCCAGCACGTGAACACAATTCTAAGATATTCTCCCACAAAAACGTCTAAGTTTTAGTTTCACAACAAACATCCAAGAAAATAAGCAGCATTTTCCTCTGCCTTCAGAGAGGACACTACAGAGGGGCATCTATTCACATCCTCAGGAAAGAGGCTATTGGATCTGCAGAGCAATCCAGAAACCTGAAGAGCCACAGGACAGCCATAAAGCTACAGTGGGCATGGCAGAGAGCAAATACTGAATCCTTCCATTGCATCTGAAAATTATCTGAAAATTATCCCCACCTTTCTTCTCCTTTCACAAAAACTCTCCAAATACATCATCTGGAACTCTGGCTAAAATTCACAAAGAGCTCTGACCTCCCTCTCTTACTTTAAGAGGCTTTACAAGCAATATACTTACATAAAACACAGTTAAGAATATATTTGCTAAGCGACAGGCTAAACCCATTTGCAGATAAGCAAACTAGTTTAATCTTTGACAAGTTATTTGCTGTTTAGCTTAGTGATCCAGAAGGTATTGTTCATGAACTATTTTGCCACAACGCTCTTCAGCCAGTAAAAACAGCTGGTATTCTTCCAGCTTTATGAACATATTTTGTGTAGTGGGAGAGAACAGATTTTGTGACCTCACCATCTGCCATGACCTCTTGTTAGGTTCAGACAAAAGAACCTACACAGATGGCCTCAAAATGAAGATTCTCTTCGTTCCCAATTGCTGTTTGACAGCTTGCACCAGACAGACAGAGAAACACAAAACTCAACCTTTTTGTTCTTTAGCTGTTTTCTACTTACATGAAGCTGCATAAAGACAGGTTTAGAGCCCAAGGCACACGAGACACAAAGATTGCTTTATTTGAACTAAGCCTGTCCCTTCGTAATCTAAACCTTGGGTTACAATCCACTGTCGTAATTTTGCCTTTTGGTCAAATACCAAGCAGTACAGTGAGCCACACCAACTATCTGACTTTGTAAACTTTGAGTTGCAGTTTCTTCTACAACACATGTTGCCTGATCATTCATGCCAATGACATTAGAAAGCCAGTTTGGGCATTACATGAACAAAAAACCCAGATAATCAACCTCTTGTTACAACAGCACGGTGGCAAGAGTGTGTTTCCGATCTATTCTGAAGTTTCAGTGGTACTGAAGCCAAATCCCAGTGCAAGAAACAATATAAACAATAAAAAAATAAATAAATAAGTTTAAATTATCCTTTTAAGATACACACATTGTAGCCTAATAGTAGAAAGGAATAAAGCCCCACACCACAACAGTCTATATTCTGTCCCTGAAAATTAAGTTTTGCCAGATTTATCCTGCCTTACTTTCTCAAATTCTCATTAGTACTTCACATCTCACACCTTCACAAGCACTACACAAATATTCTCCTCAGTCCCAGAGGCCACTTCCACTTCACAACAAAAAAGTGTCACTTATGTATTTCATCAGTATTAAACACGTATAAATTAAGACAACTACTGGAAAAAAATGTTATGATGAAAAGTCTCCATGGAACACAGAAAAATTATAGAGATATTTTAGTACACTAGCATGATTTTTATCATCATTAAAGAATGTTTTTTTCATTTACTTGATCGAGAGCGTTGCAAAGTGAAAACTATTCCAAGTAACTGGATCAGCCAATAGGAAAGAAAATGTCACCACTTTCAAGCAAAAACCACCTGTATAACACCAGCCTTTCCACTAGAAATTAGTTGATATTCTTCACACCACTCTCCATAGCACTAACCTTCAAGCTATGGTACTACAAGGCTGATTTCAGAAGACAGCAGTAACAAAAAGATTCCTTATTAATCACTACAAGCTCAGTTTTAATCCACCAATTTATGCAAAACGTCTACATGGATTAGACCACCTGTTACACATATGTTGCTTCGTTGTACCTCAGTTTTCAGACCAGGAGAACTCCAAGAACTTGATGATGGAGAGAGGCTTAGTAACTATTCCCTACATTTTCCTTATAATTTGCTAGAAGCTTTGTTCTAATTTAAAGTCATCAGTGACTCTACTCTTGCATGGCTTGAAGATTATGACAGTATTCACTGAAGAGTGAAGGTTACAAAAAAATTCATACTTCTTTAGCTATAATTCAGTATAAAGACAAAAAAAGAGGATTTTTCCGGTGATGCCCAAGCTCTCAAATACTGATGACAGCACACAAAATCACCTAAAGAGTAGGATTCCATGAAATAAGTTGCACTAATGTAAGACTGTACCACTCCTATGATTGCTTAAAAGGGATCTTCCACTTTTCCCTACTTCTTTCGCCTTCCGTTCCTCCCCCACGCTACATGCTGAGGACTGAAGGAAAGCCAATGTCACTCCAGTCTTCAAAAAGGGCAAGAAGGAAGACCCTGGAAATTACAGGCCAGTCAGCCTCACTCACCTCCATCCCTGGAAAGGTGATGGAACAGCTCTTGCTGGAGATCATCTCTAAGCACATGCAAGAAAATAAGNTCTGGAGTATTGTGTCCAGTTCTAGGCTCCCCAGTCCAATAGGGGCAGGGAAATACTGGAGAGAGTCCAGCAGAGGCTATGAAGATGACTAAGGGACTGAGACACCTCTCTCATGAGGAAAAGCTGAGAGGCCTGGGGCTGTTTAGTCTGAAGAAGAGAAGACTGAGAGGGGATTTTATTTTAATGTTTCCAAATCTCTGCAGGGTGAGTGTCAAGCAGAAGGGGCCAGTCTCTTTTCAGTGGTGCCCTGGGATAGGAAAAGGGGCCATGAGCACAAAGTAGAACTCAGGAAGTTCCACCTCAACATGAGGAAAAACTTCTTTGCTGTGAGGGTGACAGAGGCTGGACCAGGCTGCCCAGAGAGGTTGTGGAGTCTCCTTCTCTGGAGACTTTCAAAATCCACCTGGATATGTGACTTGCCCTGGGTGATCCTGCTCTGGCAGGGGAGTTGGACTCGATCTCCAGAGGTCCCTTCCAACCCCTACCATTCCATGATTCTATGTTCTCAACAATTCCCATTTCTACCTGAGCCAATTTAGATCTAATACTGTCAGAATAGCATCAGTGGGGCTGAAAGGTATATGTTGTAATAACCCGCAAACAGCTCAGACTATCACCTAGGCCATGCCTAGGACAGGACTAACACTTCAGATTTAGCAAGCTGTTTAATCAGCTCAATCTGATTTGCAGAACCGCATCATGACTCCATTTCTGAAAATAAAAAAAAGCATTTATGATCTGAAAATTTATTTATGGGTTCAAAAGGGTGGATATGGTTTGTTTTATGAAGCTGGGCAAAGACGAACCTGACGAAGTTCAACAAGGGCAAGTGTTTTTGAAGAGTTCACTGGAGTCTGTGCATGCTCCAAAAATCCACTAGGAAGAAGTGGAAAAGTCTGTCTTCTGATCATAACTTTCACAATTTCTTATAGAGCAAGAAGCAGGATGAATAATTTGCTTTTGACAAACAGAAGTCTGTCGTATACAGAATCAATACACAGCTTGAAATTTTATCAGTTGTGTGAAGTTATTGCTTTGAACAAAAAAGTTTAAATGTATTTGCAACTGTAAGTGGAATTTTAAATAAATTAAAGCTGAGGCTTATGACAACTGAAGTGGACATTTAAAAAAACAGAAAGAGAAACATGTTTCTCAAGCCTTAAGGTCAAGTTTATAATGAAAAGTTTCCTAACTCTTTCTTTACAATAAAAGGAGAGCTCATGTACACGAAGGTTTTTGATTTCGCTCTGGGGACATAAGCTCACTTTCACTTGCAGTTCCTCATCTCCTTCATGATTATTGGTCACATTACCATTATAACTTCTATTACAGGTCAATTACAGTTATTCTGGTAATCGCAACCACTGCTCCCATAGGACATGTTTAATACTTGGATGACTGTTACAGTTCACAAAAGACTTTCAGTACGTTAATACATTGGCATTCCCAAGCCTCCATGAGCAAATAATGATACAATTGCATTAAGACTTTAATTACCACAAATATCATTATAATAGCTGCTACAAAGTTGAAAAATTAATCTGTACAACTTCACAAAGAGTTCATAGCCTTAAAGACAGCGTGTGCTTGTAGGAATCTGCCAGTTTCAATCTGAACATAATCCTTCTTTTTCCCACTTACATCTCGGGCTGAAATTCCCAATAACAAAACAGTGGATGAAAACAGTCATTTACTCATGCATTTGCTAACACCTGCCATAGGAAAATGGATTATGAATTCCCATCAAAGCAACCTTTTTTATGCACCCTAACAGCGGCTGGATGTCAAAAAGGAGAACTAAAAAGGTTGTAAGACAGAAATGAATTATTTGCTGTTCCCACCCAAACTGAGACAAAACTGGGAGCAACAGGAACCCGATGAAACGAGAGAAACCTGACTTGCCAAATAGAGGAGCATGTCCTGACTTCCACAGGAAAGAAATAAATTAAGCTGCAAGACCAGAATTACATTCACAAATGGACTTGAGTCTATAGAAATGAACAAAAAAATTCATGTTTAGGACACAAGCACTCCATTCACTGCTAGGAAAGTATCAACTATCTAGGTATAGGAGAAGGAGAATCTCAACTACCATCCTTGCTTCCCCTGATCACTGTTGCTAACAAAAGGAACATCACCCTTATAAAACGGATCATTTCTAGAAGTTAACAAACAGCATGTTGATAAGTTTTGGAAAAACCTGGCTGTTCATATCCATCAAATATCCTAAGGACTGTAAACTAGGAACACTGAAGCGCCACGAGGACCTGATCACCTGCTTGTCCTGTATGTGCCGTGCCATGGCATTCAACACAAGCTGCTCCATAACCTTCCCCGGTGCTGAGGTCAGACTGACAGGCCTGTAGGTCCCTGGATCCTCCTTCTGGCGCTTCTAGTAGATGGGTGTCACATTTGCTAACCTAACAGTATCCCTTTGCATTTAATTACTATTCTGTATTGCACTAGAAAGGTGATATTCTAGAAACCCCTACTTTTGTTACAGATTCCACTAATGTGCGTATTAGGATGCATCAGTACACAAATTATTAGCATATATTACTACATATAGCAGCCTTGCAAACTGAACTATCATAGGCTTGAAGTTTGATTTGTTTAGACTGATTTTTATGCTATTAGTATTGGAAAGTATAAAAGTAAACTTGAACAATCTGTAAAGACCTTTACTGAAAAATACCACCACACAACGGAAATCAAAGCAGCAAAAAAGTTCCTTTACTGAAACTATAAAAGAGTAAGATGACTTATTATTTCCTAGCGTATACTTACATTTTTCAGATCCTGCAACAGGTATTTATACTATCAGCTTTGACATAGTATGAGTACTATGGATCGTTTTCCGTTGAATATCTAAAATTTTATTATAAACCTGTCTGATTTCAGTGGTTTCTTGGCTTTGTACACAAGAACTCCACCAGTGTACTTCCTTGCAGTGGCCTTGACAGTTTATTTTCCTTATTTTAAGATTCGCTGTTGATTTATTGTCCTGTAAATGTAATCGTTAAGGTAGCGGAGAAATTATTAATCCTCTCACCAAACAGTATGTAGAAAAAGCAACGAAATTAAGAAACTGTTGATTATTAAAGACCATCCTAGGAATACTATTTTAAGGTAGCCCATCAGAAGAAATGCAATTCCAAGAACTGAATTAGACCAGTTGTAATTAGATTTGCACCAAACTTTCTTATAAGCACAGTGAAGAGATCTGCAGACTCAAACCAAGGAGCATTAAAAATTCTTGAAAGGGATCTGAAGTTGGAATTTCAGTTTCTATTTTTTTTTTTTGCTAAACCTCTAACGCTTTCAGTGTTCATCACTGTGTCCAGAAAATATGTTCAGATGCACAAGTAGTGTCCAACATATACAAGAGTGGACTAAGCCAAAGGATTCTCCTGTAATATTGATATCCATTGCAGAACAGCCCCGTGCCTTTGGCCCAGACGAATTGTTTGGCCGATCCCCTTTACACTGGGTGGCTGCCGTTGAGCTGCTGTATCGAAAACTGCACCTTATCGCTTTCTAAAGGCAGGTTGCCAGTCAGAGCCCTTTGCAACAATAGAGAGCATTCCTATCAGTGGCGTATGTTTTCTGGAAAGTTAATTACACGGATGTCGTGCAAGTCAATGTTACAATAGCGATGTCTATACAAACGGGAAGTGGTTAAAAGAAAGCCCGGTAATTTGACAGTGAAATAAGAACACTCTTAAATTCATCCATGAGACAATCTTGTTAATATTTAATAATTGTCTTTATTTTCCTTAGTACCAAACTAAATAATTTGACCTATTACTCTTTCCTCTTCTAGAGGCACTAGACTCACTTCACAGGAAAGTTTTTGAAGAATTTGTCCTTTCTTCCCACTCCGATGACCACCTCTCCTACAAGTCCTTAACAGAAACTTCTCCTTACTCTTTGACGTTTCTTCAAAGTGCTGCAGTGAGCATCCTACATGCTGCTTTGAACAGAAGTTCCTGAAATTCAGTACTTCATTATGTACAAAACTTCTCGGAGTACACACAGGAATGGCACAAATATGGGCTGTGACATAATCCTGCATTTGTTCTGTAACATCGGTCATCTGTCACAAGTCTACACCCCGTGTATATAAATCATACACTTTTTGTGTAAGACAGGATATAACATAATCAACTGAACTGAAGTTTGATTAGGAAGAGCAAAGAAATGGAAAAAAAAAATATTAATTTCTCTTCTAATAGCATCAATTTATACTACCACAAAATTAATTTTTAATCAAAGATTAGATCAAGTTGCAATTACCTACAACACCACATAAACTCCAATGTTTTGCTGTTTTCTGTCAGCATAATTAAGCTACATCGGTGATAGGAATTGAAAAAAAAAAATAATCTATCAGCTGTTAAAAGTATTAATGAAGAGTCAGGAAAGTTACTGATTCCCAAATTATGAAAATTGACCGAGTGATAACTTTTAAAATTTTCACACAGTACGTTAAATCATAACAATTTAACTACTCATTTCTCTGTCAATTAAAAGAACATTATGGAAACAAAAGAAAACCAAAGTCCTCCTACAGAGGAAAACAACACGAGCTCTGATCTATAGCTCAGCACTATCCCTTTTCTCAACGGGGGAGCACACTCTCAGATACATTTTTCCTCTCCGTTTCAAGGGAGTTTGCTTATTCCGTATTTTCCTCCTATTGTTTGTATTCTCAGTTCCGGAAGACGGTATTTAGATCTGGATTCACCTCTGCCGCTCAATCCTTTACGGCTGAAAGTCAGGGAAGGCCTCTAATTCGGAGGGTGCAGCAAGAGGCGTGCCATTAAGTTTTGTTGTGCTTGCTGTCGGACTAACCCTTCTCCGATAAATCGCCAGTCAAAACAACCGCGCTACACAGTTCAAGGTACGATTGTGCACGGCCACCAGCGTCGCTGGTCCCTTTCCGAGTCGTAACTCCTCAAGACCGGGGCTGCTCACACCTCCCGGTG
>VWZK01006302.1:180430-205880 GCA_013396935.1 Baryphthengus martii | reverse complement strand
AGGGCCGCGGAAGCCGCTCAGTACGAGCCGGGAGCGGAGCCTGGCCGCTCCGCGGCGGTTCGCGCTGGCTGACGGCTCCAGCCGCCCGTAGCGGCGCCCCGGCGCTGCAGGTCGATATCTAGGTTCGTATTTGTGTAGTATGAACAGCGCCGCGGTGTCTGCAGCCAGAGGCGTTGCCGAGCTTTGTTCCGCTTGTCCGAGAGGAGGTGGCGGGGTTAGGTCCCGAGGACGGCAGGTTCAGCCCCGCCGCAGGTTCGCCCGCCTCAGGTGAACGAACCAGCCTCCCCGGCTGCGGAAACGAGGAGCTGAGGAGCAGTGGCGTGGCAGGGGTGACCGGGACAGTATTCGGTAAATCTCAGACATAGTTTCCTTTTTTTTAATATGCCCTGCAACAGCTCCGTAACATTCTTCCTGTGAAATAAAGGATCTCGTGGCAAACAAAGAGCTGACACTGCTGGTGAGCGGTTCGCGCACGCTGCTCACCCCCTACCCCCAGCGCTCCCTCCTCTCTCTGCCCCGCCACGGAGTCACTGCCGAAGAGCCTGGCCCTACCTAGGCACCCATCCAAGGCGTGCTCTAAGCCAGTTTTTAAATTTCTGTAACGCAGATTCACCATAATACCACTGAGCAAAACAAGGTTTATGTGGATGCAGAAACTATGATTTAGAAAGCTCTCGACCAGACACTGAGTAGACTAAACATGTTAAACTTGCACTTTTTGTGCTTTACAGACATTAAATGCTTTAGAAAGACGTATTTGATCCTATCCTTTTTAAAAAAAAAGTGAAGAAACATCAAAAAACAGGTGTTCAGCCTGTAAAATAGAGTTCTTGAAGGATTAAGCCTGTGCCTAGAGAAATTACAGGCAGAAGAGGGGTGTTGGAGCAAAGCAAGTGTTCCAAATACCCTGCAACTACAGGCTCTTACCTTACGGGAGGAGTAGAGGGCACCTTATCAATATTAGAGTCTTGGCACCTAGACAGCTGTATTTTTTTTTTAATGAAATATGCATAGAGATGTCAACCATATAGACTGTATGGTCTGCCACTAGAAATCAGCAGACGTGTCCATGGACTTCAGGATTCCCATTAACGTAGGTTTAGGAGAGAATGGTCTCTGCAACTTGAAGGGTACCCACAGGAAAGAGAAAATATGCCAAGATGTAGCACAGGTTGAAGGACAGAAAGCAACAGAGTAAAAAAATGGTACACTGAGCTCAGGGTGACAGGCAAATTACAGCTAGAGGAGGTATTCCCAACTCACAGTAGATGACTGTGAAAGAAACTGAGGGAATGGTGTGTTATTTGACCTTCCACGTCATGAGAAAGAGTGATAGATCTTCGGCCCTCTTCAGTCATGTTAAATCTAGAAACATTTCTTTTCTCCAGTGTCAGTGCAAAACAATCACCCACGGCTTGACTTGGTATTATTCTGAAATCAAAATGTTTAATAATTTTACATTTTTGAAACTGGTTTACACATACTCCTGAGGAAATGTATTATGTTTAGTGATAAATATCTAAGAATAATTAACTGTACATTTATTTAATTATAATTTGTTTAAAAATAGTAATTCATAGCTTCAAAAACCAGAATTTTGTCCCCCGTTTTAGTTAACAATAACAAGATTTAACCATAGGCTTGACAATAGTAACGTTACAGATTTTTACAAGTTAGATAGCACACTTGCAACTACTTTTAATGTATCTGTATTAGCCATGCCAGATAATACAGCTTTTGGTCTTTATAAAATTTAAAAAATAAAATAAAAATTGAGCTACAAGCTAGCTAGGAACCATCAAAAATCCTACTTTTTTTTTTTTTTAATGGAGTACTGGAAGCCTATATTCTTTCATTTTAATGTAGTGCACAAAAATGTCATCAGAGAGCTGGGTCAAATGCTTCCTTAGAAAGCCAACCAAAAGGTGGTAACAGGCTGCTAGTAAAAAAATACCTTGCACATAGTCAAGTTGATCACAACCCACCCTCCAGCAATCATTTTACATTTCCTAGAAATGCCTCGGGGTGTATATGTGCCTTTTACCCTTCCTTGACGATCAGTATATCAAACATTTTAAAGATCTGAAAGGAGGCAAGTTCCTCAGTAGAAAACCCATCACAGGAAAAAAACAAACCTCGCCATCTCTAGCACATGGCAGGATTCAAGCTGGACCCCCCCCCACCCCGGTGGAGGTCACTGAAGGGACACAAATGCTGCAGCTGGACTGCAGCTCTCCCAGAGATGATGTAAAAGGTTCACTATGGTGTGGTAAGTAATCTAGCAGCAGAGGGGGGCGACTGAAATGCCTTCTAACTCTTTCTATATACCGTCACAAATTTCAGTTACGGTTTTTACTGTCTTGTCAATGTCAAGATTTTATATATATGAATTAAAACATTTTAATTCCTCCCTGATTTAAAATGCCAATTCCTAGCAGTGCAGGGACCGTTTCATTGCTTGTAGCCAGGTGTCCATAGCAGGTTTGTATTCCTCAGAGTCCTTCTGGGGCTCAAAAACTGCTTCTACGCGCCTTAGCTTTTTCAGTTGTTCTTTGTCAGTCCAAAATCCTATAAACAGAAAGCTCATTCTCAAGCTCAACTGCAAGTGTGTTATTTTGGAGTTGTTTTATTTCCAAGAGATCCAACGCAGAAACACAGTAAGAAATCATGACAGCTTTTCTTTACTCAACCAACAACTTTCTCAGAGGGAAGCATATTTTTAACGCTGTGGAAGTCCCTTCTAATAGCATCCATTTGTTTGGAATCTGGACAAGAGCACATCTGCTTAACTGGGACAGTTTCCAAGGAGCAGTTCTGGTACACCGAAGTTTCCTTAGGTTTCATCCACAGCAGGCTTTTTTGGCTGCAGGTCCCTCTCAGTGAGGAAAGGGCCACAGAAACCAAGAATTAAGACTAGCTGCTTTCCTACTTTCTTAAAAATTGTATAAATGGCAAAAAGCAGCTGGTGTTTTGTATTGAAGATTAATTTATGTTACTGAGTCATTTTTGTCTGCCAAGGACTGCAGCTTTCTTACTGTTTTAACTGCTAAGTCTTACCTGAGCATATAGTTTTTATCTCCAAGTTGTGTTATTTACATATCAGAGCAATTTAATGAAGTTAATGGAAATATATTTTGTAGGTGGGTATTAAGCAAAACCATTGACAGTTTGTAGTTTTAAGCCTGGTTCATTATATAAATTATATAATTATATAATTCCGTAGGAGTAAAGCTCTATTGTTCTCTCCTCTTAATAATTTATTTTGTACTTCCATTGTCTTTATTTTTGTGGAAACCTTAAAGAATAAAGACTCAGTTCACAGATGACAGGACACTGCTCCGTTAGAAATGACAGGGGAGCGCGTAAGCGGCAGCTTCCTTGTCACGTGGCTCAGCCCTACTGAGAACTGCTCCAGGCACTGCTAATATGGGAAGTGTCCAGATCAAGAGGGAAACAGCAGAGGCGAACCCTCTTTCTTCTTCAGTAGTATATCCTTCTAAATGTAAATGAATCTTACAAATACATATGCAGATGCTTTCCACACTGAACTCATTGTCACCACTTCTGGAGAACTAAACAAGCATACAACTGCTCAGAAGGTTGGGACGTTGTGTCAGAAATACACATAAGGTCCTGGATTTGGTTTATGTACGATATTGTCGTCTGTTTCTTTGGCTCATCAAATACAAGCACATGGGTACAAAGCACTATGCAGAGAAACAGAAACGCTACTTACACTGGATTTCCACCAAATGGCTGAAGGAAGCCTTTGGGGAGTTTTTACACTTATTTGAAGTTATGTCCTGGTTTTGTCTAATTTTTTTTCCCCCCTCCGTATTTGCAAATGTGCATTATGAAGACAAAAGCAACCCCCCTTTTTAACGTATACATACCTGAAGCAAGGCCTGCTAGAAAAGCTGCACCAAGACTAGACATGTCTGCATTTGCAGGTTTTTCTATTTCCTTATTAATTAAATCTGAAGTCATCTGCATGACAAAACTATTATTACTGACACCTCCATCGGCTCTATAGGAGAGGGGAAGAAGTTAAAAAAAATGCATTTAGTTCAAATACTCATTGCCAGCGTTTCAGAAAACAAGGGGTTTCACATCTACGGATAAATCTTCCTGTCACTCGTGCACAAACGCATTTATGGGCAAATTTAGAGGCCAGCACAAAGTGCCTAGAAAAAAACAGGGAGGAATGCCTATAAACCGGGGGAGGAATGGTAGACAGACATGGACAGAGGACAGACACATTATCTAAAGCTTTGAAAGCTCTGCCTTCTAAAATGATACCTCATCCTGCTTGAACTGTTAGGGTTTATGACAGAACTTGTACATAGTTACCAACACAGCACAATAGTCAAAACTATTACATGAAACAAACCCTTTCAGATCTTCTCAGATCTGGAAAAGTATTTTTTTCATAACTACCAAATCTTTGTACTAGTTCGTCAAAATGCCTTCACAATCGCTTCTTTTTTTTATGAGGAAGATGAGAATGAGGCTTCCATCTACCTATTTTCTCAACTGCACATGCCAGAGACCCTTTTAATGGAGAAAACTAGAACTCACCAATGCTGATCTTCAGTCATCTGAGAGCGATTACCAGTGATGCAAAGTAATCGCTCTTGCTTTTTGTTATAGTTATTTTTTATCTGCAGGATTTGAATCATCACAGATGGGTTTATTATGTTGTTGGACTCCAGTACCAGACAGGCATGGAGCTGTTGCTCTATCAAATAGGGTGCAGCAAACACAGCTACTGTTTATTAGTAAAGACAGTGGTGGGTAATAAAACTGAACAGTTGCTTAGAAATCTTCAATTCAGACATGCCAGCTGAAACCTCCTATACTACACGATGCTTCAGAAAACTTTTACAAAAATGTTTTGGCTGTTTCTGAAAATAAAATCGGGGGAGACTGCCTGATTGGGGGTATTACAGAGTTTTGCTTGTTTGCACATAAAGTTAAGCAAGGTTACCACCCGTACACTATGGCATAAAAACCTTTAACTGGCAAAATCACTTTCTTAATGGCAGTGACATGCATTTTTCCTCCTTCTGTGAAAGTAAGACATCAATTTCAAGTTACAAGAGGAAAAAAAGCAAGAAAATTTCCAAATAGTTTTACATTTAAGTTTTGCTGCTGATTACTTTGAAGATTCAATCTGTACAGTACATCTAGCTCAAAGTTCCTACACGCCATTGGATTGGAGCTATGCTGTTTCACAGGACAAGTAAATAGGTGGCATTCCAGGACTGCAGGGGCGACCAGGATCATCCTTGTAAAGGCTGACCGCAAACTGCTAGAACATAGGACATGAGGACAAAAACTGAGAGTTTCTTCTCTGCGCTTTCCTTGATGGTGCTGAGACAAGCAAAGAGAAGTAATAAGAATGTAGAGGGCTGATGAAAATGACGACTTTATAGGAGCCTGTAGGAGCTAGAGACCAGGAAGAAATAAGCAATACAGGACAATAGCTAAAAAAGGAATGAACATATTTATGAGATAAAAAAACCCAAACACAACAACAAAAAAAAAAAATCCAAGGTAATGGATATGCGGACAACAGGATGGAAGAGCAGTTTGCAACCCTACTGAAAAAAACATTTCGTGTATCTCATCTTCTAATGCTTTATCTACAAGCTGAATTGCTCCTGATCGTAGTTAACTATTGCAGTCACTACACAAAACAGTCATTTGATATATAACAGACTATAACAGAACAGGATCATACCATTTAAAAGTTTACATTAAAATGTGAATGGGACCAGAATTCTAATGTTCTCTAGGCCTCCCATTCCACACTTCCCATTTTTCAGTTCACATTCTGAATAGGACTTCTCAAATTTTGGATGCAATTTTCTATGTAAAAAAAGGTTCCTAAGGAATCAACAATTCAAATACTTTAGTCTTTTCCTCTTCATTAAAACCCCAAGACTGTCTGTTCCTTCATCGTTGCCTCCCCTGTTCCAGCATGTGATGGCAGACACAAACTTTTACCTCCCCCAGTTTGTACTTTTACTTTTCTTCCACTACTCTCAAATCTGATTTCTCAACTGTCTACATACCTGCCAGTGTATTTCTTTCTTTGCATAAGTATCAGGAAAAAAGCCAGAAGAGGGACAGCAACCCTATCCTTTGTGATACCATGGTCAAGAGGAACAGAACGACCCCTGGCTGCCAGGGAGAAGTTTTGGAGAGCTTTCTCAGCATGAGAAGGTTTGACACTCCACTCTAAGAAAACTGCTTTTTTCAAACAAAGTACCTACCAAAATGTGCAACACAGTTTTCCAGCAACACGTAATTCAGCTAAATTTTTCTAAGACGTTGTGGAAAGCATATTCTAGAGATCATGATTACCTCACAAAATTTGATTTGCTTCTTCAGAGATTGAAGCAAAACCAGTATCTTAACAATTTGAATTGTAAAAACATTCTCCCTCTTTCCCTCACAAATACTTCCAGTTTAAACTGAGGTCTTCAAAAAAATAGCCTGTGAAAGACCCAGCACAAAAAAAAAATAGTATTAAAGAATTATAATAAAGGGCAGAATGACCTTTGTGGTAGGCAATGCTATACGCACTCTAGTGCTACCTGAAAACACAAATTTGCCTTTTTTTTTTTAATAATTATAGCAATTCATTACTCACCTCCCGACAATCACCAGTGCCAGTAGTTTAAAAAACAACCCTTCTGTGAGTAGACTCTAGTGTCACTTAAGTTACATTAACATTGGTAATCATCTATTTCTTAGCAGCAGAATTTTTACAGTAAGATAAAATGCATAATAAAGTTCACACCTATTTAAATTTGACCCAGATATATCAAATTTTAAAGGTACATGGAACTTACCGAATAGTTTGAAGAGGAATGCGTACCTTCTTCACAATGATATCATAAAGTTGTTTGTTTCTTTAAAAAAATATTTAGTTGAATTAAGCTTTATATATTCCATAAAGTGTTTCTAGTATCTACGTAGTCAGAAAATAAAATACAAGGCAAAAAATGCCTCAGTTGTGCCAGAACTGCTGCAGAAGCTAACAAGTTTCCAGAATGCATAAATTTTAAAAAAAAAAAAAAAAAGAGACTGAAACTAGGCTTTGAGCATGGCTAAATCATGGCCCATTCTAAGTAGAAGGTAGATTCCCCCCCCCATAGAATTCCTGATAGGTTTCTACAGACAAGATGCAATTGCTGATATAACAAGTGCTTTAGAGTAAGGAAAGTAGGCTGATGTGAGTGTTAATCAGTTTATCCAGCTGGTTTTTTAAAAGCAACATCTGAGGGCTGTTAAGTTTGACTTCTTCTGAAACTTTAATTTAATAGGAGAAAATCTACACACAAAGGATCTCTACCCTTTTCTAGTTACATATTTCAATGAGATGAGATTCTTAATATCCCTGTTTTCAAGAGACCCATGCTTTGCAGAATTCACAGCATCTTACATCCTTCTTACAGTGCAGAAAAGAAATGCATCAGAAACTGCTGTAGTAATTCAGATGCTACCTTCCTCCAGACATCTTTTTTGCCTCTTTGCAGGAGGTTATTGCACCTAAAGCAGAGCTGGTGACTAGATGAAAGGAGTCTTATCAGTGCTCCCTAACTGGCAGCAGTGCAGGGTGAGTCAGGCTCAAACCGTATTCAACATCCGTTAGAGGCACACGGAGCAGGTTTGCAAGGCGGAACTGATCTGTTCCACAGTGAGCTACTGATGTGGTATCATCAGTGGCTAGCAGGAATACCTGTAACCTTGACAGTTAGATCTGGAAGGTGTTGTCCATTCCCACCTTTAAAGACATTTAAGATGCCTATTACCATGTTTTATGTAACACCAACATTTCAAACTTTAGCCAAAGAGCTAATAATATAAAACTTCCAGCTTCAGGGCTACTTTAAATGCAGCTGTAGGAGGCTACAGATTTTCACAAAACATTGTCGGGAGAGTACGGACAAACTTTAAACAGAAAACCTTTATAGAACACGTAGATATAATTTAACAATCTCTAGATGGTTACTTAAAAACAGAACCTTTGAACTAAGAAATGTAACAGGAGTTTATCTGTAAAGTGTTAATGAAAAAAGGGGAAGCAGCTAGCAGTGTAACAGTAACGGATTATTGTGATTTATATTTAAGAACTGCAGAAGTCCATGTATCCAGTTAACACTGCTGATCAACATAAATGCAAACATGAGAAAATATAAGCAAGGTAACTAAGTAAACTGTACCTGAAAGCTACAGATTCCAATATAGCTCGTACAAGATGGCTTCTGGTAGTGGAAGGTTTCAGCCCCATGAAAGAAGCACATAAATATGGGTCATGCACAGAAACCTGCAGAAAGGATTTCACCATGAGTTCAGTGAATTTTATGTGTAAGCGTTTGAGAAAGGAGTCAAATAGTAAGAAAAAAAAATCACTTACGACAATTACAGGCAGCATAGTGAAAGAAGAAAATTGAAAACAATATGTAAGAGGTGTACAGTGTTATTTAAGCTAACTCAGTGAACAGTTTAAGTAGCTTCTTTCAACAGCAAAAGGTTTAAGCAACTTCTTCCAAATCTCAAATGCTGAGTAACACTAATCTTTGTGACTTCTCTTTGAAACACATATTCTGTACAGTTCAAGTATATAGGATAGGACACATCAATATTGCCCTTGTCTAGCAAGATTTCACACTTCTTAAAAAAAACCTCCACTTCTGAACTGCTGAAAGATGAACTGACTTTTAAAAGTAACACTGAAAAGGATGGTAATACTTTTTTTTAATTCATACTACAGTCTGTTTTCAGTGACACTGATAAACAGAGTCCAACTAAAATTCTGATAGTCACAAAGTTGTCCTTTTTTTCCCAGAACTAGAGGATATAATTTGATAAATCTCCTCTCTGCTCCTCCATTTCTCTGATGAACTTTATCACAAAATACTAGCTTGCTCATCTGCACTCGGTTTGTGACAATGTTAAAAATTATTTTCACTGTATACAGTTATTATTAAATTGAAACAATTCAGTTATGTTGTGCTAAATATCAATTATGACAACACTTACCAGAAGTTTGAATTTCATACTTATAAAATACACAGACACACATGAAGTCAGTTAAGAAAATGCTATCATATGTCAAAGAAAGATTAAAACATTATGTAGGGATAGGTACACAAAGCCAAAAGGAAAACTGGCATTTTGCAAAAGTTTGTAAATAGAAGAAACTTCTGCATTAAAGAAAATATATTTTTTTTTTTTCCCCCATATAGAAGTACCCTTCCCAATGTAAGAATAGAACCACTTGTCCAGCCCAATAGCGTAATACAACTCATGGTTTCCAAGTATAGAGATTTTCATATACAAGAGAATAAACTTAAAAACATAGACTCATATTCTACATAAGAGTAAGGATCTTGAAAGAATCAATCACTAAAAACACCAGTAGCAGCGCACATATATGCGTACGCTCCAGTGAAGAGTCCTAAGTTTTTGCTGTTCCTATTAACCACAGCAAATTAAACCTGGAAACCTCTGTTTCTAGCAGAATGAGTAAAAGGAAAAATGATTAATGCACATATTCACTCAATTTCAAATACACTTTCACAATGATGCTTCTCTCGGCGCACTGCACCACAGCCGTAGAATCCAGTAAGAAAGAAACTTGTTCTTATTGCCTTAATATGGGTGAGTAGAGTAACATTGTACTCTGTGTAGGAAATGAAATACAGAGCTTCATAAGACCCCTCTCTAGCCGCTATCATTCTGAGGTCTAAGAAACGTTATAATAGAATCAATCTGTAATAGCATCTAGCCAGTGAAACTAAACAGACACGTTACAGTCCCAAAAGTATTCAACTTTCTTCCTGCCCTTTTTCATATCATTTAACCCATTCAGTTTCTAAATTGATAGAGATCCCATTACTGTGAGTCTACTACCTAAGTATGGTTCACTGGAAAAACCAGGGGTGGGCTTTTTAAAGGCAAAGAAATCCACATTGGTGAATACTATTAGTGGCTATAGTCACAATTTCAAGAGAAATCCATTCAGTTTTCTAAGTACAGCTTCTAAATTTGGACTGGGAATATCAGAATTTGGGAAAAAGAGACTGAATCAATGTTTACTATAAAATATAAATTACCATTACCTCAGCTAGCTGGGGTTCCTTCTGGAGACAGCATCAAGAAAGCAAGAGGGAGAAAACTCACAAAGCAAACAAAAAAACTGAATAAAAACAAAAAGAAGTTTTACCAACATATCTAGCACCTGAATATTAATAAAATAAAAGGTTCAAACAGGATTCAGACTAACATTTTTCTGCTTCAGGATTCCTGTCTGCAAATACTGGAATTTGGCATAGCTAAACACTTATCATAGAATCACCGAATGATTTGGGTTGGAAAGGACCTTTAAAGGTCACCTAGTCCAATGCCCCTGCAGTAAGCAGGGAAATTTTCCACTCGATCAGGTTGCTCAGAGCTTGTCCAACCTGACCTTGAATGTTTCCAGGGATGGGGCATTTGCCACCTCTCTGGGCAACCTGTTCCAGTGTTTCATCACTCTCCCTTTAAAACACTTCTTCCTTACATCTAGTCTAAATCTACCCACTTCTAGTTTGGAACTATTACCCCTTGTCCTGTTGCAACAGGCCCTGCTTCAAAGACTGACCCCATCTTTCTTACAGGCCCCCTTTAAATAGTGCAAGGCCGAAATAAGCTCTCCCTGGAGCCTTCTCTTCTCCAGGCTGAACAACTCCAATACTCTCAGCCTTTCTTCACAGCAGAGGTGCTCCAGCCCTCTGATCATTTTTGTTGCCCTCCTCTGGACCCACTCCAACAGGACCATGCCCTTCTTGTGCTGAGGACTCCAGAGCTGGACTTCAGGTGAGGTCTCATCAGAGCAGAGAGGCAGAATCACCTCCTTTATCCTGCTGGCCACGCATCTTTTGATGCTGCCCAGAACACAGTTGGCCTTCTGGGCTGCAAGAGCTCATTGCCAGCTCATGTCCAGCTTTTCACTCGCCAGTACCCCCAAGTCCTTCTCCACAGGGCTGCTCTCAATCCCATCATCCCCCAGCCTGTATTGCTTATTCATAGCCCAGTTACTCAGTAAATGCTAGATAGAAGCATCTCAGCATAATCAAGGTCTATACCCCTAAAAATAAAACCAGTGAGTAGGGCAGCTGTTTGAAAGTAGCTGGGGGTATCTGTAGAAGAAATTAATTTTTTCTTCGCCTTGTTCCGTTAACATACAGGACTTACACAGAGGTAAGGTTAAAGATGTTAAATTTCTTTAGTAAAAAACCCACAAAACCAAACACTAGTCCTGGGAATGATCAAACTGAATACAGTAGACTAATGAAGATCAAAAAGAAATACAGCCAACCTTTTAGAAACACACAGAGAGATGAGGTGGTTTACATTCAAACCAATTAATTACTAAGAATTCTAAGAGAAAAATCTACCACACTTGGTGTGATTATTCCCAGGAGAAGTGCTAAATATTACTATCTTTGCTTTTTGTAACACCAAGACCTACATCTTGTAAAGAGGCAGATTAAAACAAATTATTTTAGAATAGTGCTTAAAAGTATTGTCTCAATGAAGGCTCTGTGTGAGGCTGAAAAAGTATAGGATCAGTTTCTGTCTCTGCAGGCAAGTCATTTAGTTTATCTGTCCCCCAAGTATCCATCTGCAAAATGGAAATAATTTTCCTATTTTGTAGGGTTTTTCTCATGGGGTGTGGGATTTAAGCTTTCCGATATGATAATGATCTTCATACATTCTGGTGAGGGACAGACAATAAGAACCTGAGTAATTCAGAATAAATATTATAATCAGATGTAAATTACTCCATTTAAACAAGTAAGGGTAAAATTTCAACTGGGTTATTAAAATATATATTCTCAATTATATTACTAATAATAAGAATAATTTTACCTGAAAATCTGGAACAAAACAAACGCCTTGAGAATCAACAATACTCTGTGCCATTTTTGCTGTTTCGTCCACATTGGTGAAAAGATCTGTAAAGATGCATAAGTCACATGTTTTTATTATTTACTTCATAAATTAGAAATAAAACCGAGCCTAGTAACGCACTATCACCTCATAAAACTGTTTAAGTAGTGATATATTTTAGCTTTTATAAAATTAAAGTACTTACTTATATCCTGAGCCCACTTTATGGCAGTGCCAATGTCTGACATACAGCCTTCAGTCAGGTAAACAACTTCTTCTCCAATCTTCCAACCAATCAGTGGATACAGACCTAATTATTTTCCATGAAACAAAACAAAACACCTAGTGAAGTTAAATGTTTCCGGAAAAAAGATATACAAGCCCCACAAATAAACTCAACTGAAAAAAAAATAATGTTTTTAGGTTTTATTCCTTTACAGAACTCGAGCTAATAAAAAGCCATTGACAGCGGTTAAATATATTGTTTAAACATTTACTGATGGAATTACAAGAGACTCAAACAACAGTTTGTTAAACCAAAGTTAACTTAAAAAAAAAATAAATATCAAATTACAAAACCCCACCTTCTTTAAACTAGACATAAAAGCTATCTGCACTTATTTTTTTCTTATATAATAGACTGTATATACTAAAAAAATTATCAGTGTTCTCCTATTTGCTTTAAATTAATCTAATTTTCCCTAACGGTTTGTAAAAAGTCAGAATTTATTTCCACAAAACATAAACCACAAAGGCTGGGCTTTCAGTGGGAAGCACAAACATTAAAACAAACACACAAAAAAGGCAACACAAACTTAGAACATAGATCTTACTCATACAAGGGGATAAAAGTAAGGTACTTTTTTAATTCCTTTTCCATTATGCAATGTTTCCTCACATATAAAGCAAACAAGCTTCACAATTTGCCCATTCTTGTCCCCAACAAAGGCTACTGTCAGTTAACTATAGCATTTTACCTGCATGTTTACCTAATATAAACAACAAAAGAAACACTCAAACTCATTAAAAATATTTAGTGACATATTTTGTCTATATCTACAAAAGATTACCACTTCTGTGGTGTACATGACGGGATTTGCAGGAACTTACAATTTCCACCAAATAGTTTCTGGCTTTGCAGTGACTCAAAAACCAATTCAGTGACCATTTTTTTTTTTCCCCTCCTCTTTTCCTTCCCTTTTTCTCAGAAGAAAGGCAGAAATACATAGTGCAAACACTGTTAAGTTTACCTGAAAACACAGTACAGCACCTTTCCAAGAGCTGTCTGCTTGAAGGTACTATTATATTAGAAATAAACAGCCAATAATGAAAATAAACCTATTTATTCTCCTCTAGCTGAAACTTTAACAAAGAAAAGAGAGACATACTACTTAAAACAGTCAGCGTGAACCTGAAGACATTCTTGTTTGATATCTGTATTTGTAAGAACATAACACAAAAGCCTGCAGAGTGCTGCCTTTAATGGTAAAGCAAGAAACCTTTCTTAATCTAGCTGAATGGAAGTTCTCAAGCACTGCAGTGGGAGAGTATGTTTTTTTTCGGTCACTTGATGACAAGCTAAGCATTCAGTGGTCACTGCAAGAAAAACATCACCCAACCCAAATACAGTAACTGTTGGAGGGAAGAGAGCACCCGACTTTATGGGACCTTGCTCAGGACTCATGGGTAATGCAACAAAGGGAATAAGCCCCAGTAACTGAAGGATCAGAAAAGCATCAGAAGGATCTAAGGATTCTCTCTGCTTCCTGAGGGTGACTTTGCTGATACGCAGGTGTGCCTCGCACAATCATCTCCAGTTTGATTGCCTGTGTCCAAAAGAGTGGCATGGTAGTACTAGTGCAATTGCAGAGACTCTGTTAGTGCTGGAGGCACTCTTACGCTTACGACGAAAACCAGTCAGCGGCACCTATTTGGGTTAGTTTGTATTTGTCTCTCAAAAGGAGAACATGATATGTCTCTTGGGATCATTGGTGCAAGTCTCCCTTACAATCTTAATTTTCTACCAAAAATGAAGCTGCCCAGAAGCAATTCACTGAGCCACTGGTCCTAAAGAATGACAGCTAATTAGGGTTACAGAATTCCATCAGCTGGCCTTCCTAAAAATGCTCACACTAGAGTCTCTAGAAGTGTTAAGAAAAATCTACCTTTAGGGAATGGATCAACATGACACTTGACATGACCAGAGTTACTAAAAACTATCGGACTGGCGGAGAGATAGATTTTAAATCTACACAACATGCTTTCATCATTGAATTGTAGGAAGTGCTGTTCTTGAAGGAACTTCTTTTTTTTTTTTTTTTTCCCCCCAAAATGCCATATATAGCAACTAAACGTAGACCAGAAACTAGATCATCAGCCAAGGAATAGCTCACACAAGGATGCTGTAAGGATTCATCTTGCAGTCTTAAATACTTTAAAGACTGAACACGTTACATTTCACACCCAGCACACTGAGAAAGCTAGGTACTTAGCTTGTCCTATTAACCACACCACATGACACCCAAAGAACAGAGGGAAAGAGATTTTAGCATAAATCCCAGCCTAAAGCAGTGAAAGTTTCACAGCACTGCCTTGGAAGATTTCAACTTCTATCAGATCATAATAGCTAAACATTTTCTTGAAGTAAAACAAAATGGAAGAACTTTACGGCATGTTTTTGCTACATTTCCACAGACTACGTATATTGTCATTTCCTAAGTAAAATATCATCATAATGGCATCATTAATTGGCTTAAAAAGCATTTGCCTTCATAGGGAACTCCATGTTTATGGTGTTCAGCTCTGATCCATCTCATGTATTTGCCAAGGTCCTTCCAGACTTCAGCTGGTAAAAGTCTCCTTAGCACATAGCGTCACTCCTCCCATTTTAAATTACAGAATTCCTGAAATTAATAATTCTTTAAAAACATGACAGACAGAGAGAGACTGTGCAGGCAAGTTTACTTCAGTATCATCCGTTGCTCTCTTAACAAACAGCCATCTATAACAAATGAACAAGCTTGACAGACCACAAATGGTCAGAACAACAAAGTTTTAAATACTAGAAAGACACTGGGGAGCCCATTTCTAGTATTTAAAAGAAAACTAATAATTGCTAATACTGCATCATTTCACTTCAGGATACTTCAAAGCATAAGGGCTCAAGAAGAAGAACTTAGAGCAACCCATTGGAACAGTCTGATGTGAGAAGCTAGAGGACCAATGCTGGTTTTTTTCCTATTCCTGTACTGTATAATACTGCTATCAGGAACAGATGACAGAAAAAAAAAAAAAAGGGATGCAAGTAGCAGACGTGATGACTAGTGATGTTACTTAAAGTCTCTTCTTTAGAGGTATATTTCAGGATAAACAAGATCTAAATTTGTAATAAAAAAAAATTCTGGTCTTCTGTTCTGAAAACACTTTCAAGCTGTTTTTCTACAGCTAAAGACGAATGGAAAAGCACGGCCCTGTTTTATCCCTTTTTGTACCCTTGTCATTAACAGCTGTCAAGTAACATCAAATACTCTAAAACCAAAATTTTACTACCTTACCTCTCTGTGATGCAAAGAGATGCCTTCCAGTATTCACATTCCAGAAACCACCTGTTCCCATTGTCAGTTTAACATCTCCCGGGTGAAAGCAGCATTCTCCAAACATAGCTGACTGCTGATCAGCTACCTGCCATGCCAACAAAACCAAGACAAATTAGCTACCATCTACCAACCTACAACGCTGCTGGATTTTAAAACATCATGGCAAACACTTCAGAGTTCTGAATACAAATAACCAACCATTCAGAAGAGATCTGAGGATTAAGAGAGGAATTGTATACGATTTCCTTAGTATCGGCAGGCCATTCCAACAGTCAGATTTACTACTACAATCAAATTACACCAGGTCTGGACACAATGCAAGCACCCGTAGCGTTGCTTGCAAAGCAAAAAATATGTTATAGAAACAAAATAAGTATTTTATGGTTTAGCATTTGACAAGGATAAATGGGGCATTTGCAATCCCAGGGAACAGAGCCGAGTAGCTTGGCTTGAATTCCTCTTTCCACAAAAAGAAAGTTGAAGTTTTGAAGTCTCAGCTTCTGTTTCCCCAGCCCTTCCTGTATTCCTGCCCCTATCCTTCCTGTTCCAAATTATTCCATGCTCAATTTTTCGACAGTGATGATGGTTAATAAATGTATTTATTCATGTTTGTGCCTTTGTGAAAAGTAAATTTACAGATAAATTGAGTCTACAATTCTTTAAACACAGCAGGAGAAGTTCACATTAGCTAGGTGACATTTTTTCCAATTTAGCTCAATTCAAGCAGATTTTTCTACAAGTCATCGCTTTACAGAAATAACGATTTTTTTCTTATCCAAATCCTAACTAGTGGGTCTAGAATATGTTACCTGACATTTATTTTTAGTGAAAAACAGTAATAAAAGGTGCCACAAGTGAATCTAATAACAAATAATCTTGTATTTCTGTAAAGTCTTAGTGAAAGTCAAGCCAGAATGGACCCCATTGCACAACTTTATACAGAACAACTGACTTTAAGCCAGAGACAGACACGTTACCAGAACTTAGAGCAGAACCCAGCTCTTTAAGTCCTACATTCAGTGCTTAATTATTTGGCCACCTCAGCCTCTAGAAATCCCTTCTTGTTCCTCTTTCCTCCTTTGCCCCGCAAGGTTGTAAATTGAGTTTTTCTAGAAAAATTCAAAAGCAAATTCTACTGTAGTTAAGTCACAGAGAAGTAATAGATAATACTAACTAAACAAATATTAAATCAAATCTAGATAAAAAGAATACAGGTGCAAATACAGAGATTTAAGCAGGAAAACATTTTCACTCACCACAGCCATTATTGGAATAGGCACCCCAAATATTTCAGAATCAGATGATCCAAAGTTGAAGCTTAAAACAAATGTTATGGAGAAGCATAACAACATTAAATTGATCTTTTTGTTAAAATGAGATCTACATATGTGAGGCCTGGGTCTGCATAACATATAAACGGTAATGTTATCGACTTACTTTAAAGAAAGCATCAAAACTATCACTGTAAGAAATACTGATAGTAAAGTTTTGGATGTAGTGTTAAAAAAAAATATATCTGCATATAAAATATTGTAAATTTTTTTGTGTGTTTCTATATATTACTTTGCCTGTGCAGATTATGTAGTATTTTTCTGAAGGCAACTATTTTGATGGTTATCGTATTCTTTTGCCTATTGTTACCTTGTGTCTTTCACTGGCGGATAAATAGACATTGGAATGGAAAGCAGGTTACACAAAGTGGGGTTCCAACATTTCTGAAACAATATGGGGAAAGAAGAAGTGTCAGCAAGCCTATCAGAAGCAAAATAAATAGTAACAACCTTTTTTTCAGCACAGCACATACCGTAAAGGGTTCAAAAACACCTGTAGCACTGGCATTCGAATAATCTGTAGCATACACAGAACCTACCATAAAAAAATCAAGAACAAAGTAAGATTTTAGATACCCAAATATTTAAAAGAGAATTTAAACACACTTGTGCTTTAAACATCTCAGTGACTCTCATGAAATATCAATTGTCTATAGGCAAATTCATGATACAATGAGCACTCAAAACTTTACCTGTCACTCACTATAATGTGTATATAGTACCTTATTTTACCCTCATGAAACTGTCTAGAAAAGAGGATATTTGCCAACATGCACCAGGCTGACCGCATCACTGTGTATCATAATTCATCCAATTGCTCAGGCATAAGCCCTCAAAACAGAAACTTCTAATTCTTGCACATTTGTAACAATTATTTGTTCTTTTGCTGTCACAGATACTTTTTTTTCAATCAAGGCCCATTAGTTCTCATAGTCCTCTCTAAATCTTAAATGCTTTTAAGCTTGATTACACTGAATAATTATTTCCTTTTCTGACTACACTTCCAGGCAGGCCCAAAGAATAATTAATTCAGAAGTCATTATCTTAAAACCAATAAATACATTACAATATTCATCAATTATAAAAAAGCACTTTTTTTGTCAAAAAAGTAATTGAATTCTATGATATATTAGTGACAGTTATAAACATCATTACTTAGATTCCAGTATGTTTTATTAGTATTTAAGAGGGACTGTAATACTCACCTTTAGTTAATCTATACAGTAACCACGTGTCAATTGTTCCAAAGCAACAGTTATTTTTTTTGGCAGCTTCTTCAGCCTGGGAACAAATATATATGCCAAAAAAAGGTATTTATAACTAGGTACAATGGAGAGGAACACATTTCCTGATTCCTTTTCTCACTTTCTTCACAGCTAATGATAATGCCTCCAGAAAAAAAATTCTCTACTTGCCAATTTTTCTTCCAAAAAGGGCAAATTGACTGTGTAAGTAATATTATCCTACAGTTCATGCTCCTAACAGAATAAGCACAGTTCCTTACAGTTGCTGCCAAGGATAGAAAAACAATCTCTTTTATAATCACAATTATAAAAAGTGATAAAGCAGTAGTAATGAAGAAAACAAGGTCCTCCATACAGACTTAAATAATAAAAAATAACAGAATTAGAAGAAATAAGTGTATTTTAAAGGATGTGCTTGACAAAAATAGAGACAGAGCCATTGTTTTCTGGTTTATGATATTTGTAAAGAGTTCAGAATGTTCCTTTCTTTGGGATCTTTTTCCCCTTTAAAATGAGAAAATCAGGTTGCATCTAATTTCTACTTGATGATACTGTGTAAAACTACAGAATTCATGAAAAGAACAGACGAACTAATTCACTCAAAACATGACTATGTACATTATTCTCTGTAATTTAAGATCCATGAATTTTTGAGCTTCTTAGTTTGACAGTTGCATATTTTAAGTATCAGTGCCTGACAAAATGTAGGAGAATGTTCATCTCACACTGAAAACTTACTAGCTACGTAACTTTCAATTCTATAATCCTCCAAATTCACACCTTACATTTTCAACAGGTTCAACAAAAATGTATCAATAAAAAACTATACTTTCTCAAAAGTCAGTTTTGTGACAGAAAGTACCAGACAAAACTCAAAAGATTTGGGATTTTTTTTTACAGAAGGTAGAAAATGAACGATAATTTTCAAGCGGTTTGCAAAGAAAATGGTTAATATAGAAAATAAGTTAAAAATACATCAGAAAGAAATAAGGAAAATGATAAGGAACAGAGCAAAGAATACAGCAACATATAGCTCAGTGCTCAGTAGCCCACTAGATTATTTCAGCACAACTTATTTGATGTGCATTTTCCAATTTACACAACGAAATGCAAAATAAATCAGTGTTTGATTGTCCAATAGGACATTATTTGTGAAACTGTAAACACTGGAATAATGCAGAGTGGAAAAATAAAGAGCGTCAGTTGAAAATAAATACAATTGTCATGCAAAACTAGGGCGCAAACAGCTTTAAAACAAAGCGCCATTACTAACTGTATGATTATATCAAGTCAAATAAGGTGATTTAATTATGTTTCTTATGAATGAAGACAACTTCTTCCTTCTACATGTTTCCAGAATCAGATGAAAAAGTTGTGTAAACACAAGTAGATATTTAGATAGACAGGCTTTGAACACAAACACAGATAAAAGTCTTTCATTCTGGTTCTTCGGAGGAAAAGCACAAGCAAGACAAAACTGAAGTGGTTATAACTAACCTAACTCACTAGCCAGTATCATGACTTAAGAAAGCTACTATTTTTCCCTTTCCAGCTTACCTCATGTATGTTTTTAAAAACCCATGACAACTTCATAGAAGTTTGATGTGTTGAAAAAGTAAGGAAACTTGGTGCCAAATATCGATCATTCCCAGTCAAGAAATGAAGCACTGTAAAAATAACATGGATTACCTGTTTCAAAAGAAAACAGCTACTTAATTTTTAATACTTTCCTTTAAAAGTTTCTGATCACCTATCCTTAAAGAATGACAACACAGATAAAAGCTGCTGACGTGAGATTATATTCAGAAAGCTGAAATTCTTTTTGAGCATCCTTACATAGGATTTCAACAGGTAGCCTTCCCACAACAAATGCCACAGGAAGGAGTAGCTGCACTAAGCAAGTCTGTTTTACTAACTTCTGTTGGCACACTGATAGAGAGCGCCCCGCGTTACAAAGACGTCACTGACATGAGCACAATGCATGATGTAGTTGCCAGCATTACACACTGTCATTCCAGTGCAAGTTCCACAGCATACAGTTTAATCATGTTTTAAGAGATTAACCAAAATGTCATCATTAATCAGGTTTTCATTCCCAAAAGAAACCAGTGGCGGAACGAAGAGTTTAACTTCTTACTCTAAGTGTGCTAGTTAGTTTCCACTCATAGGAAGGAACTTCAGCTTTTCCACTTAGAGCAAATCTTTCTCTTCTAAAGATACGAAGCACAAGCTATCAGCAGCATAAAATGTACCCTCTATAGATAATTCGAGCAAAGAGTACATTAAAAAAACACCAACAAGCCAAAAACCCAAAATACTGCCAAGAACTACCTATATCCACAAAATATGCCGTAGCACTGTTAATAGGCAACATTGTAATACAACAAAGAGAATAAAAATTAACATGTGTGTTAGACCTATAGATATCTTTTCTCATAATTAATTACCTTCAAGCTATCAGTACCGCATTTCTTCTTGGTACTATCTTGCTCAGTGCAATGTTTTTAGGCCACAGCACGTCATATTAACACGTTAACAGGACACTTGCAGTATTTTATATATTGTCCTTACTCTACATAAAAACGAAATATTACTAATATGTCCAGGTAGTAACTAGCTTAGCATGGATTTACCTTCAGCAGAAGGGACTTATTCCAGGAATTCACAAGTTCGGTACTTCTTAAATCTTGCCAGCTTATGAAATTATGAAAAGGTTTCCCTGTCTTCCTGAAAAACAGTATTTGAACATTCCCATTTAAAACTGCAGAGCATCCAAAAATTCAACATCGCTCACCACTTCCAACCAGGACACTTAACACTAGGTCAATTCCTAAAATAAGTGCATATCCCCCTGGTGGATTTCAGGAATTAGTAATAGGCATGTGGATAATTTGAGCGTAAGACCTCCCACCAGAATTGAAAACTAGGTATGTACTCATCTCTGCCAAAGTGCTAAGAACAAAACAAAGAGGACATACACTTTTAAATCGTTCTGAACTGCTGTAAGGAATGGCTGTGCAAACACAAGAGAACATGAGCGACTGACATTTGTCGCTTTCAGGTTATGACTTGACCGAGTTCAACATTTCTTACAGTCTGCTTCCATCCAATCTATGAATGCAAATTAATTTTAAATGACACACCGTTATACGTACTTATGCCATGTAATGAACGTTGCTCTCTGCGTTGAGATGCCAATACCAGCAATTTGCCTCATGTGAAGTCCTGCAGCTAAAAACCAAAAACAAACCACACACACAAAAAATATTTGAAGAAATAAACAAAAACACGACTTCTCCAATACAACTATAAAACCCACTAAGTGCTTACAGAATCAATAATTTAAGAGAATAGAAACCTCTACAGACTGCTCAACTAAGTGGCTAGAACAGGGAAATATTAGAGAACTCTGAGTCAGACAAGTGGTTTCAAAGCAGGTAAACAAACCTAGGTATTTTACAAAAGCAGTTATGGCACACTGACACTTTCCAACTTCTGAAAGGCCTGTTGATACCTGAACAACCCCAGAGACAATCAGGCAAGTTCCCTGTGCCTATATAATCAATTACAATGCGTGTTTCAAGTGGAGGAATGTGAATGAAAGCACAAACTTTCAAAGTGCCTTTAAACACTCATGGAAAGAAATTTCATAAAGAAACAAGACTAGATTGATTCTGTGGACAGTACGGAGATTCACGTCAACAAGCCATGGTTTTTTACATCATTGTGATAATGACACGTCTCACCTTAAGCAATCTTTCAAAATTGGATAAACAAATTTCCTTAAACCATTTACACAACAAAGTATACTTCAAATTCAGAAGTATAAAACTGTACATTTGGGTATACATCAGTTTACTGTTAACCTTAACTTCACATAACTTACAGTTATCTTTACCAGAAAAAATGTTCTGGAAATAATTAAGTATGTCCATAGTGATTTTCAAAAGCCTCTCCATGCATATTTGCAGAAGCAAAAATACGGGAAAAAAGTTATACATTAAGAAATTCCACTGCAATAACAGGCTACCTATTTTGTCCAAATCATTGTGACAAAGGGCTCTCAATCCCACTGCTCGAACAAATCACAGGTTGAGTTTATCCTGCTCGTACATGTACTTAGGTTAACTCGGATGTGCAGTTACTCATTTGCATAAGCATATACTGCAGGCTCTACACCAGACAGCCTCTAGAGGACAATTACTGAAGGGGTTTCATAAAGCAAGGGCACGTCTTGCTCTGCCCACCTCTACATGAACTTCTGCTCCTTATACGATCTCGCGCTCACGCTGGCAGGAGTACGATGGCCCTCAACCGGCTGAAAATTAATTCAGGGCCTTCTCAAGGCTACCTGCTCCAACTGCTGAACAAAGTGCTGCTGGTAGCAGGAACATATGGGAGGAGGGCCCGGGAGCAGGTGCCTTAAGAATAGCAGTGTTTCTTTTTCAGTTGGATCTAAACTGAAGGCAAAGCCATACCAGTACTACGACAGTTCACTGCAGATTAGTGGCATGTGACATCCTCCTCATCTCCACAACCTGCATGTTCCCACCACGTTCCTTGTGCCAACTACCACGTTCTCTAAACCCCTATGTGAGTAGGGCGAGCTTCCAGTAAAGAGAAAAATAAGACAGAAGACAAACAAAGACCTTTTTCAGATCAGCTGTCTCCTGGAAGAGGTGGACTGGAGTTGAACTCTCACTGGAGTGAGAGAGAGAGGTGGGACTATGTAGCCATCTTATGCCATCTATGTAGTACAGAGCTACATCAGCTCATTCACCTGCACATGGAATCCTATGTTTTAGCTCCACAAGCCCTCTAAAGTGAAGTGCTCCTACGCCTTCATTCCATCTCCAGTCAGCCGTTCCTTCCCCTGGTACCACACCCTCTCTTGTGCTGGCGCAATCACTGGTGAAGTTCTGCTGGCATAAACAACTGCACAGTGATGTGACTCAGGAAACTGCCCTGGCCTTGAAATAACTCTGTAAAAGGAGGGTGGGACTGTGTCTTTTGACAGCAGTATGGGCTTACGCTCATTTGTATTACACAATCACTTAAAAATGACTTGCTGAGAGTATGCACAGCTTGGCCGTATGAAAAGCTTCCCCTTTTAAAACTAGTTGAGAAATGTTGCTTCCTCATTTGCCCCACAGAATGGGAGTGAAGGAAGGTCTTCAGTGGTTGCTATTCTTGTGACAGAACAGTTGTGGCTGCTGAGAAAACAGCCCAAAATAATCAGCTACAGGTTACACCCGGTCCCTTCGCCTGTCCCCTAGGCTGCCTTCCAAAGGAAGAGATGAGTAGTTTTGCGTTGAGCCAGGCTCGGAGACAGACCAACACTTGGGAGACCGCACTGCAAAAGGGGCTGACCAGGAAGCACTCTGGGCACTGAATGAAGGAGTGTGATGCACACACCCAACAAAACGACTGGGGCACTGTGAGAAAGCAAGCTAGGGTGCAGCTGACATTCCATGGCATCAGTGTGGCAACAGAAGGTGATCCGTGCTGGATTGCAGAACGCTGGAGCTGGTACAATGGGAAAACTGTGGGAGTTGTAGAAAGTAAGCACAGTTAGGGCTGCAGCCAGAAAAGGCGGGAAAAAAGCCCCCAACATCAGAAGTTTGGCAGAAAAGGGAGTTGTGTGTGTTTAGTGCATAGACTACTGGAAAATGACAGGCTGAAGTACAAACAGAAAAGAATAATATAAAAATCGGACGGTAAGAACTCTTTGTAGTTTGAACAGAAAAATCATGACTATCAGGTAGTAATCAAGTGAGTGCAACTATAAAGCATCCCCTTTTCATTCCCTCACATACTGAGGTTCCCTCCCCCCAAACAGCAGTAGAGTAACGGGGAACCGGCAGGGGAAAGCAAGTCTACTCTCTGTTCATACACAGAAGCATCTCGAGGAAGAACGATGGACACTGGATTAGGATACAAATACGAAAAGCTGGAGCAACAAGGTGCTGTCGCTGATGTGTAAATCAAGAACGCAGACGGCTTCTGTCTTCAGTTCTACTTCTGTCCTAATCTGGCCTCACTGACAGAAAAAATGTAACTGAAATGTCCTATTTTACAAAAGGATTGAATAGGCCTTAAACGTAGACCTGTGCTGTGTGATGAATTTTCAGTACTTAAAAAAAAATACGTAAAGATAATCTCATTATCTAATTAACTAACTTGACTTATTTTGATGAACTTCTCAAACTTAGCACGCCATTACCTTGCACAGCTTCTTTTATTACATCAACAAACTGATTCCACAGCACTTCAGGATCTAATTCAACCCAGCCAGGACGAGGATAAAGCAATTCCACCTGTTCACAAAAGACACGGCATTGTTACAAACCCCAGTTCTCATGAAAGTTTGTGTAAATACTTTTTTTTTTTTTTTCCCCTGAATTTTCTCAGTCTACTGCAAGAGGTGAAACAATAGCGAGTGACACTTAAAACATAGTTGAATGTGAGTGTGTGATTTCTGAACCTTCTCTGTTCAGAGGAAAGAAAGAAGCCCAAACCCCCAGGAACTGGGGAGCCTGTCAACTACCTTTCAGGGCTCCAAACTGGAAACCAGATTTCTCAGAGAGCCTTTTAGCTCTGCTGCTGAACTCAGATGTTGATGTCTTCAAGCAGCTCACTAGCAGCACGGCACACAGCAGGTCAGGGATCATCCATCAGATGGGCTCCCAGCAAGGAGGGTCAGCTCCACTGAAAACATCCCCTGCCTTCCATCTCTGAATATCCACTGGATTTCTTACGCTTTCCCTTGCAGCTAACAATAAAGAAGTTCATTCTGGAGATCATCTTGATCCCAAAATCACAAGGCATGCAAACCAAAAGCAGCCCGAAATTGACGTTCCAAAGTTAACACTTTTTTACGCAGCACTGTTACATAATGGCAGGTGTGTAAATGCAAGCCCCGCGTAAGTCTCAGCTATGCCCTACTAACAAAAGTTACTCTGTTTAGAAAGGGATTAGTGAACAAGCGACTAAAGCGAAGGTAACAGAGAAAGATGGGCGGGAGCAAACACTGAGAGGCAATGGGGAGAGTGCAGTGGCGGTACGGCTGCGGGGCTCCCAGCTGGGTTGCGGGTTTCGTTTCACCCAGGCTGGTCTGACAGCCCGCGGGAAGCCGTCCCCATCCGACCCGGCTGAGGGGATGCCCGCGCGCCGGGAAAAAACAAGCGGGAGGAGCGACTGCGAACGCTTCCCGCGCCGAGCGCCGACCCGCACAGCGCCCGGGCAGCCGCCGCCTCCCGGGACTCGGCACGGCTGAGGGACCCGAAGCGCCTAAGGTCAAAAAGGCCCGGCGCTCGAGGACAGCGGGCAC
>VWZK01006302.1:19889-180200 GCA_013396935.1 Baryphthengus martii | reverse complement strand
TTCCAGGCAGCGACGGCGGCTTCGAGAGTGGCTTTCAATAAATAAGAGATTTGAGTCCAATATATATATATATTTATAGATAGATAAATATATGTTACCCAGGGAGGCTGTTGAGTCTCCTTCTCTGGAGACTTTCAAAACCTGTCTGGATGCGGGTTTTGAAACTGCCCGTTGGTGAGGAGGTTGGACTAGATGATCTCTAGAGGTCCCTTCCAACTCCAGTGATTCTGTGATTCTGTGTGTGATGAATCATCACTTGTACCTAGAAAATCCAGAGCCAAACAGCTCCTTGAAAGAACACTGATTTCAAAGTCTGGTAATTCACAGGGAAAAAATCTAAAACTAATGAGAGGAAAACGGCCATCAATGAAGCGTAGAGTAAAAGAACAAGAGAATGGATATAACTAGCGGCTAAAGGGATGAAAAATCACATAAGAACCATTGTTTCCATAAGTGTTTTCCTTAGTCACCCAAGGAGAAAAAGAAAATAAAAGACAAAGCAAGGAGAAGGAAAAAAAAAAAATTAAACACAGGAAAATCTAGAAGCATAACGAACCATCTCAGTACAGTCTCAGTAAACTCCCAAGGTTGCAGCAGCCTACAGTGCTCTCCAATTACCCTGCCAAGCTAAGTTTCAATGACTGACAAAGCATTTCAGCTGTTTTGAATAAATATGTACTGGAAGAAACATCAGGAGCTAACAGCAAATGTCACATTCTATCCCCAATTAATGCGACATCTAAAACACGCATAGGTTACTCCGAAATAGATCACTTGCACTGGAATCACAGTTCTTGCTTCATCCCATCCCCTCAAAATGCTAAAAGTTGCCAACTTTGAATTCTCTTGCTATTGTTACTTGCACAGAATTTACCGATTGGCTTTTTATTGCCAGCCTTTGCCCTTCTTGCAATTACACAAAATACAGGACTAAGAGTGATTATCAACTTCCATAAAGCAATGCTGATGCAGTAACACCTACTGACCAAGTTTTACCAAAAAAAAATACTAAGTTCTAATGTCCTTTCAAATAACAGGAATCGGGTTTATTGTTTGGACTTGATGGCATCGCAACTCCATCTGTTCTCTTTGATTTGCATTGTCTTCCAAAGCAGAAATAAGTTAGAGAAAAATAAGCGTGAATATCCTGTCAAGAATTGGCAGCAACAAGGAACTGTTGTCGGAACTATGAATTCTTTTGCTAATAAACAGCAGTTACTTACCTTATGATATCCAGTTCTTCGAAATATCTATCAATTACAGTCTCAGCATTCATGGGTCCTCATACACCTGAACTTGGATTCTTTTGGCCAAGAGTGTGTATTCAGACTGCCCTTATGCCCTTGGTGTCACTGTGTCCCCTTTCCAGAGACTACTGTCTCTCAGTAGTAAGGAAGGCTGATTATGCAATACATATGGAGATCACATCTCAAATAAAAAAAAAATAATAAAAAAAAATGTTACTGTAAGTAACCATATTCCTTTAGATTCCTCACTCTCAGGGGACATCTATATAGTACTTCAGATGAACTAAACTAGACTGAACAAAAATTTTTGAGTGGGGCTGTTCATGCAAGATTTATTATGCACAATCTGATATATTTTATTTATTTAGTCTGTTTTAACTTTCTTTAGTGCTATATATTGAGCTGAGAAAAGTAAATGAGGCAGAACTTGCCATGCAGGAGAACTGCAGTATTTAAAAATCCATTGCCTAATAAATGGATGACAGCTTGAGAAATGCAAGACTGTATCTTGATATCTTCATGGTTGAGTAATATGACCTCAATATATTTATTAAGCAGACTGGAGTTCTCTATAGATTATTGTTACACAAAGTTGCAGCAGCCCGTCACGGTAAGAGTGTACTCGATTCTTTATGCTAGTTGCTTTAAACAAGCTAATTCACACTATCTAGGAGAAGGAAAACAACACCTCTACCTGAAAAGCTAGTGCTCCAGTCAGAAAAAGACAGACCCTAACAAAGTTTGTAACTCACAACTAAAGATTGTAAGAATTATTGGGCAGTGTTCATTATGCTTTAAAAGGGAACAAGGAGAGGCTGCACACAATCTTAGAGATAACTGGTAAAATATAACAAAATTCAGCACATGGTGTATATATACACAATACAAAGCTGAAGAAATTTAATTTCCCCTCTCTAACATAAGGGTAAAATCTAGTAACAGTTTAACAATTCTGAATTTTAAAAAGCCTCCTATTATTTGGGCTGAAGAAATCCATGAAATGTAACTTGCCATTACTTCTCTCTTAAAGAAATTCAAATACATGACAGTGGGTTTAGTGCCGTTTGTCATTATGCTTCATTCAGAAACCCTGTGACAAATGAGGTTAACTATTCTTACTCTACTCTAGTAAAAAATCTCAGCATCATGTTTTGCTCCATGTACAGTAAAAGGGTGTTAAAATATTTCCAGGTACCCATGGCTCCTATTTTCAGCCATCACCCGTTTTTGCACCTTAAGAACCACTAGGACTGAGCTTGCTGGAAAGTAATCTTACTGCCTTTCCTGTAGCCTTTTCTTTTTTTTAATATACTAGGTGACAGAGGCTAAAGAAATTTTGGAAGATCAGTATCTAATTAATTGCTTTTAATTGCAAAGCGACCAACAGCCTTTTTTAAACAAACTTCTTATCTTTAACTGAGGAGTAGTTGAAAGTCATCAAGAAACAGCTCAGAGGTGGGCAGTTGCTCCTTCTGAGAATTACAGAAATTGGGCTTCATGAGATTTAATTTATATCTTAAAATTTTGCTTTGGAGCACACAAAAGTTTCCATATCGTATTGGGAAATAAAACAGGGAAAATAAGTAATGTTTCTTGTTTCAATATTTAATCCAAGCAGACACAGACACAATTTATAAAAGTATTCTATTGCATTAAAATTTTATATAGCATTTAACTTTTATGAATGCTTTTCCTTCAGTGTATCATATATTCATATTTTAAAATATCTTTGCACAGTCCTTTGTGCAACTACATGCTAAAAATCTGCAAATACACACTTAACACTAAGCGACCAAAAAATACATTTTTTTTTAATCCATTCATATGCAAATTTAAAACATTTCACTTAGCAGATAAACAATGAAAAGTTATTTTAAAAAAATCAGAAACTACAAAAATGCACACATAAAAGTCTTCCCTTTTGGATTTTTAGTAAAATACTGCTCTGTATAAGATCTAATGAAAAACTCCAGTGCTTACAAAATACTTTGTATCTATGAGAAAACCAAATGCTTAAATTTATATCTGTATGAATTAAACATAACCACCTTGTTAAAATATGAAACTGAAATCATAGGGGACATGGCATAGGTCAATGCAGATAGCACATCTACCAGGACATGTAAAACTGTAATTAACTGGGCACCAGGCAGTCAGGATCATAAAATATATCAACTAAAAACCAGGGACTACTACTATATGCAGCAGCTACAGAATAAAGAGTTTAACCGGCCACATACACTAAATACAGCAATTCTACTTGAAAAGGAGGTCTTAGTATGAAGTCATTAATAACAAAAATTGCCGTGTTTACTGGTGTTAGGAGTATAGTGTCCTTCATAACTTACTTTCTAAAAAATCTGCATAAATTTGCTATCCAGATATGTCAACATTCTGTGATGCAAGAATCTAACATAGTCTCATCTCCATCAGAGGAATTTCCAAACAGATCTTTTCGCTGATCATCAGATAATTCATATAGGATATGGGAGACTAACATCTCTGTCTCATAATTAAATTCCACATAAACACTTCTAAAATACTGGCATGTCAGCATCATGTGGCTTCTGACAATAAATCACCAAAAGGTACAACTTTCCCTTCATGGAATATGGCTTCAAACCCTCTTGAGACTAGATGGCTATAAAGAGAACAACAAAATATTTTAAGACTGTACACAGACTATTCTACAAGGTTTGTGATGCTACATCAAATGAAATAAAATTTCTTAATCTCGTTTCTACCTCTGTGATCCTTTCTACAGGGCTTGCTGCTATTCCACAATACTGCTGAAACAACAATTGTTTTTCAGAAATCAACATAAAAAAGTCCTATAACGTAGTAACAATGTGAAACCTAGTATTACACCAAGGAATTGAGACAAAGAACAAGACAAGGGAACTGAAACGAAGTCTACAGACTTGCAGATCCAACATGAAACCTGCTCGGAGGCAGCAAAATGAACTACTAAAGTATGCTTTATTTCTAAGCTTCCTGGGCCTTGGAGGAAAAATATTTTTTCCAGAACAGATTAGAATAAAGCAGCAAAATGAAATTTAATCTATGTCAGTAAACAGCACCAACTGAGGCTTAAAATTTTCTCTCAAACTGAAAATTTCTTATTAATGCCAATAAGAATGGTACATGTGGGTTAAAAATAGTACAAAGACCTTTGAACGCTCTTTTTTTTTTTCCCCCTATATGAACTAAAAATGATGGAGTTACTTCTGTTACAACATAGCTCCCTCCAAAAATACAAGTCAACTCTTTGGCTGAATATTCTTAGGGAACCAATAGTAACAGCTTCTGATAATTTAATTTTGCAGAACTTCTACCACGGAGCTAAAAACTAAATATTAAAAATCACTAGCAACAAAAAAATAACCTACCACAGAGAAGGTTTCAGGGCACAGACTATTAGAGGGAGAAATGGACTTTAAGTAAGCATAACTTTGACAGCCATACTACACAAATGGACATCTTTAAACTCTGGCCATTTTAATTTAGGAAAAAAAAATATACATATAAAAAAAAAAAAATCAGGCTACCACTAGCATTTTATGAGGCTATCCAGATCTGTAGTAGTTACCTATGTTATTTTAACATCAGAAAACAATGAAACTGATAATGCTGTGAGATGAAAAGAAATAAACATACTTTACCAAAGAGATCTCTACTTTGCAAATGTGTTTTTTTTTTAATTCAGTACATCCTATAAATTGGAACAGATTCTGCATCAGCAACCACTTTTTGCCACTATAATACCAGATAATAATATCCGCATTTTCTAAGTTGTAAAGTTGTTGCCCTCTGGTATAAAACGTAGTAGTTCACAGTTAAAGCAAGTTTGGCAGTTCCATTGTAGTTAAGTTTTAGTCACACTGATTTCAACTCAGAAGGACCTGGAGAGCCAACGTAAAAGCTGCATTTAAATAATCTCTTCTGTCTTATTCCTCTATTTAAAAATAAGCTAGAAAACAAACTTTCATCCTAAGCAATGTTAGATGCCCAACTCATTACCGTTCCATATCCCTCCCAAAAGCCAAGGTGATTCTGAATGAAGGTTGCCACTGTTATTGCTGCTTACCTGGCAATAGTCTGTAAGCCACTATTTATAAACCTAGGCACAATGAATGGCATGATAACCTTGAATCAGAATTTCCCAGCTTTTGCTAATTTATGTCAAATTAAGTTTTAACATAATTTTTATAGTTTTCATAGCAATCTGAAAATCATAGCAAACAAAATGTATTTCATTCTATATTACACTTAAAAGTGGCTGGTCTTTTTAATAAGAGTTTTCTGATTTTTTTAAATGATAGAACATAACAGTGGGGGAAGGGTTAAAGATAAAATACACCTAGCTACCATATTTATTCTGAAGGTTTTGGTGCGCCAAAATTGACAGCCAGTTTTCTTGGCTTTCGCTTGCTGGAAGTGTTTGGTGTTGATTTGTTATGAGGAATGCTTGCAGTAGCCACATTGTCTTGAAATGAAACAGTGGATTGAGCAGCTTGAGGAGATTTTAAAGGAGCTGAAGAACTATCTTGCTGAATGTGGTCAGAAGACACTGGCTGTTCATTCTTTAGTGGTGCAGCTTGAGGGAAACTCTGAAACTCCTTGAGCTCAAAGTTTTTCTTGCTAGCAGCCCTTTTTTTAGTTACCTTTAAATTAAATAAATATTATTTAACAGAATGCATTCTCAAAAAAAACTGCAAATATTCCACTTTTAGAAAACACGCATGCAATTTTTTACAACAATTTTCTAATACTAAATAGTGTTTCATAGTGGGGCTGTTGTTGTATTACATATTCATGTAGGCACATTTTTTACAGAAATAGAACATTAAGACAAACTTGCCAATCTTACCTGCAGAGGTATAAACTGGTTGTGAGAACCAACTGGTATAGTTCCTGCAAGAGACACATTTCCTGGATAGGAACCAGCATAATAATGTTTAGGCACTGGAGTTCCCCAGGACACCGGGCCAAACATGTGCGATGATGGAGGCATTATATTAGCTGTGAAAATAAGTCACTTTTAGTTCTTTCCTCAAAAAAAAAGATACCAACTCCTCAAGACCCCAAAAGTACCCCAACTACATTTGTCTTTATGTTGTTTCTCTTTCCAACAAAGCCTCATATACTTCATATTGACTTGAAAATAGGTATTTATTACCAGAAAAAATGCCAAACAGTTCTGCTTTTACTGAACTACGCCTACATGACAGGACAGTTAAGAGCCCTCAAGTCACAGCATCTGTGTTTCAGAGTGCACATAATTTAGAATAAACGCTATTAGTAGGTTGCAAGTTCAGGCCATCCTTTTGAAACAAATCAACAATGCAGAAACCCTGGGGAAAAGAGATGCAGCACCTGCTGTATGGGTTACTAGGATGCTACAATGGTGCTGTCTCAATTACTAGCTGTGAAGGTGAGCTTTAGTAGAATACAAAATAGACAGGAACTAGAAATCTCACCTCACCAGGATTTATAGCAAGTTTTGGGGGGTTAATTACCATGCTAATGTTTGGCACTGTACAATGGAACTGCGATGCAGCACTTCAGTGAAAGCTGGTTATAAGCAAATAAAACCAGTAATGCATGGATAAGCACTAACTATACAGGGGAAAAAAAAATCCATCTAGAAAATCAAGGAAGAGATTTCTTATGAATTCTAGACTGGGACTATCAGCTTTGAACTAATTACTGTTGTTCTGAAGGAAAAAAACTCAGAACAACAAAAAGAAATAACTGGGAAAGACACGATTCTTTGTATTGAATTAATTAGCATATTAATGAAAAGAGGTTCATGAACTGTTTGCAGAGCAGTTGAGGCACACAACTACATACACAAAGACCAAAACTGGGGCTTTCTGGAAGGCATTCATTTTCATAGAAAGAACTACTAAAATTACAGGATATTGTGACAATATCTGAAGTGTGTACTAGTCAAATACTTACCAGGGGGTTGTGCAAATACTGGAGGAATAGATCCAGGTGGCACAGGAACTCGCAGGGGTTGATAATTTGGAAACACTGGTGGAGGCGGAGGTGGAGGCAAAGGCAAACTTACTCCTATAGAACTCTGCGAGGGAGGAAAGGGACGATGACAAACAGACACAGCACAAGAAAAAGATTTGAAAAGATTTTTTGCATGTTCATCAAAGACAGTAAAACAAAAAGTCCAGGTTTCTTCTTTGCTTCAGTTTCAGAATGACATTGCAGTCCATGAACCAACAAAGCATTTGATAATTTTATGTGACAAATTGTCACGGTCTAGAAAAATGAGATAAAATTTTTTTGAGGCAATTATTTTGCCGACAAACAAACTGTGAGATAGAAACAGAGGATCTGTTTGTTTTTTAAAAAGGCAACAAAAGGAGGTAAGGTTTATTTTTAGATGGATTTCAGTGCTTGGTCCAGATGTTTAATATAGTACAGTTGAAACCAAGTTGAGAACTTGAACTTTTATAGAAAAAAAAATTGTTACCTGTGGTGTTTTTAGGAAAGGGAAATCTGGTTGAGACATTCCAACAAGGGAACAAAGATGAGAAAGTTCAGAAACAGTAGACAGTGTAGGCTGTGGACAAGCAAAATGGTGACCTCCAGCTTCCAGTGCTGGTGAGTTCTGATGACCTCCAGTACTATGAGGCTTGTTCATATAAGAAGCTGACAAAAAAAAAACGAAACTGTATCACAAATATTTCCTGCACTGAAAGGATATCAACAGGAGACTATACATAAAGAGAATGTTAGATCTAAATAAAGTAGAAGAACTGAAAAATACGGACATTATTATATTTTGAAAATCAGTAACATACTGTTAGAGCTATGTTCTGAAATGTCACTACAAGGTGAAATTCTGAACCATGAGCTAATGTCTAAACGTACCCAATTTTTTTGTTTGTTTGTATTGCAATGCAGCTCCATGGCAATCCTGTCTACTAGGGGGAGCAGGAACATCATTCGTTTGGGATTTCACTTCATTCCTTGTTTCCGGGTCAGAGCCATCTATCTTCAAAATCTCTTTGAGCATCTGTGTTCCTTTCTTGAAAAACAAAATAAATCGTTCAGGGACATAACGGCATTCAGATAACACTACCTTCTCACTTAACTCCGAATATCATGATCAGTAACAAAATCACAATTTTTGTTTTCCTATCAGGTACATTTTATCAAAGCACAGATAGCACCATAAACACATTTGTTTGTTAATTTTCTTTGAGCATAGCTAATTAAAAGCTCATTAATATGTTTAAAAAGGCAGTATGAGGTTTTCATGGAGTTTATTTAAAAGCATTGATGCTAAGGTAGCAGATGATAAATTGCAACGTAATGATTGCTGCAGTCTACAGACCATAGCAAATGACTGTGGTGACAGATGTTCTTCATTTGTAGCTCTTGCATCCTTGGAATAAGTCTGCACTTCATTTTCTTTGGAAATTTTCAAAGAAGCTAGAAGGCTTTCAAGTTCATTGTCCTTTTTAAAACAAATTATAAAAAGAAGAACACCAAATTAGCGTATTACAAGCAGCTGAAAGAGGAGGGGTATATTAGTTTGAGATTAAATTTATGCTCGTTCAGGATTTTTTTCTCTTAGCTTGGGCAGATCACAAGTCATGTCTGCTCAGAGTATGAACAGATATCCAGAGACTACACCAAGTTTTGCATACTAAGAAGATGCAAGTACTGACCAATACAGAATTGATTTAAAGAATAATCAAGGTTAGACAGGCTTGTATCATACCTGGTATAAACACAAATTTGCACACAAGTGACCAGGCGTAATTGGAACAAAACTGACTGGAAAGTGAAGTTATTCAAAGAAAACAACAAAATCAATTATCTAGATCCTACCTTTCCACCTGTACAGGGACCATCAACTGCAGCCTTCTGAATTACACTCACATTGGGAACTTCATTCCTTTTCAAAAGTTTGACATTGTACTTATTCACACCTGCAAGATTCTGAAATAAAGTGCAGCGTTTATTACTGAATACTAATACTCCATTACTCATTACAGGACTTCAGTAAAGTTTTGGGGTTGTAAAGCATTGGAACAGGCTGCCCAGGGAGGTGGTGAAGTTATCACCCTTGGAAGTATTTAAAAGATGTGTAGATGAGGTGCTTAAGGACATGGTTTAGTGTGGACCTGGCAGTGCTGGGTTAACGGTTGGAATTGATGATGAAGGTCTCTTCCAACCAGCACAATTCTACGATTCTGTAACACAATCATATCTGAAAAGCATGTGCAAACAACCTCAAAAGGATTTCAGCTACTGAAAACCTAGTATTTGTGTTTTTCCATTACAGCAAAGCTTTTAGAGTCTGAGAGAATCATTTGGTATCATCATTATGTATCTTACACGCTTCCTTTCATTTTCCATCTATAACATCCCTATAATAAAATTTACCTAGTAAAAGAATCAACTAAGATGCCAGTTAAAGAGAAATCTGTAAAATGATCAATCACATCAGAGTAAAGTGAAAAGAAAAGAATGTATTTACTCACTACAGAAGAAATTACCTGTTTGTTGAATATTTTATTATGTGGCTGACTGTCACCTCTTGTAACTTTGGAATCTTCTTTAACTACAAAAGAACACATTCTTTTGAAACACTCTTAAAAATTGTAATAATCGAGACTCAAAAAAATAGTAACTCCATAAAAGTACACAGGGTTGCATTAATTTGAATGGTTGCATCAAATATTTTATTCATACTTTACAGGTCATCTGGTGTATGCTTTTCTTGTAGGATTGAATAAAGTTAAGTATATGCAATATACTTAATTTTGGCTAATTTTATATTCTACAAATATGATCACAAGCAAATTCTTGAAGCCAAGTTGTCAGGTTTTTGTGTTTTGTTTTTATATTAGATGGGTGGAAAGTCAACATAATGCAGAAGAGCTTGATTAAAAGGGTCAGGATTAAGTGCGGAGTAACCTGATATGCACACTAGGGACACCATTTGACAATAACAAGTACTTTTAGTGCTTATACAACTATAATAAACTATCTTCTGTCAATAACTACAAACACTCAACAGGCATTTCAGTGAAGCAGTTCTTCCAAACGAAGTTTCTAATTATAGTACTTACATTTTTTATATGGCTCCTGTTTTCTTTGCTGACCTTTAAAGCCGTTGTCATTGAATCCTGGCTTATAGAATTGATTGCCAGTTCCCAGCTTGATTTCCTGAGGTAGAACTGCACCCTAGGATTTCAAGCATCAAACCTTAACCAGAAAGCTATATATCTGTCATTTACATTGTAGTCCCATATGATAACCTCTTGCCAGAGCTATGCACCCCCTGTGTAACAATGCTTTCATTCAGAGGATATTTGTAACATTAACTAAAAAGTTTTCTGAGGTAATGAACTCACAGACAAACTAAAGTACCTTTTATTTTAACCCAGGGATCTGTTTAAAGTTTATATACTAACCTTCTCATGCATGTTTTGCTGAATGTGGTGAGACCTCCCAGAACTCTGCAATGACTGCCATATGCTGCAGAATTCGTCATCTTGCTTACTTTGTGCCTAATAAAATAAGAAACAACACCCCCCACAATCTCAGTAGCTATAAACTCAACTTTTAAACAGTTAATCATATATAAAGACATTCAGAAAATCATAAGGTCCACGTTTAACAGTGCTCAGATGACAGCAAATTTCAATACTGACACTAGGAGAACTTGCAGGTATTTAGTTTATTGTGGTGAGTTGTAGTTCTCTAACAAATTTTCCTAAGAATTACTCTTAAATTGAAATGAGCTTAGTTTTGAGATTTTGTTTTGTTATTAACTGAACTTATGAACACAGAAAAGATCACCAAGTATAATTAAACTCAGGTAATAACTGAAAACGGTTTCAAAAGCATGCTCTCATACCAGTAGTATTCTTAAATGTTATTATTAATGCCTTGTTTTGTAAGGCCTTCTATCAGTAAGGCACAATTGCATCCTAACATTACACATATGTTGCCACAGAACTGAACCTCTGCTATGTAAAAATCTTTTGACAATCTAGAACCTAAACAAGGATAACATCAGATGTACTAAAACAAAGTGATCTATTAATTCTGAGAAAAGGACATTCACTCTAAATCAGAGGTCAAAACAAACATTGAGACATTTGGGTCCAATATTAAATGAATCAGAACACTCACTTTATTTTTCTGATTGCCACTCAGAAATGATCCTTTCTGGGGTGAGCTGCCCCGATTTTCAGCCCTGAGACTGTAATGCTGTCTTCCGTTCAGTTGCTAAATCATTGAGTGAAAAAAAGCCAAAGTGCATCATTGCCTTAAATTTTCTCTTGGAAAGTAGTTTTTATTGCATAGACTTAGAAAACATGAGACAGTTCTTCTAAAACACACCTAGAGCAGCATGAAGTTACTCATTAAGCCAATTTTCTTTCAAAAGCCACTTCTTAAAACATAAAGTGTAATTAAACCCATGAGAACCCCAATCCACCTGTGATTCTTCCTCCTTTACTGTATTTTCAAAGTAAATCATAGCCAAGAAATAAAATTGACACAGAAGTAATTGGAAATGCAACTGGAGCTATCAAAAGCAAAACAACTGTCAATAACTAACTTTTCATCCCTTTCATTACCAGAGTAATTAATTTCTCCAAGATAAGGACTAACCTTCTAAGACACTGACATAAATATCAAATTTAATTGTACCAATGAAGATATCATGGTCATAATTCAGCTTCTAGGGAAAAACATGTTTGTACAAATGAAAGAAAATCTTACTTGAGTCGGAACAAAAAGGGAGCGTGGAGAATGGTTGAGGCCTCCTAGATGCATTTTTTGTGAGCATACAGATGACAGATCAGATGTGTATGAATTGTAGTTATTAACAGCTGGCTGAGGTTTAACTATGGCCGTCAGTTTTTGATTTCCCATTTCTGACCGACTACCATGAGACAGATTAATTAAGGCACTTGATGGCAGACGATAACCTCTGGCAGGCGAGCACCTTGAAAAAAAAAAAAATCAAATCGCATAGTAACTTCACGTAGTTTAATTGCTGATATTTCAATATATCTGATTTAACAACACTGTTGCCTCTATGCCAAAAGATAATGAGTCGAGTTTGAACAGTAGATGCTGAAAACTGTATCCAATGTTGAAATCTAGTACCATTACACACCATGTTTATCCCATTGTGCTCTCCGGCCTCTGGCTGTCAAAACCAGAAACAACAGAAATTACTACTACTGTGAGTTTGTATTGTACCTTCCAGTGCTCAGCTCGAAGAAATTTTAAAGATTAATTAATTGTTACAGCATAGTTCTGTAGTAAATACTTCTGTAAAAAATAATGAACCAGGAAATAATATTATTTTCTTTTTCTGAGATGAAAACTAAAGGCAGTAACAGAATTACAAACTGAAGTTTAGTCAGTTTATAGAATTCTGAATACTGATGATTATCTGTGTCACAGGACATGTTCCTGCAAGGGACAGGATTGTAATATGCCTGCTGAATGCAGGGTATAGGTAAGATTCTCAGTTATAAAGAACTTCGTTTATCTAAGAACAACAGTAGCCTGTTGGGTAAATGAGTGCACTTAGAAGTTTACTTGCTTACTTAAATACAATATGCTGGATGGCAGCACAGCCTTCTGGTGTGTCAGCCACTCCTCCCAGTTTTGTATCATTAGCAAACGTTTCCAAAATGTACTAAGTTTCATAAAAATTATCCCTACTCAAAGAGGAAAAAAAGAAACACAAAGGAAACAAAAACTGACCAATGCCATTGAGAAACAAACTTTGAAAGAGAGGCATAAAAATACTCAACCAAACCAAAGGCAATTTCATGTCATCTATACCAACAGCATGAAATTACTATGAAACTCCCTGCACTAACCTTATAGTTAGGCCTCCAAGGAATTCTTCATCAAACAAAACTTCGAAGAGCACATCTGTTTCTCTACTGGCTACAGAAAACAAAGTAAAAACTCATCCTGTATATGTAACAGTAAGCTGTTTTCATCTAAATTACAGAAATATCTGTATTAGTTATGCAATAAGTAATGAAAAGACCAAAAACCATTTGAGATAAATAATACTTGATAAAATTTTATGTTTAATGTAAGTACTAAGGCTATTTTTATCTCTACTTAACTTTTCCCTTATCTTCCCATAACTTAATTTTGTTCCTTTTTCTGCAGCCTATGTTCTCTGATTAATCTCTCTGCCTTCTTCATATTATGAAGGAACAAAGGGTAATTTCTGATTCAAAGTACAGCTGTGAAACACATGAAATTAAAATAGAGTATCTGCAGGTGTAATTCAAAACAGTAAACATGTCATTAATGGCTTCAGGTTGTATATGTTTCATAGGTGAGAAATACCTGTGCATTCATAACCATTATGCTAAATATTCTGAAGCCTGCTTTCACATCACAAGCTGAGCAACTGTTACATAGCTACAATGCTACAATTATGAAGCAAGTATTACCTCCTTTAATTCCTATAATGGTACCTCGAAGACCAACTGGAACAGAAAAGTTCTCTCTCACGTTGACAACACGGTCAAACAATCTATACTCTGCATCTCGATCTGGAACAACCCCATTCTGTTGTTCTAGTGGCTGACAATAACCAAAGGACTGTGTTAATGTTCACCAAAAAAATAGGGATTACAATCAAAATGCATTTATAACAATATCTGAAACATAGTATTAAAAAAAAAAACTTTCTGAAAATAAACCAAAACCAACCAAAAAACAAGCTATTGTTTAATATGGAATCTTCCCTCCTCAGATAGAGAGTAAACTTTTTTACCCCCTCTGCAACTCTCGCTCACTGCTTCTGCCTGAGAAACAGTAGTGCTGTACATGATTCAAAGTAGACCAAGGGGATCGATTTAGACAAAATAAAACCATCAAGTGTAATCTGCTGGTATCAACAACAGGTATCTGTGAAATACCAGGCAAGATGAGCAGCTGGTCTTATGTCAAGAACTCAGCAAAAAGCAAAACAGGGAAGAAGAGACAAATGGGAAGTACATTTTATTTTGTCTTCATTATACAGGCAGTAAGAACTGTAGAAGCATTAAGAACAGAAGGTAGAAAAAAACTGAAAGTCAGTAACACATGATAAGAGTTTGTAGTGAGTAGAAATTCTCTCCTTTCAGACACAGAGTATTGTTCTCAAACTGATTTTCTAGAAGGCATCATAAAACTTTCTCTTCCATCAATGCTGTCATAAAAATTCTACTCTCTGAAAGTTGGTAAACTTAGGTAAAATAAGTATGATCTGCTCAATCTTTTTTAAAAAAAACTTTTTCACATTACTTACTCTGTACAGCAAATGGGGTTTCACAGTTACTCGCACCTTCTTATTGCTCTTTCTCTGCTAAAGGAAAAGAACTGAAAGTCATTACAAACTAGTGTAGGAACCAATACTGCATTTTACGTACAACAAAACACCCAAAAAGATAACACAGAATTATTTTGCTTCTGTTTGGTAAAGGAATAGATTTTCCATGAAGGCTTTCAGATGACTAAGTCCAGTTTTTAAAACAGGAATGATTTCTTACCACAGGTTTTGCATTGTTTGGCTAATGCCAGAATTCACAACTATTTTATTAACATGTCCTTGTAAGTGATTTCAAAGAAATCAGCCCATTATTTCACATGGTTTTGCCATTAGCTTTTGCTAAGGAATTGTTAAATTTCCTTCGTCCCTTTTTTGATCTGTGGTCTTCAGAAAACAACTTTCTAATTTTCCTCAGACCAAAGAGAAACTGCAAGGGAAGAACAGCTGGGACTGCACTTAGAAACAGTTCTTCAGAATGTATACACTGACACCTGCTCCTTTCTGAACTCAACAAAAGGCAGAGTTCAGAGTATGGCTTAATGCTGCTGAATCTCCTCAAAGAGTCAATAAAAAAAAATGAATAACGAGCCCTTCTGAATTTCTGGGACAATTCGTATTGGAAATTCAGATCTTACATTATATTCTGTATTCTTTTTATTTGGAATGACAAGTCATCTTCAATTATCTTATTCTAATTCAAGAACTTGAAAAATAACCAGCAGCTGCTTTTTGGTTCACCCTGCTCACGACGACTCAAAGGGCATACCTTGCATTTCTCTATTTCTTCTTCAATTTTCTCAACAATGGCTGCATCCAAAATTTGCAAGTCACAAGATGAGCGAGACAAAGCAGACACAGGATGTGCCTTTAACCAGACAACAATTTCTTGAACTTTCTCAGCTCTAAATAAAAATCGACATAAATTAAAGCTTTTAATTGCAAAAATTAAGCATTTTACCACATTACCTGATTTAATCAGTCAAGTATTATGAAACAGGCTCAATAATTGCAAAGGAATTTAACAATAAAGTAACAGAATTTAAGAGTTCTGTATGAGTTTACAACAGGGGTTAAAAAAAAAAATCATTCAACTCCATCATGCAATAATGTTTCAAAACGATACCCTGAAGTTTTGTCTCAGAGAAAAATTATTTAAAAAAAATGAAATTATTAAAAAATATTCAGTAAATTACGTTTGCATCCAACCAACTAACCACACCCAGCCGTGATTAAAGCTTCTGTGACTGTCTGGTTCTCAGAACACAGTAAGAAATAACTTCAGGGCATGTCTCTGGTGAAACGAAGCGCAAACCTGAGATTTTTAGAGTAGAAGAGTCCCCCAAGGGTATATTCACCTAGTGAGAGCCCTGTGGAGCGCAGCAGCATGCAGACTGACCAACCCAAGCCCATGAAGAAAGCTTACTAGCTATTAATAAAAGCTTTTTTAATGTCACTACACTGTATCTGGAACCAAGGCTGCTCCTTGTCTCCCTTGAAACTGACTGAATGGATACTAAAAATGGGCAAAGTACCTTAAACTCTGTACATGTTGTTTTTCAAATTCAAAGCGATCTTAGACAATTAAAACAATTGTTCCTTATTTTCCAAAAATTATCTTTTGGTGACTTTATGGCTATTCGTAACTATGCTTACCTGGAGGTTACTTTAAATGCAAGAATGAGGAAGTGAATCAAGATTTCTATTTCTCATTTATTGGACTTGAGATGGGAGTCTGGCAGAGACCTGGACTCCACCGCTGGAATGCACAACATTCCGATAATTTTTTTCAGAGTCATCACTGAACAATTGTGCTGCTCAAGGAACAGCAAGGTTTCAGTTACATAGCACCCACTATATGATCACCACCAATTTCACAATGCTATCAGTCTTTACTCTAATTATTCTAGAATTAAAAAAAAAAAAAAGAAAACAAAAAAAAAAAGGGAGAAAGATGGCTTACCCATTCTCATCCTCTCCAGGCCAAATGTCATCTTCATAGAAGACATCTTCCTGGCTATTCTTGGCTATATAATTAAATAGTTCAGGGACTCTGAAATATTAATAAATGGAAGACAAATTTAGTTTTGTATCAGCACAGACTACAAAAAAAAACCTCATCGAAACAAACTGACTGGCTTCAAAGTTTCTGGAGGCCAGACAGATTATCTTTTTATTTAATTTAGTGTCATACTGCTCATCTGCCAAGGTTAAGCTGTTGACAAAATTACTCTACCCCAAAATATGCTCTTGCTTGGAAGGAGAGACTGTTGCAAGGAGAATACTGGAATAAAAGAAACTCCATGAAGCAATTTCCGAAAGAAAACAAAACAGTTCTTAGAAGATCTGTGTCCGGAGGACAAAATCCAAAGACTGATACGAAGGCGAATAATTTGGATGACGTTTATATCCAATATCTACCTTTCTAAATACTCAGCAAGTAGTTGTTCTACTGCAGAAGAATACATCCATTCATTTCCAACTTTCTTAGTATAGCCAGGAACTTCTTCATTTTTCTTATTGAACTTCAGGTTTAGCCCCACATTTGCTTTGTGATCTCCATGAGGACTGGAAACAAGAAAAAAGTTTCTTAACTTGCAGTAATATATGTGTGTGTATGCACATTAAAAACAACATAAACATACATCCTCAGCCTGAAACCACAGAAAAATTAAATTCATTGTGTTGTTTACTTGTTAGCATCATGACATCTGTAAATGTTACAGTACATGAGCTGTGCTACAGTAGCATGTCCATACCTTACTGCAAAGGAGGGTAGGGAGTATTTCACCTTTCTTCCTTAACGGAGGTCTAATCAACCACAATCTACCTGGCATTATAAATTGCACATAGATTGTAAAAGGATGTCTTTGAAGAATTGGTGGGGAACAAAAGCACGTGTTAAACCACAAAAAGATGCTCATGCATCAACCACTTCTTTAGTGAGCTGTCCTAGGGAGCCACAATTCCGACATTCTGAGAACTATAGGGATTGCCTCCCTTACCTATTTAAGCAGTTTTAGTCTTAACTAGTTCTTAAAAAAATTACAGGTAGAATTATTATCCCTTTATACGAACAGTAATGATAAATGCAATGAAATTAAATCCCAATCCCACTTTTTATTCTCAGTGTGGCAAAGTCATTTCAAACTCCTGCTTCTATTATGCAAATAGCTAAGCAGGTATCCTGGTGTGAGATAGAACAGAACAATGCTGTTTCAGTGATTTTACTTTTCAGCTCAATTCCTCTAACTGCACCTTCTGAAGTTGCCAGCACGTTTCCACAGGCAGTGTCTGCTTTTGGCAGTGACAACGCTCCATGTTTAGAGTTCCCACCAAGGATTGGTGTGCGGACCAAGGCCACCGCTAGATCTTGTGTGCCACCCCTGGGGGTGCAGAAAGTAAAAGGCCACACCTGCAGGGAGAAGTGGACAGGACAGGGGACCCTAAACCGGCCAGCGGGGTGTTCAATCCCATAGATGCCATATTCGGCTGCTGGCGGCCCCTGCTCATGTCCTCTGCTCGGGGGCTCTTGCACTGGGCCCTTGCTTGAACTCTTCCTCTTTCCTTCAATGGCTGGAATCCAAAGAGGATTCTGTCCATTCTGCCTTTGATCCCAATCAGCGTGTTCCTGAATCCAGTACCAGAATCCAGCTCCTGAACTCAGCTCCCATCTGCTGCTGGGCCCAGTCTGGAATTTTCCCGGTGCCTGCTCCACAACATCAGTGGTGATGGTGACGTAATTGCCATCAGGGGGGAGATTGAGTTTGATACTGGTTTTGTATATATTCCATTTTATAATTATTATTTTTTCATTTTAATCAAAGTTGTTCTAATTTCCTTTTCTGATCAGTAAGTCTCTCTCTCTTATTCCTTTCTCTTCTCTTTTGTGGAGGAAGGGGGGTTAACAGAGAGCATCTGTTATAGGTCTACCAGGCTGCTCTGACTCTAAACCCTGACAGTAGGAAAGTCAATTTATGCCTTTCTACAGTACTAAAGCCAACAGAACAACTTCCCAGTAAACAAAAATTACGAAGAAGTTTAAGATAGGCGAGAACAGCATTGCACGTGAATTTAGTTTACGGCAAATATGCCTTAAAGAAAGCTTCACATCACAAGAGTTGTGTATGCATTTCACAAGAACAACACTCAAACATAGTGAAAATTCTGTAGAGTTGTCTTAAAATTTAGAAGCTTCTCTACAGTCAAAATCCACAAACAGAACTTACTTTTTCTTTGATCCTCTTCCAATAAAGATACTGCCTGTAAATCTGGAGACAAGATATCCACTTATACCAAGACGGCTGGCCAAAACATATGCAGGATTGTATTTCACAGAATATTTCTTTAAAACAAACAAACAAAAAATATTGGCAAATCCCAAAGAATAAGGATTTTTAGACAAAGGACGAATGAATAACATGGAAGCATCCCATTTACCATTGCAAAAGAAATTTGACACATTTTTTAAGCTTTTACTAGAAAACTAGAAGCACTTACATGCTGGTTCTGTATTAAAGGATCGAGCTGGGGTTCACATGGAATATTAAAAACCACACGAATTCTACCTCCTGTGATCACATCAGATGAATCTTGAACCTTGGAGAGAAACGCAACACACTAAAAATGTTATTCAAAACCAGAATCCTTTGGATACTAGACCTCACAGTCTACTTTACCAACAATTTTTCTGCAGTAGGCACAGAGATGCTTTGGGAATCATCATCTTGCCTTGACCTGTACACTGCTTCCTCATTGGGGGCAATCAAACAGTGTTAAAACGAAGGAATTCATGACTAGAAGTGGTCCAAAATGGGAACTCTATGTATTAAAAATTATCCAATTAATTAATAAAAATAATCCCACATGCAAGTTTTTCCTGTTACACCAGCAACAGTAACACGGAAAACAGAAAAAATAACCCTCCTCCTTTGACCAAACCATCAGGGAATCTTTCATTTAAAATTTTAACTAGCAAATGACCATTACTGCCACACAACATCTTAGATTATTTTAGGCTTGCAAATAAAACAATCTAAGGGGGAAAAATACGTAATTATTGGAACTAACTTCTCCCATGCAGCCATAGTAAGGAGATCCCAGCATAAAGGCTGTACTTCCAGGAGGAAACAAGTCATCCAAAGTTTTGATGTTTGAAAAATGAGAGTCAAAGGCTTTGATATCCTACATGAAAAAGACAAAGTTGATAAATATCATTTAGTTCCAGTAGACTAATTAAAAAGTTCATATAAATAGATGTTCTAAAACATAGATTCTAAAACATAATCTGAGTCAATTAATCACAGAAGGCAAAAAAAAAATAATGCTACCACTGTACTTCATTCAAAATATGATCAGTAAAAGATTACAAAAGCCATTTTTTCAACAAGATTGCCAAACTGTCCAATAGAGTCCCAAATTTTGTTACAATACTTGCTTAAGCACATTATGGCTTTTTACACAATGAATTACATTAACTTCAGATGCTGATTTTTGTTCATTCTTTTGTTTTAAAGGAGCATACTCTTTCCTCCACACATCCCTCCACCCCAATGGAGTAAGGAGCTATGTGCAAAAAGATACTGAACTTGTGTATTTACCTTGACCACAGTTTGGTAAACAAAAGGAAGAACTTGTTTTGACCACTGCTTCTCCAAATAAACTTCTCCATTTTGTTTGAATTCATATCTATTACCAGTGAGTAACTGAGCATACACAACTATTGATGTTTCATGAATAATGATTCCTTTTCTTCTCTGGTAGCTGAATACAAAGCAGAAAATTTAGTTTTGATTACGATAAACAGATCTGCATCAAGAGGGTGTAAATAATTTCTTGGAAAAATAAAATACCCCCTAACGAAAGGATCCTAATAGTTTGCTTCCCGTTTTAGAAAAAAATACTCAGAATAAACATCTTAACCAATTGCTTATCTGTTGTTGCACAGCCATCACTACATAGCTGTGTTGATTTAAACACATTTTACCTTTACAGTGAGGTTAGAGGTAATTAAAGCAGTTGCCTCAAAGACAGAAAATAAAATGGCAAGCTACTGTAACTCAGTTGTGTTCCACTGGACACCTACGCTTCAGGAGAGCAAGAGTTGTATTCAAATTTAACAATGCTAAGCTGTTGAAGTTGTAACTTGCTACTGTATGACTCCATTCTATATACTTCCTACAAATGAAGATTACTAAGACCAGAAGAGAACTAGGAGTGGGAGAGCAAATACTGAAATTCATTCAAGAATTCTTTCGTAACAGCATCGAACTTTAAATACCTAGGGACTAACACCATATATTCTGGAACTTAAACATAAGCTTTTTTATGTTGTTTTATGAACTTCTAGCAGACTCATTAGCTTTAGCAGCTCTTTGCTATTTAGGTCTGTAATATGACAACAAAATATAGCTGAACTATAAAATGCAAAGTTACACTTAAACATTTAAAATGACTTACTGCTCTGAAATGCCTTGGATTTCTTTTAACCACATGCTTTGTTCCTTCTCTCCAATGTATGCCACTTTAGTTGGGGGCGCTGTATTTCCCGTGTAAAGCTTCTGTGTGCCATGTGGTTCTTCCAAATAAAACCTTGAGAATATTAGGATGGGTATGAACTTAACCAAGTAAGATTAATCTAGACATAACTAATTGTGAGCAAAAGTTAATATAGTTAGAAACTACTTGTTAAGGACATGAAAAACTTACAGCATTGTTTTCTCTATCCCTTCCACAACAGGCCACACAGTGTATTTTTAATAAAAGACACCAGTGCATGTGCTGAAAGGAAGACTGTATAAAATAATGTAAAAGAGAATACTTCCATGTGGATTTCTGTGCATGCATTTTTCCCCTCAAAGTTAAGAATAAGCTCTCCCAAACTTCTACATCTATAGCAAAATACTGAAAGACTAGACTTCTAAAGAGCTAACCAAACCTCAGAACAGTGTTAAACAAAGGTTCTTCCAAAAAGTAGCCTTTAATACATGTGGACTAATTTGCTGTTAGCAAATTCTATAAGAATAGAAACAAAACTTTTGTACGGCCTAAGGAACTTATTTGGAACATAACAATAAAGACGACAAACAACTACCCAAGCAATGTCTCATACTTAGTTTCTCCATCTGACACAGCAACAACTCTGGCTTCTTCAAGATGTGGCCAGTTAACAAAAACACGCTTTCCAAGCACCATAGCAGCAACATTTTCGACTATCTGAAAAAAGCCCACAGAAATTACTATTATTAACATATTAAAATATTTAGGTTAAAATATTTTCAAACTGGTTTTGCAGTAAAAACTACTCCAGTTAAAGAACAGGTTTTCTTGCAGAATAAAAAGCTCATTTTAGTGTATTAAATTATACTTTGGAATCATAGATTTGTTTTGGTTGGAAAAGACCTTCAAGATCACTAAGTAAAACTATTAACCTAATACTGCCAATCCCACCACTAAACTCTCTTAAGCACCTCATCTACATGTCTTTTAAATACCTCCAGCGATGGTGATTCTACCACCTCCTTGGGCAGCCTGTTCCACTGCTTTACAACTCTTTCAGTGAAGAAATTTTTCCTAACACCCAACCTAAATCCACCCTGGCACAACTTGAGGCCATTTCCTCTTGTCTTACCACTTGCTACCTGGAAGAAGAGATCAACCCCCACCTCACTACAACCTCCTTTTGGGGAGTTGTAGAGAGTGATAAGGCCTCCCCTCAGCCTCCTTTTCTCCAGGCTAAACAATCGCAGTTCCCTTAGCCACTCCCCACAAGTCTTGTGCTCTAGATACATAGATAGGATATATGCTACATATTACTTAATTGCTGATCAGAAATGAAAAATTGTATTTCATTTTTCAGGACAAAGTAGCATATTCCAAGGGTGGCTCTTCACACACAGCATATGTTAGTTCTAAGACACGGGTTGGTCTACATTGCTGGTATAGGCTTACAATGTACTTTTTTTTGTTAAATCACTTACAACTATTTGTGCCTCTGGGACACAATAACCAAACTTACAATTTGAGATCAGTGAAATATTTTATACCATAGATTTTACTTTTGTATCTCAATGAAATAAAGAAGGGGCACTTATATCCAGGACTTTGCTAGCATCTCAAATTTTAGTCTCCCATTATGTTCTGATTTGCAAATGAGTTTCTGCTATTTTTTTAATATATTATTTTGGCTTATTTATTTCTCTTTGCCCCATATCTTGAATATTTACTCTCCCTATCTCTCTGCTGTAAAATCACATCTTGTTTTCCTCATCTCTCCTCCTTTTATTTATCTCTGAAAATTTTCTCTGCCTGGATTTGTCTTTTGTTACCTGATATTTTTGAATACAAAATAGAATTGGATTTTAAAGGATTAAGAAAAAAATTTTGCTCTTAATGTCTCTGCATCAACTCTTGCCTCTAATTCCTCTATAAAACAGTCTCATTTAAGTGGAAGGTGTCAGTCTGCTTTGTTGATGAAAAGGGACTGATTAAAAAAGAACAAGTGTCTATATATATACTCATCTACACAAAAGACAAGGGGCACTGGTCTGGAGACTCTGCTTCCTTGCTTTTATAACATTTCCAAGTATTAGTCAGGAGTGAGTCTCACCAACTCCTTACCTGAGAATACCTCATGGCTACCACAAAGAAATGACAGGAACTCTACTAAGGAGACTGACTTTTAATATTCTCAAGCCATGACAAATACAAAATATTTGAGCAGATCCCCAAAATCTAGACTGCTCCCCACACAAATTTAGTATTTTAATCCTAATGAACTTTATTTTTTTCACTATTGACTCCAATAGTAAACAAAAGCTTTCAATGTGAACTGAAAAGTCGTTTGATGTTTTCAACATACTGGCTCAGCTGATGCTTTCAAAATATACACTTGAGAATACTATCACCTAATCATCTCCCACTTTGGCCTAGAAGCTAAGAACTCCTCAGTTCTTACACCAATAATTAATTCTATAGCCTTGAGTCATATTTCACCTTCCTCTATATTAATCAAATATTCCACATACAGCTCATTTTGAAATCTGATAATAAAGTAAAATAAAGTTTTTTAAAAATCTAATGATATTATATGGAATAGTTAATTGAAAAGATGCAACTGTTTTTCTTAAGAAATGCTTGGCATTTAAATTGGTTTTTAAAACTTTCAGTACTACTCTATAAATGGTTTTCTCCTATGATACACTACTGAGAAGATATAAATAACCATTTCAAATCTGGTTATTTAACAAACTCAGTCTTTTTATGACTTTTTTTTTTCTTTTTTTCTTTTTTTTTTTTTTGTTTGGTTGGTTTTTTTCTGGTTAGGAGCTGAATGCTTACCTGTTCTTTTGAGTCCTTATTAGCTACGATTTCTAGTATCATGTTCTCTCCATGGCTGCTTTGCTGAAACACCTGTACGCCACTTTTTCTAAGATAGAACTGGGTGGAAACAAAACAGCACATAAAACTTACTTCAACTCTTACATAGTTATCTATTAAATACAACTGAAAAATGTCAGAAGAGAGAAATATTTTACCTGATGTTTAATGTGCTTTAAGGTAGGAAACCCACAAAAATACAATGCACTCTTGTTGATTTTAGTTATCTTATTGTGCGTTATTTCTACGTGCCAAGCATCCAAAGGTATTGTTTTATACCTAAAAAACAAGTTGCAAACAGTTTGCTCATGGAGGTTGACTTTCAACTCTAGAAACCCTCATTACTCTTTCAAACACTGATTAATTAACAAACCCTTCGACATTCCTGCAAGGTGGCAATCAATTTTGGAATCTACAGAAAGGACTATAAAACCCCATGCTACTGCTGCAAAGGAACTATTCAGTAAGAAAAGGACAAAATTTCAAGCCACAGTATGTCCCAATCTCAATATTTTGATATTTTAATTCATTGTTACCGCTGGATTCTAAACCAGCAATGGTTCCCTATTGTATCATTCATCTTCACAACTATTCATTCCTGCAAAGACATTCCTCCCCTATTTTGCTTAAGTTTGACTACTACTAAAGTTATGTTTCCATTTAATCTTGAAACTGTATTAGATAAAGTTGGCTACTTTCAGTGAGAGGAAAGTGAAAAACACAAGTGTGTTCAACTGGATCCAAATGCTTAATTTTTAATTTTATTTATTTATTTATTTATTATCAGACATTTTTACCAGTGTTTCATCCTCTGTGTCACACAGTTTAGTAATTCTCTAGAGCATTCTTGTTGACTTAGCACTATTTCATCTGTTTTGCGAAGCAACTTTTGAAGAAACAGGACAAATAATTAATAATTTTACCATGTTAACTACAACAAGTAACAACTAATTTAACAATATGCATTTTTCAGTATATATATATATATAGGCATATACAAGTTTGGGTTAAAATCCTAATAAAAGTTTTCTAACTACTTATAGTCTATTCTAAAACAGTTATACCAGTGTTACCTCGTATGACATCTTTCTATTGCAGGAAATTTCTCTGGCCATGGTGACATGTACTGGAACTCTGCATCTTTGTCATACCAGTACATTAAGCAAGCACTATGAGTATTTCTTCGTTTCTCCTCTTCTTTTAGGCACTTATTACAGGATTCCATGGCCTGCAGCAGTCGTTTCTAAGTTTTAGAGAAATTAGTTCATGTGAAACTGGCAACAAAAATTAGTACAGAAACATCTACACTTGGGAAGGTGGATACCTGCACGTTACCAGTTAATGTCCTAATTTTCTAATTGCAGCCTCACCTTTCCTCTCTGATAGAAAACCAACAATTACAACAGAGTGGCTTTGAAGATTGAAGACAACCTTTTTGCAAGTATGTTTCCAAAGGCTAGTCATGTTTTGCCTTTTATATTTAACACAGAGATCAATATTAGAAAGATTTTAGATGTTATCCTAAAATTCTGCGAAGTAACTATTGAAAAAAAAGCTTCAAAACTTTATGGGTCATTCAAGTAGGAACTGTTGCGTTTTGTGAGAACACAGTCCTGTCAACCTTTCACTATGAACTACGGAAATGATTGATAGGCACATGCCACCATCTATTTATGTCTTAACACCTAATCTGCACTTTTATTTTTGTCACGGTTTAACCCCAGCCGGCAAATAAGCACCATGCGGCTGCTCGCTCACTCTGCCGCTCTCAGTGGAATGGGAAGTAGAATCTGAAGAAAAAGGTAAAACCCCACAGTCTGAGAGAAGGCCAGTTTAATGGAACAACACAGAGAAGAAATACCAGTGATAACAATACTACTTATGAAATAATAGATAAAAGGAGCGATACACAATAACTGCTGGCTGCTTGAACGCTGCTCTCCCTGGAGCTGCTTTTGCTTGCTCAAATCACAGGTCTTTACCTGCCCCCAGTACCCACCAGCTCCCGCCTTGGGAGGAGCGGGCACGGCAGTATGGAATTGAGTATTCCATTCCAATGGGTGTTCATGTGAAGAGATTTTGTCTTGAAAGATTGGGTTGTTCTTTAAATGCTTCATTTATTTTACCTACAGACACTGTATTTTTATAGGTATAGAGGAACAGACTTTTTTCTCAAAAAATCTGCAACTAAATATTTGAATAGCCGACTAAAAACATGAACAAAGAACAAAAAGTCCACATCCCTTGCTTAAGACTTCTGCCACTTGAAGCTAGATCTGTTTGTGGTAACTTAATTTAGCCTTACTCTCCAGGCAGCAAACGTTTATGTGTTTCTGTAGACTTATCAACCGTTAATTTAAATTTCCATTTAATTGCATGTCTCTCAGTTGATTAAGAAGCCTAGTAAATTAGTTACAAAGCTTTTATAGACCGTAGATGTTGAAAGAACTTACTTCATCAATAAACGGGATTAATACTACAGCTTCCCATTCTTGCTGTTTTCCATTTAGGTCAGTTTTAAAATCCGGTGGATAATATTCTATAATAGGAGAGTCTTGACTAATCATCAAATGCTAAAAAAATACAACAAAGGAAATAAACAGTATCAGAGACAATTTAGAACTAGTTCTAGGAAGAGACAGGGGAAAGCTATTAGTAAAACTAATTCGAGGCTGAACAGTAATTCAACATTTATCATTTAACTGTCCTAGTCTGAAATTACTTAGCAAATGCAAAATTTTGTATTTACTAATAAGCTTACAACTTACTAAGAATAGTAAGAAGCATTTAACCACACACATAAAATAGGAGGACGTGAAAAAATATCAAGGAGTTACTTTAAAACAAAACACACAACCAGTAAGTGACAGCTAAGTGCAATTTATTTATAAATTCTACCTGGTAGCATCTAGGTAGCAGATCTTTGCTAGCTGCTGGAAGCACAGCAAGAAGCTGTTCAAATGGCATGAAGGGTTTTCCCAGGTCAAATTTGATTTTGAGTTCGCCGATGTTGCGAATATCTGACAGGTAAGGTGCATAATGATAAGGATAATACCTGCAGGGAAAAAGAACCTCTTCAGTGACTTGATTTATAGTATAGCAGCGTTCACAGATCAGAACCAAACAGAACTAGATTAAAAGTTTCCAGCATACAAGATGAAATATTGCTTCATCTTTAAGCATTTTCTCATTTGACAATTTTTCTTACCAGCTCCATGACTGAACTCCATGGTAATAATAATGCAAAATCCACTGTATTGCCTGGACATAACATTCAGCTTGATCAGCCAAGAAGTCACTTAAAGAAAAAAGGAAAGATACTTATTATCTTTCTCATTTTCATTGCTATATAAAAATAAGTTAGCACCTTGTACATAGGAATGAAGATAGAGTATTTTGGGAATCTAACAAGACCATGGTTTTCTAGATTAATTTCATACTCATTGATTTCTTTTTTTCCCCCTCTGGTCCTGAGATACTTGTTACAGAAAACTTGACCTGCAGCTTTTCTTACATTAGCCAAAAGCATCACTGCTGCAGTACACTGCCATGTGTTCTCTGCTTTTGACATAGATGAATACGCTGTCCTGTGTTAGACATATGCAAAGACTTGGCTTTGGTGTTGAAAAAAAAAAAGAAAGAAAAAAAAAAAAGGAAAAGAAAAAGCATACACTTACTCAGAAACTACTTCTACACCCATTTTAGTCATGTAGTAAGTTCTTTTGTATTGCCTGAACTCAGTTTCAAACAGATCATCATCTTCTGGTTCATCTTCCACCACAGCTGAAAAAGCATTTGGCAGGGGGAGGATTAATATTAATTTCTCTACTACTATAAGATTTGAAGATACTCAGTTTTGACTTAATGCTTTAATTTTCTTTCTCAATTCACAGTTACAGGTGCTCATACCAAGCTTGCACTGAAAGTCATACGAAACAATCAAACAGAATCTTTACAGAAAGTCTGGAACCTTTCATTTTTTCCTTTAATGACACACAATCTGTTTTGTAACCAAATTACAAGAATAGAGAATATAAGCCATCAGAAAATAACTTAAGAAAGTCTTAAATATTAAGATTTAATCTCTTTTCAGCAACGTCTCATATCATGAACTAATATTTATGTATTTTTGACATTAATTTTCAAAATGTGAGCAAAAGACATTTCCTACAAGTGGTTTAAAAACATTATCTACACAAGCAAAAACCCCAAAGACATATAAAAGTCTGTACATTTGTCCCCATTCGCATAATAAAATCCCTAAGCATACAATTATAAAAAACACAATGTTGTTAAAGATTTGCTCACTAATTCCTTTAATTCATCCTGGAAATACTGGTCAGGCAAGAAGCACTTCAACAGCTTTAGCCCCACTCCCTCTCACCATAAGCCAGTGATGTGTAGTTCCATTTCCCAACTGCTGACTAGGTAACTCTTCCAGTTAGATTAAGGTCATCTCTGACACGAAATGCTTACAGACTTTCCAAATCTATATACAAATAAATTATTTATTTAGGTTCTATGTATATGGAAAAATTATTTGCACTTACTTTTAGGGGTCACTTCACCTTTGTTTTTTTCTAAAGCAGCCAAACATATAGAATTTTCCTGAGCCTAATAAATTAATATTGAGATAAAGTAAAAATACAGAATAATATGCACATACCTCATTCACAACCATATAATCTGCAACTCCAAATGATATAATCAAGATGTATAAATCATTATTATTTAATATAAACCCCACCACATTTCCTTCTCTTCTAATTCCCTAGAGAAAATGATTTTATCAGACAAAAGGACAAATCAGACAAAGAAGCAGTCTCAAAATCTGAACTACCTTTAAAAAACACCTGAATATTTGTTTTCCAAAATACAACTACATTATATATATATCAAGGAGTCGAACGAGACGAGCTTTCACTTCACTCTCACACTACACGCTGTCTTTTGTGTACAGCACTGAGTAGCTTTCAAGAAGGAGAATCATTAAACTGGCCCTCTTCCCCTGTACCTGAGATATGCAAGCTCCTGACTGTCACTGCCATTCCAAGGATCAGTCAAGATGGGGAGCTAATACTATACAGCTGCTCCAAACTTCTGGGGCAAATAAGAAACCAATAAGGGATGCTTTCTTTGTGGTTAACGGAAGAGCCAAGATCTTGCTCTTACAAACCACAGACGGCACTGAAGAACAGGATGCTATATACAGTGACAGGTTAAACCTGAAGGAATTTCCTCCTGTTACTCTACGCTTCTGCTGAAGGATAGCAGATGGAGGTTGTGGTGGGAACATGACAGGAGGACGGAGTCAAGATACAGAGAAAGGTGCTGCTGTTCCTTATTACTAGCTACATCGAGAACTGCAAGTTTAATAAGCAACCTGAGATAGCTCACACCAATGAAATAGCTATTTCTTCATTGTCAAACAGTCGAGCAATACAAAGACATGCATGAATGATCTATTGGTGTATCTGAAATACATAAGACTTCCAGTAGGCTACGCACTGAAAAGTAAAATTTTAAAGCATAGCAAGTTTGACCACAACTCACCCAGAAGTAAGTTTTGCTGCTGTTGAGGAACAGATAAATTGACATAAAGCACTAAACTAGGGGTTTACAAGATTTGAAAAACCATAAGAATCTGACCTTGACTTAACCATTTCATCACTCACAAACAGCAATACATACAGGCAGTTTCTCAAATGTTACATTTCACTATCATTTCTGATCTCAAAAAAAAAAATCATCTCAGAATAGAGGTTCATGCTACTTAATTTGTCTAAAATCAAATTATTAGTTTTCAAAAATCAACATTTGTATTTCCAAAATTGCACATGCAAAACACTAACCTTTTGTTTCTTTTGTTTATTTTTTCTGGCTTCCTCTGCTGCAATACCTGCTGCCTCATTGAGGTATTTATTGCCTACTTTACTTTCAAACCATTTTAGGTCTACAAAGACTTCACTGAAGTGTTCACGATCAAACTGTAAAAAGATTAAATTAAGTTTAAATTTAACATCCCTCAAATATTTCTAGACCGCTAAATTAAAAAAGTCTTTTTAGAACATGCATTAGATTACATCTAGAGTAATTCACACATAAACATTTTGCCCTAGAGACACAACTAATAGATAAAAAAAGCTTTTTCTTAGCAATATATAACATATACTCAAGCCACATTTTTTCTTTCAGTAAGGAAGCAATGGGTCACAAAGAGATAACTTCCAGGCTTCACTAGCGACTCTAGAAGTAGTAAATGTATTTAGAGCCTTGTGCTACATACCCAACACTTAACAGAGTTCCACCTGGGAATAGGAAGACAGGGCTGAAGCAGGGACAGCAGATGAACTTCCCTCCTTCCAAGTTCAGCAGAAGGCTTAGAACTTTCCATTTCTATAGAACCTCTATCTTTTCTCATCTCTACATTGTATCACTGCAGTGGTAATTAACAGGATTGTCTCCTGCATGCCAGTTAGTTCATGAAGAATGCTAATGTCTGTCTCTGAGAGATACGAATGCTTCATTGCTCTTTACCACCGATCTTCATAAAAAAAACTTGCAAAAAATACAGCTCTCCTAGATCTTCGAACACAGTTTACCCCAGAAGAAAAATGTCCAGTAGGTGAAGCAAATTGCTGGCAGCAGCACACTTTGCCTGGTCCTGCTGCTCATTAGTCAATGAGAACTGAGGACCATCATTTTACTGGCGAATTTTCATTTGACTTGAAGTACTAAATGCTGCTGGCTAAAGTACAGATCAAATGACTCTATTTTTTTCCTCTTCTGTTATGATAACATCAGACAACAGATTGGATCCCATCAGTTAAATGATAAAACAGCTGACTGAACCACTTGTAAAACAATCACTTAACAGTTCATTAAAACGACAGCATGGTTTATTTTAGGGTAGATATTGAGGTTCTATTTGACAGATTATATGTCCTTGGATTGCCTAGGATAGGGTTAATTTTCACCAGAAGTTGAGAGAGGATCACATCTAGGACAGCCAATCGAACCATCCGGTGGGTTCTTCAATACCATACTGACATCGTGTCCACTATATAAGGGTGGGGGCCTGCTGGGCAAAGCCTGGGTCTAAGGCAGCTGGAACTGGCCAGGAGGCAGCACTACTCCTTGGGTTGTTCTATATCACTTGTTTTGTGTATTGTTTCACTGACACTACTCTTGCTGTTACTTTTTCTATGTTGTATTATATTCTCTTTATCTCAATCCGTGGAATTTTGTATTTTTCTCCTTCTTCTCCTTCCAATTTTGGGGGTGGGGGTCAGTGAGTGAGGGGCCACGTGGAGCTCAGCTCCTGGCTGAGTCTAAACCACAACACTATACTGTTCGATACAGTGCAATTTCCAATTTACTTACATCTGACAATCTTGCGAGATACTTCTCAAAGCGTTTTAAATTCAGATGTCCATTCTCATTTATGTAACCTATTGGGAAAATAAAGTATGTTTTTAGAACTAATAATTTAATAATTTTTAAATTTCAGTTTAAATGTCTCATAGCTAACAGAATGCAATGCTGTCTGTGTAAAGAAAGTGTAATAAATGCTAAACATTAAAACATGGCTAAAAAAGTCAATAAATATTAATGGAGGACTGTTAATGTTTCTACTTTCCACAACTGAACTTAGTGTTCTTACCTCCTAGTTCTGGCAAGACAGCCATGTATGTTCTATAAAGTAGCGGCAGTGCATCATGATTAATGTGTAAATGAGGTAGATGAGGAATAAAATCATTTCCTACAAGGAAACCCATTAAAATCCAATCATCTATTATCCTTTCAATATCATATTCAAAGGAAATCTTGTCCTGGGGAAAAAAAAAGGAAAAAAAAAAGAAAAAAAACACAGGAGTATATTTTTTATTATCATGTTTGTATAAAAAGACTTCACACATTTTTTCAGTCACAGCTCCATTAGAACTTACTTTTACTGGTGAAAATTCATAATCAATATATTCTCGCATCAGTGATAAGTGCAGTAAATGAAACGTGGTTTCCTCTGGTGCACATGCTCTGTAAATTATTCAAAACATTGAGTTAATTATTTACAAACACACTTTCAACATGAATATTTTACAAGTCCAAGGTTACCTAAAGCCAAGTAATCTTACTAGGATTATATCTTTGGAGAAGATATAATGTATAAACATTCCTTTGACTCTATTTCAGGAGGTATCTGGTTTGCAGCAGAATCTTCTAAATAGCAGATGTGACTGCATTGTATGGAAAACATATGGAACTCAATAAAGCTGTCCTGCTTTCTATATTGTATTAACTATTTCAGGAGTAATTATCTCATTGTCCAAAAAAAGAGCGACCTAACCTAACTTTGCACAGTCCAAGTACATAAAAGAGTACAAAGATTCATGTCTATACTGGTTGGGTTACATTTGCAGTCATTTGAAATAATTCTTCTAAGAAAAGAACATGCTCAACTCGAAAACACCCTCCATATGGAGTATCTAGTGGCTTCAACATGGCACCCAAAAAAAGAGAAAAAAAATCTGCTGTTTATTGCATAAATTAGCCTACATATATTCTGCCTTCTTTTTCTCTCTTCACTAAAATGACTTAATATCTAAGCCAACGTTAGGTCAAAATCAGTTAATACCTACATCAAAAGATCAATGAGCAAAAGAATGATGTATTTGAAATTCATAAAGGACTATTTTTCATTGTAGACGCTGTAACCTCCAATGAGAAACCAGTAACCCCTGTGCATTCTCACACACAGAGTAAATTTCAGCCAAAATCGCCGAGCACGATACATGTGACACGCGAGCTTATAGGAAGACTACTAAGGTGAACTCTGAGCTAAATATGGCTGCACAGAACTTCAGACACAATTCTGGCACTTTTCAAATGTGATTTTGATTTCAGAAAATTCAGTTGATGCTCTAAGACATTATGCCCCAACTGTGATGATACTGACAGAAGGCAATTCCTGTAACTTCCAAAAGTGAATTCCTACAATGAGCAATCTTATCCAAAATTTACAACAGAACCCAAATAAGGAACACTGCTGAGCAGAAAGAAAAATAAAATAATAATGACATTTTGCCTTTTGATTTCATACTTTATTTAATGAACCCCTAAAAAGGTCACTGCAGTTTTATAATATTTTATTTTCAAGAAAGGGAAAAATGCCATTTTTCTTTGATTAGACTTAAGGTCTTTTAAAAACATTTAAAAACATCACTATGTTACACGTGAACACTATCAACAGAATGCTCATTAGTGAAAAGCTGACTGTGGAAGACTATGAAAAGAATATGGATTTCTGATGCTAATCCTATCGTCCTTGGCAATAAAAACATTTGTTTATTATAAGCAAAAATGATGCATTTATCTAAACATTTATGACCTATCACTGCATTATCCAAAATAATTTTTGTATCAAAATAGTGTATTTCTCTCTGTCTCTTCTACCTTCTCTCTATATCCACTAAATACATGCTTAAGGTCCTTCAAAGAAGGAATCTAGCCCCAGTAACAGTTACCAAGCTAATTTTTCTATTACTTCAGAATACACACACAGTTCTGGAACAAATTACCTTTTTCTGACTGATTATAGCCTGTAAGTTAGTTCAAACGGGGAAATCTAAAATAAGAGCATCCGGTCAGCCACTTTAAGAGTTTATTTTAGTAACTATTCTAGTAATTTACTTACATGCACAAAAGCTCAGAGTTATAAAAGTAAATATCTATAGAAACAATGTCAATATACCCTGGGCTGCTCCATTCATAATATGAAGAAAGAAGCACAACACATCACAGCTATCAGGATTTTTTTATCAGCTGTCCTGACACCATACATTTTGTGTAAATTAATTCAAATGCACAATTTAACAAGTTGATTTCTCTAATTTCATGTACTTTCTAACACAAAGCCAAACTAAATTGTATTAGTTTAGTACACAATCAATAAAAAAAAAAACAAAACACAAAAAAACCACCCAAACTGGCTTTAGTGACTCAGTATATTTCGGATTTAATTTCATCACGTACAGAGTAAGAATAAAGTTAAATCAGTTCACCTTTGAGATTTTTTACCACCAAATCTGACTTCTTCTCTTAAGAGCGCAAAGTGTGCCTCATGACTTGTTAATCCCAGCATAATCTATTACAAAGAGATATTAGAAAGGTCTTATTTCATTTTTTTTTTTAATTGTCACTCAAGATTCGAGCAGTTTGAAGAAATTTTGCCGTTCTGTTTCGTTACAAACTGAGAAGTTTGAAAGAATACAAAATTAAATGCTTGTTTAATAACATTTTAGAACCCTAGGCATTTAGGAAGACATCAAAGAAACACACTTTATAAACTTGTGTTGTTTGTATTCTTTTAATTGCACATACCAAGTCAGCATCTAAGCCATAGAGACAGTGTCTTGTGTTTGGATCATGATGGGGCTTTGCTTTTTCTGATCTGATGAACTCCATAATTTTATGCTCACCTTCTCCTGGAGTCTGCACAAAAAAAATCCCCACAGTTATTCAGCAAGTATTTTTCTATAGCATAAAAATTTATTTACAATGAAGTATTAACAAAATGCAATAACCTCATGGCCTGATAAGTAGACTGTTACGCCTTGCCAGGATTTGTCTGTGGAAATCTTCATATTTACAAAATATTTCAGATGCTCATGCAATCTGGCCATGAATTCAGTTCCTGAAAAAGAAACCTAAGTTAAATACAAAGCTTTTCACTAAGTCATTCAAAACCGCATTTACGTATCAAAAGGATTAATCAAAAACAAGCAAAAGTTTTGCAAGAGATGAAGGGACAGCTGCTTTCCCCCTCCCCCCTCAAGAGGTTTCAGTTTTTCCACAGCAACCTAAAAAATTTTTAGCATGAGATAGTATTCCACCTCTACTAAAAGTTATTAAAATTTGTGTTCCCAAGTTATTTGAGACTATTGATTCTGTCCTCTAACTTAAAAACCAAAATGTCTTAGAAGAGGAAAACAGCATCAAAATATAGATGCAAAACCATAAATCCGAATACTTAAATGTCAGTAATTAACATATTATCTTACCTGGTGTAATACAGTTGGAGTCAAATCTGGCTTCTGTAGGGAGAGTTTCTCCCTTTTCTAATGCCTTTTTTATTTTCTCCTCTGCCTCTTTTGCTGATCTAAATCAAAACAAGATTGGAGAGAGGGAGTAGAGAAAGAATCATCTTATTCAAATGTTAATACCCTAGAGTACAGCTTTACTATAAAATACATATAGCTGATTTTTTTAAAGTGTTACAGAAAAAAAGAAAGCTTTTTTTTCCTCTAGTAATGGTGATAATCTGTCATTATTCAGATATAGTTAATAACTAGATCACCAAGAACATTGTTTAATGGCTGATCACAAAGAAAGCAAACTAATGTTGAAAGAGTAGGAATACTTCAGACCTGACCGTCTGAAAATGCTATCCCAGAATAATGGTAATGTAGTTAAGCAAAGCAACGAGTTTGGAACTCGATGGTGGTAGGAGGGGTGACTTAACAATCTATCATCACTCGTAATGAAGAAACAAACAAATCCTATTACTTCAGAATACACACACAGTTCTGGAACAAATTACCTTTTTCTGACTGATTATAGCCTGATTACAGCCTTTCTTGGCCAAGGATTTCATAAACACTTTTGAGCCAGAAAAAAAGAACCCACCAATGTCTCAGATTTTTGTCCTTCCCTCAATTCCGTTTCCATATTCTATTTAGAACTCCTTCTAAATCTCTTCTTTCTCTCAACTTCATTTTTTCCTTAAAAAAACACCCCACAAATAAAAACTCCCAAAAAATAAAAATAACAAAACCCCTGAGTACCTTGAAAAGATCTTCCAGCAGACTGCTTCTGTCTCATTTCAGTCACATTCCCTGTACTGTCTGACCGCTGGCTTTCCTTACAGCAGCCTCCAAAGAAGCTCCCACATCTCCCAAAACATTAATATAATTCTTAACATTGTGAAATCTACTTGCAGCTCTGTATTTGAGCTAGGTTTATAACTGGTATCAATAGGAAAACAAGAGTTTCATTACAAACTTCATTTCTTCTATGACTATCAAAGAACATTCCTTTATAGTTACCCAAAAGGCAGATCCAGAATTCACATTGACAAATACTAAAGACTCTCACAGGTTACAAAGCCACTGGAGACATCCATAAAAGCTCCACTGGAGATATACTTCACTGAAAATTTTATAGGAAAAAAGCTCTCCCTGCCACCAAGTCCCACATACACAGAGAAAAATCTAAGTAATATGTAAATTTTGTTTTTTGGAATCCTGATTTTAGGTATTAACATTTTACAGGTAGTTAAGCTTACTTAACTAAAAACTAAAGCTACTGTCAAAGGCATGATGGCTCACAATGTATTTTTCATGGCATACATGTAAGTAAATGTTTGTTTGTTTTTTTTAAAGACAGACCAAGAGCAAACACTCTCACCTAAAACGTCTCCCACGCTGCTGATTCATTTTTGCTCTGGGAGCCACTCCATCAACCGCCATGAAGAAAATCTTCCTTGGTTTAATGATGCGAAACAGCACTTCCAAATAGTGAAAAATATCAGCAAAGATCTTATCTTCGGAGATTCTGAAGTGAACATCATCATCATTTGGATGCGAACACTGATGTATAATGCCATTCATGTCCAGGTATAAGTTGTCAAATTCTGGAATCTACAAATGCCATAGTTAGTACTCATGCGGTGGCAGCTGAAGCAATGCTATCACTGCCCGAGGTGTAGCTGAGAGTAATCAACTCTGAAAACGAGCTGAGGTGGGAAGACTTCCCTGGAACTGACTGCACACCAATGGGACAAGAATATCTTGACTGGTTATGGCTTTGTCTGCACTTGTGATCCGTTATTATGATCTTCCCAGTGAAGAAAGTCAGCTGAACAGACTCCTATCCTATACTAACGGGTTTTGATACGGTCCTCGGCCAAGCTTCTACACTGCATAAGGGAGAAGCAAAAAAACCCCATACTTTTCAGGAAGAGATAATTTATTATTTTTTATAACTCCACACATTTCACTGATTCAGTCTTGCATAGCCGCACCGTAAACAATAAAAACTACAAAACCGAGCATGCAGTTTCCAACAGTATTTCAAAAGCAAAGCCATTTTAAGAAGCTTTAGGGTTCTCCCTCTGTTAACCAGTTTGGACCATGACCACTGTATGCTGCCTCTTTAGCTATGCTAAGAGCCACCTGTGAGTCTAGAGTGGCAATGATCACCAAAAGCAGTAATCAATGGTAATAGCAATTTCTTTCCCATGCTTTTCAGATGTGGTTTGGGTTTTTGTTTTTTTCTGTCTAGTTCTCTGTTCTCCTAACAGCCCTATCTGTAGTAGTCCAATTTTCTTTTAAAGAAAAAAATTCCTTCCCCAAATGTACACAAGCAACATATAAAACACAAACACTGTTAAACGTTTGAAGGAAAGGAGCCTTTATCTACCTTTTTGTTACCAAAACCCACCAAACATGCACAGGAGCAATTTGCAATAAATAAATCTATTCTTTAATCCACCAGTATGACTGTTCATAAAAACCCTCCTATCATTACAACTGGGAAAAGGCACTGCTAACTTTTTGTGATTTTCTGTAGTATTGCCGCTGACCTGTCTTACAAAATTTTGAAAGGCATGGGTTTGGACTTGTATTTATCATCCAGATGCAAGAGAAACATAACTCTGTTTCAGAAAGAGAAGAAACAAGAGGCAGGATTGGGAAGGATCTCCAGTCACTGGCAATAACTGGTCTTCTGTTGTGCACAATGATCTTCAGTGCAGTTAAATTCAGCAAACTGCTCTCAACATGCTCAAACACCACATCACCCGCAAAGGCACCGCTTTAAGATTAAAAAAATAAATAAAAAGGGATATTGCACAAAAGAGATGAAAACGAAAGCTTTTATATGGAAACAACATACGTATAGAAAACAGATGACCTCTTAAGAAACGTGGCAATAAAATGATTCAATAATAATAATGTATTTTACATAGGAATTGCCTTTTATCCTGAGTAGTTTTTTCTGTAATGGCAAACAAAAATCCTAATCAAGATGATAGTATGTGTCAGTCTGTATATTTAAGTGGTCTGGCAGAGAAAAAGAATAATGGGGATCCATGCTACTGTAGAAGCTTAATATCGCAGATAACAATCTAGACATTTTCTCTTCTCTCTTACACAGAGCGAGTATTCCACATCAGGTCATAACATCATCTAGTCTTTAGAGACACTAATTAGAGAATGACTTTAGCAGACTTAAGTTTGAATTGTGCTTTCTGTTCACCTTAGAGCTCTAACAGCCTCTCTCAGAAAGCATGGTGGGTACTACCCCCTGTTGCTCTCTATCCGCCCTGCTTACAGCAGACACAAGCTAACTCCTCAGCTTGTCCCGGTTCACAGCTCTTCAGCAGAAGTTTAAAGCTGCTGCCAATTTCAGAGAGCAGTCCAAGCTTTTAACAAAACAGAATGAGACAGAGCAGCCAGAAAGCCAGCATACGCTGCTGCCACTTTGCTACACAGACAGTATAAGACTCTAGTGAAATTCAACAAATAATAAGCAAAGACCAAAGCTTTGAAAACTGCTTTAAAACTAGAAGGCAGGCTCAAACATCCAGGTTTGGAATCACTTAAGCAGGGCATCTTAAATACATCAATACAGCAGGTATTTAATCTTTTAAAATGTTATCTTTTTAGGAAAAATGTCTTAACATTCAAACACACTGTCATCACCCAACTCATTTCAGAACGTCCTTATTCAGACTATAAAACCAAATCCACACCACCAGTTGAAGGTGATAATGGAGAGCGGAGAATTTGTCTCTAACAGATACCAAACATGACTTTCTCAGAAAACAAGACTTCTTTTTTTTTGCCTAATTGTTAAAAACACTATGTGTAGCTTTCTTTTTTTCAGGCCTTCACATACTTTTTGATTTTGCTACTAATACAAATTGTCTGATGCCTCCGACAACAAGGAAACACAGCAGAGCTGTAACAAGCTCTCCCTCCTCTTTACTGTGCAAATCGTCGTCAGCAACAGTAACTTTTCTGAGCCCGATAATGAGGAAACTCCAGCCTTCTGCTACCCGAGGGTGGAGGGCCCGAGGAATCACCGGGAAGTTTCAGACCGGCTGGGGCGGAGCGGGGCAGCCAAGCGAAAGAACAGAGCCCGGCCTTCGGCAGCCGGACATCACCACGCTGCGGGGAAACGCCTCGGGCTGGATATTTCTCAAGGAACAGCACGGTTTCGATTCGGGTACTGCTGAAACGCAACTTGTATTTACAAGAGGACTGCCCATATCTGAGCTGCTGAGCTACAGCGGCAGGCTCCGGGCTCTCCCGCCCGCTAAGAGTGACCTCGGGTCGGGTATTGAGACTATCTGAGGGGCTCCGAAAGCNCAACCCCGGGGCGCGCTCCTCCTTCCTTCCGGCGCGCCGCGCTGACAGCCGGGCCGCCCGCGCCATAGAGCGGCGCGCAGAGCGCCCCGCACAGACCATAGAGAGCGGCGCTGCCAGGGCGGAAGGGGGCGGGCCCCCCTCCTCTCAGTAGCGCCCCCCCTCGCTCTCAGGAGTAACCGCCGTCCCGGCCGCCTCCTCCCCGCTGCAGGGCCCTGGGAGGGATTCAGCCCCCCTTATATTAAACGCGTGAAGCAGCGCCTCTCGCCTCACCAGCCCACACGGGAACTGCCAGGAGGCGCCTCGGTGCCCTCAGGTCCGGCCTGCTGGGAGTAGAAGATCCCGTCCAGGCAGGAGCCTGTGGAGGAGGCTGTTAAGGTCCCCGATGGTAGGTAGTGCCCCTGCCCGACTGCTGCCAAAGCCATACCGCCGGGGTCCTGCAACTTGCTGCCTTGTGGCATTTGCTTCACCAGCGTTTCTTAGCACTGCTTCAGAACGTTGTAACACTTCACCAGTTTCTTCAGAGTAAGATTTAAGATCCCAAATGCTTTTCTAGGCACAGTCAGGCCCCAGGGAAGAAAGTCAAAGGAAACCAAAATTCTAGGTCTTCTGCTGAAAAGAAATACTAATTATTTGTAGAGAGCCCTTCTGAATTATGAGTAGAAAACACTGAAAGAACCACTTTACATCATACCTGTATAAAACTTTAATGTCAGCATTTTCTAATCTACGAATAAACTGAGCGAGAAAAATCTTTACAAAAATATACATTATCAAATTAAGAGTGCATTCTTTAAGACTTCTGAGCATTTTTCATACAAAGAAACTTGCAGAGACTTGCAGTCTAATTTTTAAGCACATATGCCCTCTGTATGCATACAAAAAGTAAGTCACACCTTACACATGTGCAAGTGTATCCATAACATACTTGCAAGTCTACTGTATATTCTACGTAGACTTGAGATTGATCATGAGACTGTTCTGCTGCTTATAATCAGAAATTAACAGAAGTAACTAGCTATCACTAATAGCTGTAATACTCTGGGTAAGCTATTGATATCACTTGTGAACGGTATTGTTTCAAAGGGAAAGAAATTCACATATAGGGAGCCCAGCCCATGTACATCTGGCAGAGCAGGTTGTCATCACTTGCTTCTTGAATAAGATAATGAACGTGCCCTTCAATAGATAAGGGTAATCCTTTTATTCTGTTTCTAGTCTTAATGACACCTTGCAGCCGTTGTTCTATATCCAGGACATGGGTTTTGGCCTGGAAATAAAGGAGGAGAAGAAAAAAAAAAATGAGTATTGCTACTATCTGAGAACTTCCACTTCTTAAAATAAAAAAGTATCTATTATAATGTGTTTGAAATCCATATGCTAATGTAATACAAAACCCAGGTGCCTACACCAGTTTCTTTGAAAATATACTCAATTTTTCAAATCATTCCTTAACAGATTATTGGTCTAGTTATAACTTTTTCCTTACATTTTTACAGATAACATTTTCAAATACCTTTGGCATAGCTTTTTCAGTCTTTTCTGATTAATGTCAGAACGCCTTATTTCATACAAATACTTTCAAATGCAAAATTTCCTCAGCTTTTTTCTTGGTGTTCTGGATCAAATTAAAGAAGATACCTAGGCTGGAAAATTTAGACAACTGCAAATAAAGTCCAACAGCAGGTTGTGCTGAGAAGCCCAAAATGAGCTGTTCTGTGTCCCACTAGAGTAGCCAGTTCATACCAGTTGTTCTACGTGTTTTCTTTCAAAGCTTAAATGTAACATTGGCACCTATCCACACAAAACAGTTAACATATACAACTATGTGGGTGGTCCTGTAACTAAAAGATGGATTGTGTAGAGATGGCTCTGTTAGTAATCGTTTGAAGACCAGGAGGTTTTCTGTGCTCAAACAGCTCAGTTGTTTGTTGGAACACAGCTTCAGTACCGTGGTTTGCCTTTATCTTAGTTGCCATGTTTATCAGTGCTCCCTAAGTCTTATCTTCTGTTATTTTCACTAAATATTCCTTTTCAAGCAAGAAGAGACAAATCAGAATTTTTGCAAAGGGGAAAGAGAATAAATATTACAGGTTGTGCAAGCTGTATTTTGCCTGAACAACGTAGTCTTTATCGGCAGCTACAGAAAAAAAAACACATATGAAATCTTAATTTTAACTATTCCTCGACATGCAACAAGGCATATATTTATTCAATAAACATCCACTCCTGAAAAGCACAAAAATACTCATGGAAAGGACTCTCAAAGTTACCATCGCTGTAAATCTGGAAGGTGGTGCAACAGTCAAGAGTGAGGGGCAGCAAGAGCATCACCTATTCTATTGCTTCTGTTGATGTTATCCTTGATTTACTAACATTAATAAGAGAATTATAGGCTCAATTGGTTTGGTTCTTTAGTTGACAAGTTACATTTTCTATCAACAAAAAGTCTCCTTATGGATAAAAATTATGAGCACGGAGGTAATTAAGAAGAATCAGAGGAATTTTTAAATGAAAGAAAAACACATGAGAGTTAAGATATCAATGAGAAAATATGTAACTTAAAACCATAAAGGGGAATTGACATCTGAATACCTTATGCTATACTTGTTTTAAACGAACCTTTTCATTGACGACTTCTCCAGTTTCGTTCACCTGCGCTTTTGTGTTCCCTTTAACAGGTTTACTCCATTCCACAAGAGGATCGTGGAGAAAAGTTTTTAAGACACTAAATAAACAAAAAAATAAAAAAAAGGATAAGATGTATAATAGACTTAATTTTCAAAACAAGAACACAGACAGGAGTCTAAAGTTAGTGCTGAATATTTCTATTGTTTTATATTTAACTGCATGTCACAGCAAGGCATATGCTGGAACTGGCATATTTACCAGCAGGGAGTATTTCAGATGATTAGATGACAGCCAGCTTTGTCAGTTTGTAGCAAAAGCAGTTGCCATACCTCATCAGAGGCTCCCTCTGATCACGCATAAGCCTCATGGTGACTTCACAAGCTCTTCGGAAGAGACCTTCTGTCCCCATTGGACCCATTCCATTAACCATGTTGTGAGTGAGACGAAAAGGGACGATTTCCGGAACTTCAAAAGTTTCTCCCTTTACATTGATAAGAGAATGTCCTAAGCGTTTTAAACATCATTAAAATAAAGGGTGACATCTGCACTGGTTTTAGGTTTCCTCCTCATCTTTGTCATGGTAGTTTCCTAGCTGACAAGAGATGTTTACTCAGATCACAGGCCTTCGCAGCTTTTAATGGGAAATTGCAGTAAATAAGGGATACCAGCATCCAAATAATCTTTTTCCCTGTTTCAAGATACTAATACAGGGCATAACATTTTTTTCTAAATATATATTGCTGCTATGTAGTCTCACGGAAAATGCCAGCTTCTTTTATAATATATAAGTTAGCTTAAAGTTTTGTGGTTTTTTTTTTAATTTAACAGTTATGTAGGACATATCCTGCAGTCCATAAAGAGGAGTGTGTCCAGCTGGTCAAGGGAGGTTCTCCTCCCCCTCTACTCTGCCCTAGTGGGACCACATCCGCAGTACTGTGTCCAATTCTGGGCTCCTCAGTTCAAGAGGGACAGGGAAATACTGGAGAGAGTCCAGCGGAGAGCTACGAAGATGACTAAGGGACTGGGACATCTCTCTTATGAAGAAAGGCTGAGAGACCTGGGGCTGTTTAGCCTGAAGAAGAGAAGACTGAGAGGGGATTTTATGAGTGTCTACAAATATCTGCAGGGTGGGTGTCAGGCAGAAGGGGCCAGTCTCTTTTCAGTGGTGCCCTGTGACAAGAAAAGGGGCCATGGGCACAAAGTAGAACCCAGGAAGTTCCACTTCAACGTGAGGAAAAACAACTTTGCTGTGATGGTGACAGAGGCTGGACCAGGCTGCCCAGAGAGGTTCTGGAATCTCCTTCTGTAAAGAATTTCAAAATCCACCTGGATGTGTTCCTGTGTGGCCTGCCCTAGGTAATCCTGCTCTGGCAGGGAGGTTGGACTCGATCTCCAGAGGTCCCTTCCAAGCCTTGCCATTCTATGATTCTATGACAATTTAGGCTTGCCAAAAAGAGAGAAGGAGAAATAAACTGAAAATATCTCTACCTCACTTACCTGAATTAAAACGGGCACATGTCCCACCAAAAAAAGCATTTTTCAACAGAAATACCAACATTCCCAATACCACTCTGGCCACAATTTCTGCTGTTTATTTTTACAGAACAACTGGAAATTTTGTGCTAATTTTGTTTTTCTCATACAACTCACTCTTCACAGCAGTAGAATTGTCCATACAGCAATCACAGCTTTGTTTGGAGTGTGGTAGTGGAGAGAGGAGAGTGACAAAATACAAACACTCTAAATTTAGCGCTATTTCAAGGTACCCACATTAGTTAATCTGACACAGGCAAAATCAAAAATTTGGCTTTCATTAATGCAGTATACAGAACAATCCATACTCTTCACATATCCCCAACTCTTTTGTTTGGTATAAATAAGAAACAAAGCGAGAAAGAGAACACAACAGGTATGTTAAAAGTAAAAATAGCGGGAAAACTCCGAAACAGTAGAAATTTAAACTTACAACTCAAATGCATGTAAAATAAAGAGCAAATTCAGCAAGGGGCACTGCTCACCTTATTGAAGAGGCAGTTGAAATCCACATGTACGCATTCACCAGTCAAAGAATCAAACAGGATGTTTTCACCGTGACGGTCTCCTAGACCAAGTATGTAACCTACCATCGACATAACCGCAACAGAGCGACAGTAGGCTGACCTACTATTGTACCTGTGGAAATAAGAATCAAATATTTCTAAGTCACTTCCTTGGGTTATCTGTCTTTATTCAGTAGTATCCCTAACGTTTAGAGAAATACATGAAGTAGATGTTCTTGAGCTAGCCCAATCCCAGTCACTCACCATGAAGTAGGATCGGGAAACGTTCTAAGAAACCATTCATGAAAGAGAGGAGGATGACGAGGCAGGAGGACGTCTTTGAACATTTTCAACTTTTCCGACAAAGGTGCTGACTTTGGAAGCATATACTGACGCAATTCTTTTCCAGTCATATATATACCTGTAATAGATCTCCTCAATTAGGCAAAAGAAATCCCCAAATATCAAGCCTTGTACATACTATTACAATACAGTACTTTAGAGAAGATGAGCATTTCCATAAAGTTGAAGTAAATGAACAGATGAAAATAACCCATCAAACGTGGTGGTGGTGGTGTACTGGAAAGCAAATTAAAGAATCATAATGTTCACCAAAGGAGAAGACACCTAGCAAATAAGCCACCAGTTTTACCAGCCGCCATGGGATGAAGCGGGGGGAACACACATACACAAAATCCACCACCTTCACAGAGTCATTCCTTCTATTCAGCTCTTTGGAGTTCCAAATTCTCAGACATCTGTATACATCCAGATGATGTGTGAAATTTTCCCCCAAAACTTTATTTCACCGGTCAGAAAGTTACTTTGTTAACAAGAAATTCAAAAGAAATGTGATCTTTTCAGTGGAAAGTTGTGGTACCCTCAACCTCGATTCAATTATCAATTATCTCACACAAACTAACAGAAATTAAAACCAAAAGATTAAATCTCAAGTACACAGCCTTTTCTGTTGTTCAGTGTTGTACATGGGGATGCTGCTGGCACTGCTGCCTGAAGCGGTTTACATCATTGTATAAAGGAATATATTAAGATGATTATGTTATCAGTTCTCCTAAGGAACTTGTTTATTACAGGCACCAATTCTCTTTCATTTAGGAGTCTAATAATATACCACAGAAAGTTAAAAAATAAATGTGTCTGCATCTTCCTAGAATTTAGTTTGATCCTTGCTGTCTGTCTCATTTACTAAGATATAAATCCTTTAAGAATAAAATAAAATATTGCACTAGCCTAATATATTTCTTTACCTTTCTCCTTATAAAGTTTTATCAGGATGTTTCTTAAACCAGCAGTATTGTTCACCCATTCAATTATGCCACATTCATCATTTAAAGGAATAACTGCGTAGGTTCTAATGTGAAGTTCTCGCCTACGTGACTCTGCATCTTTTCTTAAGCACTATTCACAAAAGAAAAATGAGATTAACAGATAACATAGGGTCAAAAATGTATCAAGAACAGTAACCATTCTATCTACATCTATTTTCCAATCATGTAAGTAAATTTAATTTAAAATTCTAAGCTTCACCATCTGCAAATGCAAGCAAAACAGTCATCCATACTTCAAAGTAAAGCAAAAAAGAGAATTTTGCAATAAAAGAGTCAAACTGCACAACTTGTACATGGCTTAAATATAGTAAAAGCAATATCTGAAATATGTCTTTAGTGTTTCAGAGATGCTACCATTTGCTTTAACCTCATGGGAAACACGGTCCCTTAACTTAAGCATATTGCCAAGAAGGAAAATATAACCAAACTAACAAGTATGGCAAAACTTTTAGTATGAAAAGATGAATTGACCTATTTCTCATAAAAAATATTAGAAAATCCTGAATAAGAAATATGAAGCATGACAGCACAAAGTTGGCAGCTATTTATTTACTGTAAATAACCTTTTCTGTTTATTTTTTTCTGGAATAAGCAACTGTTCTGGCAAAATGTTACGATTTGTTATTGCTTTCACAAGTCCAGAAAATTTATGCATTATCAATTACTATTGATTTCTGCTGAAATAAGATATTTTGCAACAGTTAACTTTTCATCCAGAGAGCTTTCTCTCAAGGCAAGTTGGTTTTTTTTTCTAGATAGTTCAGCATTTTGCTCTGGTCAGTGAATATAATGCACCTCATGGTCTAACTTATCAAACCTTATTAATGAGGGAGTTGAATTCCATGAGTCGACAGTCTTTTCTAAGATCATCTTTTGGCTTACACATCATAATGTAAGATTTCCCATCTGAACCTTTTAAGGTGATCTTTTTTGGCTTTTGAAGCGAGGCAAGAATTTCGACCTATGGAAAAAATGAAATTCTTTATTAACATCTGTATCGGATCATAAAAAATAAAGTGTTTAACTGCAATAAACCACTGCAACCGATCACATTAGCACTTCCACGCTGCCCTCAGCCCAAAACTTCCTCTAAGTACCAAGAAGCTGTATCTATCTGGAGTCGTTATGACAGAAGCCATTCAGTTTCTATGAAAGTAATTAAGTTTTCTACTCAATATTCCATTTCTAGGGAACTAAGATATATTTGCAGCTACATTTGTTCAACATGAAGTTTAAATGAGGTGCCAACTAGAGGCTTACCGTATCACCAAAGCCTGCAATGTAGGCCCAGCATCCAGGAAAAGGGTCGTGGTTGGCATGTGTACCAGCAATCGAAGGAAGAGTTGGTATCATTACTGATTGTAAGGGGATGAGAATTTCACTAAATGTATGCTCCTCTACTAATCTCTTAAGTGTTTTGAAATGAATATTCATGCTTAGTGTTGAGCTATTCCCATCAACCTTGAAAAAAAGTTGTTCAAAAGTTAACAATAAACATGTAGAATATTACTGCTATTTCACGTTAACTACTGAAAATAATAAATAAATAATTTTATAATATTTATTTTAAGAAATAAAATAAGAGATAAAGTGATAAGAATAATGGTGAATTCAATTTCAAATGAAATGGGAGTAGTCAGAAGTAAATATACCTGACCTTTATGGCACACGTATTTTCCATTCTGAACATAAATACAGAATTCTGGAAGAATTTATTTAGTTTTACCTTCACTACCAAGTTCATTTGTTCATGAAAACACCACCAGCCCATACTTACAGTAAAACTCTGTGAAAGTTACTGGGCAAGAATCATATATGAAAGCACAGAGCAATATAAAGCCTACGCAGTGTGAAGTACAGCATTCCGTACTGAAATATTTTACAATAGACTCAATTTAAAGCTAATTTCTACATTTTGAATATTTTTATTAAGCAAAAAGTAAAAAAAAAAATCCTAACTTCTACAAGTTAGAGTAGTTTCTGTTAAATTGCAATAATGTAACGAACGGGCTAATGAAAGTTATCAGAAGAAACTTTTGTATAATATTTTTGAATAATCCTATTACATGCATTAATTTATTTTTTAAGTACCGGTTTGTTGCATAGTTCTAATAGCTTATCTGTCAGGCGTGTTGCATCTCCAATAAATTTTCCTAAAGATTCCTTCATGTGAATAGCTTTGTTTAGAATTTCCTTACATCTATTGACACGCATAGGGTAAGAGGACTGAAAAAAGAAGAAAGTTAAAACGTATTAGTCAAATCAATTAAAGAATCCTAAAACCTGCCCAAACAGCTCACAGTAATGAATATATTCTTTTTTCTACTTACTGCTTATGTAACATCTAGAGAAGGATGTTCTCTAGAAATTTGGTACCTGATCAAGTACTGAAGTGGTTCCACTCGTGGGAGCGTGTATGTGGGTTAATCCTGAACCCATGTTTGGGAGCCCCACAACATAAAGGCCAATATTCAATAATATGCCAGTGTATCCTGTATCACCAGCCTTAAAGAAACAGTATGCCTCATGCTTCCCAATTTGCTGTGTAATGTACTACCAGGTAAGTATGAGGACTAAGTGGTATAGCCATCTCATTTTAATCACGGCACAGATTTGATTATTTGATTACAAAACTAGGAGTACTATTACCATGACTAAAAATGACAAAATCTGTTATCCATAACTAATCTATTCATCAGCTATTTGTTATTCAAATTTCCTTTCCTAATATATCATACAAGTCAGGATGCACGTTAGCATTTGAATTTGGAACATGTAAGCTCTAATATCTGAACTTTAAACTGCAGTAAAATCTTTTGCAGTGACAGCATCGATACCCTGAATCCACAACACTATCACAGCAACTGAAATTCTCAAGTCCTTCTGATCATCTTAAAGCAAAATAGGTTACAGTCACATTTTTCTCTGCTGAAAACCATTTTACAAACTTAACAAATGAGTAGTTAGATGTATCAAGGTACCTTTGACACAGCAGTCATCATCCACATTGCTTGCTGTGGATAGGCTAAAAACACTTTGGCAACAATCACCATCAGAACTGTGAAGACCTCATCATAAGAATGGCAGATTCGGGAGATTAACTGAGAAAAAGCTGTGAGAAACTGGTACGGTGCCAGGTGATTCGTGTGTTCTGTGATCACCTTATTTATTTTAGCTAAATCATTTTTCATTTGAACACGTTCTGAACGACTAGCTGAAAAATACAAGAGGAGAAGATTATGTTCTTTTTTTACCCCACTGGAAATGTAAAGTTATTTAAATCAAGCCAACAGAAATGTATTTGGTTGATAATTTTCATAAGCCAAAGAAAAACTCAAGGAAAAGCTCCTACTGTAAGGTTCTTTTTACCACAGCATACAATGACCTAATACATATGCAATTTAACTAATCACAGTAACAGGAAATAATCAAGCACAGACAAGAGGAATATGGGAAGACACATTCATGTTGTTCATATCAAAAAGTTCTCCTTACACTCATAAAACATCTCAAGTGATGCAATGGCATAGAACAAAACAAAATCACTCCCTGTACTTCCCCAATAAAAGGATTCCAATGTTCTTTAGTAGAGAGGAAATTAAGAAAGTCTTTACAAGGGATGAAATTAGCACATCTGTTTCTATCTTCACTCCTGCGCTCGAGGACCCAGCATGAATAGCACGCCAAGAACACAGAAAGTAGCATCTGATGTTCCTGCAGGCACATTCAATTGACCTAAGTGTAGAAAACCAGGTCAAGGAGTCAAAATCGTCTGCTTCACTCCAGACCTGCAGGCGGTGTCTGAAATTTTCATTTGTACAAAAACCTCCCATCCAAAATGCATCTATGCCAGTAGCTTCACATGCCTTGATGCTGCCTACAAGATATTCCACCCCCTCCCCGATTTAAATTTCAGTAAAATTCCTTTATCAACTGGAACCAAGAGAAGTTAGAAAAAAAGCCCTAAAGCCTAACACTTCACTTTAGCAAGTGTATACAAAACCACTATTCATTACTCATGAGGCAACTTAGAAGAGGTGATGGGAGACATGCAAGGATTTTCCCTAAATCTGTTTATTGACTTAAACATACTGAAGAACTATGCTATCTTATTATATATTTAAAATACAATCCTGGAGGGATTAATTAAAATAATTAATACTCTCCTGCGTATTATCATCCTGTAATCTAAAAGTACTTTCTTGTTTCCTCATCATCTCAGGCAGCAGGTCTAAACAAAGAACTATAAACATACTTCAGTGTCTTCCAATCATCTATTGAAAAGTATGACCCAGGAAGTATGTGCTGGGAAAAAACATTCTACCTTTATCACATTCATATGCTTTTGCTCCAAAGTCCAGCCATAAAGATAGCATTCTTGGCATTGACTGATAGATGAATTGGTTTCCATACTGTAGAGACCTGTGATGACATGTTTAAATCACGGCATGTTAATTATATATACTAGAAGCATTTTACATCCTTAATTCACATTCTATTCTGGACTTTAGAACTTCATGTTCAGCACAGTAATACATCAGCAACAACTGAAAGCTTATTCAGACACTGAAGTTTTGGTTTTATGAATCAAAACCGCAGATGAAATAATTAACTGTCTTCCACAAGACAGTTAATTCCACAAGACAGAAAACTCCTTAGTCAGACAAAAGTAAAATTAATTAGATATGAAAACAAAAAGGGAAGCATGCAGTGTTTTGTTTCACAATATCGCATAAAAATTTGGGTCAGCCTGAATTGTTGAAAGATTGTTCCTGCAAAATGCTTTTTTCAGTATAATAATAATAATCCTTCTATAAGAATTAAGCAGAGTTCCCCTACGGTCTAACCTTCCAAAATGATGAACTATGTATCTAATAAGATCTCCTTGTTTTTCTATCTTGTTGTCAGTTACCATCGGCATTAATTTATCATAGTACTTGGCAAGATAAAAATGTCCATCTTCCCATTCCGGCAAGAAAACAGTAACATCCTGCAACAAAATCAAGAGATAATTACTTTTGATAATATGCTAAATTTAAAATAAAAAAATACAACACTAAGAAAAAAAAAATCTCAAAAAACAAGAAGTTACCTTTGTGCAAAGAAGTTTTAATTGTGACTTTGCAACTCAAAAAAAATGGTATTTTACCCCAAGACAAATGCCTGTAAGTCTGTTCTTAAAATACTTTTTGCATTTGGAGACAACAAGAAAGTTCAAGGCAGGATGATATAAGATTCCTCAACCAGGAAAGATTATAGTTTTATTAAAAATATTATAATCAAATTCCTGATCCTGATAAATGCAACACTGGGTTTCTTTTAGTTTTTTGAAAAGTGAACCAGCAGGATGATAGCAGTAGGACTCTATGATCTTAAAGGTCCTTTCCAACCTAAATGGTTCTATGATTTCACATTTCTGTTTTCCTTCTATGATGTTTAAAGGAAAAAAAAAAAGTTGTGTGACATAGTAGAAAAGAAATAACTCAGCAAGTGGCACATCCATTCTCTAGTAACAGTGGCTTGTTTCCAGTGCCAATATTTAGAAAGTAGAGCAGTAGCTCTTCAATAGAATCCACCAAAATTTCATTAGCATTCATTATTTCAACCTTCGCTTGATTTGATACGTTCGTTAGATTTTTCTCTAAATTACTGTTACAAGTGTATTTGAATTAGTAGGAAGTATCAAATGCCAAAACTTGGTTAAGAGGCAGATTACTTTTATGGAAGCATAAAGACCTGCATCTACTGGTGGTTTAGTGGGCAGTTATTAATCAATGCCAAAATAGTATTTCACTGGCATAGCAAGACGAAGCCACGTGGTGCTGAAGAATGACACAGCAGTTACCTCTTCTCCTAGTTCTTCAGAGATCACAAGCATATTTAAAACATAGTTATAAGCGACGACCAGAGAAAGCAGTAACACTGATGAGCAGCACAACGTGTCGTCAAGTTACCTCGCTACCCTTTCAGAGGAGCTTACGTTTTAGCGAAGAATTCTACTTTGTGCAGCCATAAGAAAAAAAGTCATGTTCCTGTGAATTTTTTTCTACTTTGAGAGTTACATTAGATATTCTTAGCTCCCACTGTTAGGAACTGTAGACTTCCCCATATTGATGTGCCAGATTAGAGTTAATTCAGATAATTAAATATTTACACAAAAAACTGCTTCTCTCCTACACACTGATACACCATTTAATCCCATTGATGCTATCCTTGGTTGACACCATCAGGAGCATAAACCATAGCTTATTTAAGAAATATAATATTGTTACTATCCTTATAATTATTATTCAAAAATTCTGTCTTTTTAACGCTAGTATATCAAATTACCTTATACTTTTTCATAACTGCATTGCTTTCAAAATTAGCAGTTTCTTCCATAAATCTGCCCACTAGCAGCATTGCCTGACCGTGGATGAGCTGATTTTTACTATTGCACGGTGCTTTATTTTCAGGGAAACATAACTCAACCCCCTTCTGGAGAACAATGAGTGCTTGATGAACCTCACCCTAAAGGAAAGAGGAAAACATTTTATACACTTTAAAATAAGAGAGACATGAAAATTACGTTTTACAGCTGTTATTAAGTCAAAGCGATGTCCCTGAGTGTGTTCTAGACCAGACTGGCTGCGGTAACGGAATATTACTGACTTCAAATGCTTAGATTCCCTTATCTCAGCATTGTTGTCCCTTTAGGTTTACCATCATAATTTCTCCCATTTTTGCTGTCTACCTCTATTAGTTAAAAGGGTACGAATTAAGGAAAGATCCACTATTAAGATAATTTAATTGTGCCTGTGGTGCTTTGACAGAGGTAGGTAATTCAGCAGTTTTACACATAGCTGCCAAAAAAGTCAATGGATAAACCAAAAGGCTGCCTACTAGTTGGAGGTAAATACTTCTCGTGGCTCAACTGCAATCCAAATATGTTGATAGTCCCTATTCACATATTTTGTTGTATGTACACTGATTCTGTGCCTTCTTCTTCCTTAAGAAGAACATAACTAAACATTATATTTTTTTATTACCTTGGACCAGAGCCACTTTGCTCTTTCTATGTAAAGTTCTGAGAGCATAGATTCCCCAGCATTCAGGAGAGCATTGTACGCAGTCTGGTGATGACCAGCTTTCCGCGCAACTCGAGCACTCTGGAGCCAACACTGACCAACAAGCTCACTGTAATCCTGGCTGCAGAAATATTTTTGCAGGAAAAAAATAATTAAAAAAGTAAAAAAAAAAAAAAAATCAGTCATGAATGCTACTTTACAATCTAAAGTAAATATTATAATGCATTGAAACACAAATAAAATTCCTTGTTAAGCTATATACTACATGGCAATAGTTTAAAATTATTTGTAATAAGTCTGTTTCATCTTTTTTCCATTTAGGCCTAGAAATAAATACTCTTTCCTCCTGCTTCTCTCTTATCTTTACTACAGACATCTCTTCTCCCTTCTGTTTTGAAGGTATGTAATATTGGAGGGGACTGCTTTTGTCTACAATATAAATTCCAACAACGTAAATTTTATCTTCTCTCTTCTAACACGCATACGGAAAACCAGAATATTACCAAGAATACAACTTAGGCAAGAAATAGTCACGTTCTCACCTTTTACTGAGACTAAGCAAAGCCCTTCTCAGTGCTAAAATAGGTTCTTTTGCTCTGTAGGAGTTTTGGGTCATTTCAATACGAGCACACCAATTCAGGGAATCTCTACTGTGCTGACCATCGGGTTGCTGAAACATGGGTCCAATACTGTGTTCCAACTCACACAGCATATGCAACCTGTGTCATCAAAATTGGCAAACAATTGTTGAAAATTGGTTGCTGTTTGAGATATGCACAAGTTTTACAAAGCTTTCACCATATGCTCTCTAAAAGCTGCCTATATAAGTTATTTCAAACTGTAGGAATGCAACAAAATCAAATGCACAAAATCAAGGATTTATAAACTCATTATTTTTGCACTATTCCTTTGCCAAGCTGCTGAACACAGAGACAATAAGGATCACTTCGAGAGGAAGTCATCTTTAGAAAGACTATTTCTATCCAATACTTTTAGCAATAATTCTTCAAGAAGTCTGAAATTTTCAACAAATACCATTTTAGAGGGACTATACTATCTGTTACTTAAACATCTCCTTTACAATAAAGTTATTCCATTTTCTTTAAAAAAAACCATTATTATTAGTTGTCACTGTAAAGTTGTGAAGTTGAGAGCTTGTAAATGCCTAAGTTCTCATTAGCAGACTCTAAGTGCAGCAGGTATAACTGACAGAAAAAGTGACTGAAGGCTTCCAAGTCGCCCAGGTCAACGGCTAAATCAAACTATTTTGAAACTCTTCTTTCTCAATACCCAAATTCCATTTCCTAAATAAAATAACACTGCAGAAATTACCAACACAAAACAGAATTGAGAAGTAATTAAGAAATACATATTTCAGTTGGCTAGTTTCATGTAGTATCTTGCCATAAGGATACATATACAGTGCAGAGAAAGTATTAAGCGTATTTTATTAAAAAAAGTTCTTCACTTTTTATTTTAGTACAGTCAACTTCAAAATTTATTAAAAAAGAAAAAAGAAAATTACTGAAAGGGATGGGGGTTTCAACTCCTATTGCTCTTTGTTGATAAGGGAGTACTTTTAGGCCACCATACAGATTAAAAGAAATTATTTTAATGGAGTTAAGTTCATGGACTTACTGACCTACATGTACTACTTTAAGAATGGAATTAATTATTGATTTTTATTATCTTATGTTTACATAAACTTGCTTGCTAATTTTGAAAGACTATACCCACACAGTTTCATTGTGAGTTATTTTTCATAATGGACAAATATAAATTCCCTGTTAATCAAAGGTTTCCAGTTGGGCGAGTATTAAAAAAATCCCAAACCGCTGGAAAATGCACATCAGTACCATTTCTTGTGGAAATGTAAAATTCTTGCTGCTGCATATCTGATGATGTGATTTCTAGATCTGAAAATAGTGACATGAAAATCAGACACCTGATAATGTGTTCGTATCCTCGCTGATAGGACCCTCTCTCAAAGCTTGCTGCTGAAAGCGGTACAATCTCTTCTGCTCGAATAACCTTGAGTGTTTCATAAAAAGCTGCTTCGTTTTTCTTCTTGGCTGATAATAATAAATGTCCTAGTCTGACACTCCAAGTAGTGGACTTCACATCTTTGGGGAGAAAAAAAAGCTTCTTAAACTCTGTCTCTTTAAGCACCTTCACCTGAACATGCTGTTTTGTCTTAATATACTACTAGAAAAGTAAGTTTTTCTCAGAGCTAATTAATTGAATTTTAGAAATACCGTAAAATTCCACCCAAAAAAACCCAGGGGAAATTTGGCCTTACACTAGCTTGAAATTTCTGCTCAAAGTCTATACAGTTTACAATCAAATACATTTACAAAAACATAGAAGACTGCCAGAACCTACCCTCCGCTCAGTAAAGTCCAAGACGAAAAGTTGGTGCTCCTTGATTCAAGATAATTAGACTAAACCATACACTTGTTCAGAATTACAAGGAAGTATTCATATTTTGGTATCTTGATAACTTACCTGAAGCCAAATAATTTTCTAGTAAATCCCACTGTGACAGTTTCCAGGCTGCTTCTACTCTGTAAGTGTTCAATTCAGAAATCCATTCAGGCCTAGCAGAAGAAAACAAAGGCAACAACTGTTTGTGCTAAGTTAAGTATTTCTTTCTTTCCTTTTTTTGTTTTGTTTTTGTTTTCTTTCCCCCTGCATTATATTAGCAAATATTCCTTATATGAAACTTCTTTTACTTGAAAATTAGTGAGGTAGGTTTGCTTCTAATAAAATTCAATAAAAACAAAGGATATACACTGATAACAAGTAACAGCTGTACAACACAATCTCACTAATTTAATGTCCAAGGAGTGTATTTAACTTCTACGGCACATTTTAAAAATTACCATCTGCCAATCCATTTATCCTATTAGGCTATAGAACAGCTATGGAACCAGTAACATGCAAGACAATGAATGAAATATTCTGCTTAGATTAACGCACGTATCAAGACCACACAGAGTGCAGATAAGAAGTACTAACACTTCCGGAAGTCTTGAAATCAATACTTTACAGACAAAGCACCTAAAATTTTCTAGCTTCACACTGCCAATTGGGTATGCTTGATAAGACTCAAAGACTTGATAATGTGCAAAAATGCCTACTGAGACGCAGGTGTAACACAAGAGCTTCATATTTACTCCAAAAGACATTGCATGAGATGCTTCCAGTACCTGTTTGCAAGCACTCCATTGACCTGAGTAATTACAGTAGATAACTGACCAAGGCCTAACATGGACTTCACTACACCATGATAATGGATGATCTAGAAATAGAGAAAAAAAAATATAAAAAACCCCAAAAGAAACCACCACCACCAACAAAAAAAAACCACCCAACCCAAACCAAATCCAAACCACACACATACATTAATGAAATGCACAGCAGTCTGAATAGGTCTATTCGGATGCTTTTTACAATATAAAGAAGCATGACCAATTGCACCATAAGCTAAATGACTACTAAAAATTTAAAAAGTCTATGACTACCAAAGAATATAAACCAGCATTGGTAATTTTTGAAATGGGCTTCACCACAAATACAGTTTATTTATTAATACCCATATCACAGCTGTGAATAAAAATCTGATGTAAAGAAATGAGAAACAACAAGAAGAAAAAGTCACAGGAAGGAAATAACCCCAAAACTCAAAGCAATTTCACTCTTCATAAAAATGTTTCCCATATTCTGGGAATCAAAACACTCTATTTACTCTACCTGTTATCAGCAGCGCACTTTAGGAAAGTGCACGAAAGCATAGGGATACCCTAGCCTAGGAAAACTTTTTACCAATTTCCATTTAAAAAGTATTTCTAATACAGAAAGCATAATAAAAGCCTTTTATTTTTTCTTTTTGCATTTATCATCACATCTCTGGATATTCAGTTTGGCATATGAAATGCACAACAGTTTTCCAGTACTGTTCAGCTTTGCAGTATCTTGCATGCTCCAAATAAAGGAAGGGAAAGGGGAATGGAAGGTAAATATTTGTAAGTTTTCTTTAATCAATTTCCAATTGCTCTTGTATTACAAACATTTTCATTGGAATTCAATAATAAAACATAGTCAGTCAGAACTATTTTGAATAAAACCTCCGGTGACTTGTTTTAATAGTTCTCTTGGCATGTAAAATACTTCTTGATATCTAAGCAATCCAATTCCAGGCCTTATCAAGCAATGGCTAAACTTTAACTGGTAAGCTGTCGTATCAAAAACCTGGGCAGGAACATCCAACTATTAACCTAAGAGCGTAAATTACAGTATAATCCTAATATGAGATTTGTCTCAGTTCGTAAGACACTTCCAATAGCAATAATTATTCAGCAACCACCACAGTAAACTCCTGCATTCCCATTTTATTTAATGTTCTAAATAGGTATTTTTGGCTTAGTCTTGTGTTAGTTACAAAGATTTAAATAACAACAACAATTTTTTGTCCTGTATTTACCTGATCAGGTTCCAGTTGGATAGCCCTATCGTAACAGGCTGTAGCATCTCTTAACAAGCCAATACTTTCATGTTCAAGGATTTGTTCTTTGAGAGATGGTTCTGCTTTCCGAATTGCACTCACCCCAGCTACTCCATCTGGCTCGTGCATAGCAGCATACAATTTCTTTATTCAAACAGAATTGGAAATGGACATTAATAACAACTCCAACACAAGAAGAAAATACGTTGCATGTAACACGCTCAGAATCATCACTCTTCTTGAAAATGGAGAACAAACTACTCTATAGGCCTTCTTGGCATCAAGCTTTCATGGAAATTATCTGTTTGGCTGAGCTACTTCCAAAGTTGAGCCCTGCTTTTCCTTAGCATACTGTAATACTCATGATTTCATACTATAGAAAGAATAATACAATCACTTGAAACAAACTGTATAAATGGCCAAATAAATATCCTGTTATTACTTGATAAAGTTGTAAAATAGGAAGCTGCAGATTACTTAAGATGGAAAAGCAATACACTAAGTTTTTCAAATTTGAAATGTCACTGAGGAATATAAACCATAAGGAACCACAAACAGGCTCATTCCACAGTTCAAACACTTCTTGAAAATAATTTGTTTTCAACACTCTTAGCATTAGCTCTTTCTCTACTTTACAATAAGCCACTTAGCTTTCCTTCAAATGTATTTTGGCTTTTTTTTCCGCTGTTACCATAGTTGGTTGAGTTTGCTCTGACAAAAGGCAGAGTTAACTAAAAAGCAATAAATGCTGTAATTTCAACAAAACCACATTTAAATATTTTCAAGATTATACAATTTTTTATCACATGCTAGAAAGCTACTCCTTCCTCCTCATATAAGCAGCGTGCCAAGCAAGGGAAAGTACTAAATACTGCTGAAAGGCAGATGACTAAATACTTGCATCCAATGGCAAGAGCCCAACTACCTCTTTTCTCCTTCTCATCTCAAAGAAGAATTTGACAAATCAATCATCTTATGTCTATTTTAATTTTAAAACAAAACAAAATAACTTCAGAACCTGAAGAAATCCAAGATGCTCCTGAATATTTTGTTTCTTCTCTGTGATGAATGATTCAAAGTGCATCACAGCCCTGGTGTAAGCCTTAGAGCGAAAAGAAGCCACAGCCAGTGTATCCTGAGGTATGAGGTCTAGAAAACGCGTCACATTTTGATATTCTCCATCTTCACTTGATCCTAGAGGAAAAAAACAGACATTCTAAAATGTCTGCCCATTGAGGTTTCATTTATAAGAATTACCTTATGCATTAGAATTCAGTTAGTTAATTTCACAACTTCATGAGATAATCTGATTAATTTAAGAACACATTTTTCTCTTCTGTGAGCAATAATTTATTTAGAATAATCTGGTGAACTTCCTACATCTTTCAAGGCAGCATACAATACACTAACCTGAACCTTTAGAAAACTACCAAGAAATTAATTTTTTTTATTATTATTTTGAATCTGTGTTCCTTACAATAGGCATTCAAAACAATGAATTTGGGGTGGGAGAGGTGCAAATCACAATACCATAGCAAGAAAGCATAAAGCAGACTAACATATTATAGGAATATTGCATTCTTAAACGCTCATAATGTGAAGTGGCAAATTTACTCACTTGAAGAATGCAAATGCATGTAAACGTATACTTAAGTATTTATTTAAATACTATAAATAAAACAAGCCTCACTCACTTTTTAGATCACCTCTGTCTTTGCTAGATTTGCCAGTATTTTTCTCAGCAATAAGGGTTTGAAACTTATGTCTAGCCCACTGAGTTAGATGGTCAAGCATGGAGAACACCGTCTGCGTGCTCAATTGACTTAGATCAGATGCACTGTCTTCAAGTCTCCTGGCAGACTTGTCATCATGTTTCAGTACAGCCATAATCTCCAAGTAAACCTACACAATCAACGTGACAAAAGACAGAAGGGCCACACAGGCATCAAAATAGTAGGAAACAGCACTTAACAGAAAAATCAAAACTGAAATGCTACGTATTTTAACTGTACATTTTAATAACTTTGGGTTTATTTGCAAGCTTTGTTTGTCTCACAATCTTAAGAGGAAGAAGTGGCAAACCAAGCAGGAGTTGTTGTCAGGAGATTTCCTATCGGGAGAAAGCCTTTGAAAAGCAAACCTTTGGATTCAGAATAACCATCATGATGAGTGGAATTTTAGGTTTCAATTCACAATGGATGCTACTGCCCTTCTGCTGCAAATACAATACTTCACAGTTTGATAAGAGGCAACTTATCTACTGGCTACCAGATAACAGGTCTACGTTTTGCTTATGTTTAAGTAAACAACATGAAGAAAGGCCTGTTTCCTGAACAGAATATGAGTTAACATACGTAACAGATGCTTACTGCAGATGTTCTTGTTCACACGAGAAAAATCATCACACACCTCTACGCATGCACCATGTTTAAACACAGATATCTTATCTTCTATTAATTGGAAATTTCACAGCTAAGTTATAGTTTTCAGTCTATTCAAACTTCTGCTAAATCAAACTGAAAGAAAGGAGACCAGACAATTTCTTCTCTCTCCTATCCTTCCTATGCTACAAGGACTACTGCTCTGCATCAATCTGGTAGCTAAATGGTTTTTCCACTTAAATTTTAAGTATATGCAAGGGAGAGAAAAATTTATGGGTCTGAATTCTTGGAAGCATACATGTTCAATTTATTTCTTGTTTGTGTTGTGCACTCTTCATTTGTTTACCTCTCCAGCTCTTGATGTTACTGCACTGTATCTCATAACAGGCCCTACAGAAGAAACAAACGGAAATCCACAGCAAAGCAGTTCCACGCAAACCTGCTTAAGGATATTGAAAATCCTGGCAGAAAATTTATTAACACCTATAAAATTTGTTCATGCAGGTTTACAGTAATTCCGCAGAGCCTGAACAGTTCCTGAATATTCCTAGGAAGACCAACGCTATCTTATATAACTCACCTCTTGTTGATCCTCTTGACTGCATCCCAACAAAACATAGACAAGGATGTGTGGAAGCAGATAAATTGTCACTTTATAGTCATTTTTCATCATAATACTGCAGCAATCGAAAACTTTTCTGGCAAGATCATGTCGAACCTACAGAAAAATATTATAGCCAAGGAAAGCATCATTACAAAAGTTCAAATGCCTGAACAATTAATAGCTTTCTTTTTGTTGACAAATACAAACTCTATTCCATCAAAAAATTTTAAGATACTTGTCTCCTACAGAAGGTTCATCAGACTTAAACCTGCAGCAGGGATCGCAGATGGCAGCTGCCATTACATCTATCAGATGCTGATACCACAAAAAGCATCGCTTACATGTTCCACTCTTCCATGTTTTCTACACCACTGTGACCTTGCACTGGCCATAGAAAAAAAGCTTAAGGCCAGGAGCCTACTACTGCACTCAGCCTCTCTTCTGCCCTTAAAAGCTTACAAAAAGTAGGAAATTATGAAGACGTTCAATTCTCTCTGAAACAGAAAGAGAACAGAGTAGCTACTGAGCTACTGTGATTAAATTCACTTCTTAAAGTGGCTGATTTAGAAAGGAAATTTTCCATGGGTCACATACGTGTTGGAAAGCAGAAAGGAAAGGATGAAAAGAGGCAAATACTTGTTATGTGTGGGGACTGGGGAGCTACAAATAAAATCTTTCAGAAACTGAGAATGTAAATTTGAGGTTTTCCAGAAGCATTTCAGATACTTTTCAGAAGCATTTGTGTCAGTGCCTTCAACTATACAAGAGCCTCAACAAGGGCAAACTCCCTAACTTTTGGCTTTGACACTACCTGTGAAGATCAGCCAAGAAGCTACGATGCTGGGGAAGGGAAGGTGCACGGTTACCTTGATGATGTAAGAAATAAGTATGCACTTTAACAGGCCCGTATCGAGTAGGCATATTCAGAAACCAAAATATTGTTCAAGAACTGTGTTGTATATATCAATACAATGAGCAGATTTATTCCCTTACCTTTGTTATAAGATAACCTGCCCAAGTTGCTGACCATTCTGCAAAATTATCACCTAATTTGCTTAAGTAAATTGGCTTCTTCATCTTAGACCAATTTAAAGCCTTTTGATAACTCTTGTACCTGCAATTTCAAAACATTCATTTAATAAAATGAAATCTTTTATTGAATATACATCAATAGCATTTTGTTAATTATGAAGTTCTCTAACTTAAAATCATATTATGTTTCATCTTCTACATCTCTTAAAAAAAAATTAAGAAAATACTTTCAGTAGTCAACATTTTTTATTCTGGAGCTTCTTAAAACGAAACATGAAATACAACCAACCTAACATGTTACCAGAATTGTTAAGTATGCTTCCAAATGTTGTTCAAATCACTTCTGATAAATACTTGGGTACTGCATTTTTGACAGGAAAAGCGCAGAGCACATATGAAAGCCAAGAAATGCCAAAAAGCTTGTTTTCTACAAAGGTAAAACTTATCACAGACAAGCACGACTGTCTTCATGAGGAACAGGAAGGAACATTGTTGATTATTTCAAATTTAGGTGCATACATCATTTGAAGTTTTCTTCACATTATTTTTATCATTAATTCAACAAAATGAACAGTTAAATCAAAATCCAATGAGCTCCTCCTACTTCTGTAAAGGGTAGCAGTAAAGGGATATTACTGGATTTGAGGAAAAACCAAGTGTGAATTTGTATAGAGGAAAGAAAACGCTCTAGGAACGAACAGGTTGATCTGGCCAAAGTATGAGCTCAGAAGTTTGCCTGTTTGATTTCTAAAGAATTACATTCAAGTGCTAATTCAGCTTTACAGAGAAAGACCTTATTTGAATTTTGTATATACACGTACCGTTCTTCACAGAAGAGTAACAATTACAAAATCAAATGAAGATAGAAAAAAAAAAAAATTGCTTAAGTTGTCACATACCGTGTATTTAAGTGAGGTTCCAAGATCTCCTGCACATGCTCAGGAAACCTCCTCCAGAGCCTGGAGCCTGGACAGTCAGTGTTTGTCTCTCTACAGTCATAGATAGACAATAACTCCTGAAAAGGCATGTTTTACGTGACCAAATTAGCAGTGAAAATATATGGTGACCACAATAGTAACAAAAGGTGGTGCATGTACAGAAGGAATGAGACAGAGGTTACAGAATGCTTAACTCAGAAATTATAACTGCAAAAGTTTCATTCGACATTGTTAATCCTCTATTGCCAGACAGTGTTGATTTCAACTAACTATTGATTCCCCAGATTTTCCAGTTGGTGTTTGGACCACCTTGTCTCATATTCTTCACATTTGCCAATAAAACCAGGACTAGAAGTTAGTGGGATTCCTCTTTGTGCATAAGCTAATGAAATTTTCTTACTGGGCTGACTACATGGGGCAACTTACTTTCTCCTGGAGCAAAGAACTGTCCTGAGGTTTTCACAAAGCTATTAAACAGGACAGGTTCATTTCCAGTTGCTTCTTAAAAGTGTAAGCAGAAACACATTCAGGAATACTTCACTGTTTTTTTCATTTCAGCCTATGAAACCCACAATATTTCTAAGTCAGTCTCAGGATTAGTCCTTGAATCACTACGTATGGACTGTCAGTTACCTCTGAAACATCAGATATCTCCTAAAATATTGTGACACAAAAATAAACAAATCTCCTTTTATTTGACAACTCTCCAGAATTCTAAGCAAGCCCTGAGGAGTCTGAAAAATAAAATAATCACTACCCCAAATAATCTTTTACTTTGTAATTTAAACCTGTATAGGATGAAGTTTCAAATACTTAAACATGTACTTCAAAATGTACATTTCTATTGCATAATTCTAAGTTCAGTGCAACAGGAAAAAAATTTGTGAAGAAAAACCAGGATTCAACCACATGTCTTACCTGAATTGCATATGCTGCAGAATCCTGAGCACGAACATTATCAGCATAAGCAAGGAATGCTCTGGTCAGTTCCATTAGTAATCCATAGGCAAAATTTGGATCCTCCACACCAGCCTCAATTACAAACAGAACACCAATTTTATTAAAACAGTAATAGCTGTACCTTTAATCTCTAAATAATCACTTTGAAACCTGACTCTAAATTGTTTTAGATGACAAGGCAAATACAGATTTTCAAAGGGTCTAAAGATAAGAGGTTCCCTATTCCCAAGCACTTTTAAAAAGCCCTTAGTGTTAAACAAAACACAACAGCAATACTTCTTACCACAAATGTGAAATGTTTTCCTTGGGTTTCACTCGTTGAAAAATCAAGTCTTCCAGGGTCTATAGCTCCCAGTTCACCTAAACATTCTCCACAAAGTAGTCGGGCTTGAGAATTTGCATCCTGGCACCCAATTAGAAGCACAGTTACTAACTGGGAGATGACTGGCTCCACAGTTTCACTGTCTGTTACATACTTTATCAATTTTTCCTAGGAAGTTGAAAAATAACAAGTTATTTTACAACCGCATTTATGGTAAATAATCTTAGAAATTTTCTATCTGTAGTTCACTTACTTCATATTTCATTTACCCACAGCTTTAGGTTAGTGATTCAGATACTGGCATTTTATAAAACTCCAGCCCAATTGTCCTAAATTACCTTAGGAAGCACTAAACAAATGAATAATAATGTGGGATTTGGGCCTCAATTAATAATGTCATCATGGCTAATACTGTATTTTCTTATCACACACCTCTCTAACAACTTCGTTTTCTTTCCTTGTCTTACCAAGAACCTCTCTTCTTTTCTACATTATCTTCTCACTTAACTGTCACTTTTCTTCATGTGTTCTGATACTTCCTCTCAATTTCTTTCAGGCAACTATTGTATCTTCTGGTTTCACTGCCATTTTGTATCGTTATTATTTCCCATTTGTCGGCCATTTCTTCAGTCTCAGTCCTACAAAGCCCAGGGTTTTGAGTCCTTTACTCAATGCCCATGACTTTAATTGGATGTCCTTTCTTTTTCGTGCTGGTTCAGCTTTTATTCTCCAATTCCACATTTAGTCCAAAAACAGAAGCAGCTTTCTCTTAATAATGTGAAGACGTTTGCCATTGTTATGTTCAATGAAAACTGAAACCACAGCCAACGTAACAGAGCAAATAGTTCCAAAAGCTGTGGAATTAATTAACTTTGATTTGCCTCCGTTATTTTGCTAGACTTCTAACCAAGCAAAGACATCACAAGATTTTGCTGACCCGAGCTGCAGGAACTACTGATTGACCAGGAATACACACAATGATGGTTTGTTTTCAGCTAGGATTTTTTTTAATTTCTCACTGAAAAGCGGATAGATTTCTATTTTTTTTTTGTCACATACATCCCTCTGAGCTAATAACCACACAGATTTGTAAAGCAGTATCTCCAACTTGTATATAGCTATAAAATTTATTTGAAAATGATCAGTGTATTCAAATTTTTGAGGGTGGAGGGCAAAGGAGTTAAAAAAATAAGGTGTGAGGCAGCCAGGCACATCTTAATTCTTCTAGATATTACACTCGCACACAAAAAATGCTGGCTTTAATGTTTTAGTCCCCTGGTGCAAAAGCCATATATGTTCCAAGAGAGAACAAAGCCCACACAAGAGATTGCTGAAATAGACTTCTTAGATACATCTTTCCTCAGAGCTGTAAAAAAGGTTAGTGTACCACTAGCCTTGCTGAATCAGCATCACACAGATTTTGAGAATTCAAGAGCCATGATGAAAGAGAATCCCTTCTCTCCCGTGACATTGAGGAAACAGCTAGCTTAATACATTGAGGAGAACACCACAGTGCATGTGAAAAACCAATAACAGTAAGAAGTTTTAGATTGGTGGCCCAGATGCTACTTCAATTTATTTTTAATTCTACTGAAGACAGGTTTCTATACCTGATTTCTATATAGTGTTTCTTTCAGGCTGGTAAGTGCATGAATACGCACATCCACATTCTCATGCTGAATAGCTCTCATAGACAGCTGCAGCGTTGTTTGCAAGTCGGTGCTTTTGGAGGATTCCTGAACAAGACATGACATAAGAAATTCCAAGTTAAGTGTAACAGGAACACAGTTAAGTGGCACCTCAAAGAACACAAGCGAGAACACATACAAACTACTATCCTTCTACCTACATCCTCACCTATATCTATATAGCACTGTTTCCTGTCTATATTTTTAAAATGTTTTCCTCAAAAAAGGTGCTAAATTTATACTATAATGTCAGTGTAAATAAAAATTATCAGAAGAAAATGCTTTGCTTTGAGTACGTCATTATCTAAAAATCAAAGTAATTTTTACTTTTTTTTTTTTTACCTCATTCCCACTAAAGAATTGCTACTTCCTATCCATACTACCCAAACACTCAGGCAAAAGAAACAGACTGTAGAGTACTCCTAAAAAAGGATAAACTTTGTTTCCTTTAAAGAGAATATGGAAGAGAGATCTAATTAAAAGTAACATAGTCTCGTAACACAATCATTGCCATAGCTATGCTGACTTCTACTCTTACTCAGTCTCAAAAAGATGAAAAGTCAGTGTTCAGGAGATGCTACAGAAAGAAGCATGCTAAACCTGAGCATATTGCACTCCTAAAGAAGGATCAGAACCTGCTTCAAAGTATTCCTGCAATACATGAATTCTGTTCTGTTGTGGAGGCAGATAAAGACTGTTTCTGCTTAACAACAAAGTCTGTGTTTTCCTGACTTGTCATGACTTCATTTGATACATTAAAAATAAATAAAAAGAAGTTGTACCTTTCTGTATTCCTGAAGGACAACCTGAATTTCTTTTAGTTCTGGAAGGTCAGGCAGAAAATATATTTCATGTAAAAAGTCTTGTACTGCATCCCTAACAGTTACAAAAAAAAAGAACATAGTGAACTTCAGTTGGATCAGAAAAATCTTTAAAACTCATTAAAAGAAAGCAATGAAATGTAATAACTAGAAGAATAAAGGCTTGCAAAGAAAAAAAGTAAATTCCACAAGTTTTTTATCTAATTAACGATACATATTAAACAATTTGTTTCTCTTGTTACTCAACTAAGCCACAGGTATGTCTCTTCTATACTTTAAAATAATTTCTCTTTAAAGACAGTTTGTACTTTCTTACTGGCCAATGGGTTAGAATAATCCCATTTGATGTGAATCCAGTCTCAGTTTTCCTCATGACAAAAGAAAACACACAGCCAAAAAAAGAATTCGGTGCTCCTAACACGAAGGAATATCTTTCAGTTGTGCTATTATGGGCTTCTACAGCAGCCTTATTGTTCTTATTGTCATGTTTTATTTTGATACAGTGTAAGAAAGATGAAAACCCAAAAAAAGCAATTAAGATACAAACCATCATCATTGCTAAAAACAATAATTTCAAAAATCATAACTTTAAGTTACAAAAAGAATTAAGCTCCAATATTGTCTTCTAAAAGGTTCCCTCACAAAAATCTAAGTCTTTTCAATTAGACTGATTTTCTTTTCAGTTGGTGCATGAAATCTTACTCAACATTAAATTCTGTCCACTTTATAATTGTAACTCTAATTACTGAAGGACACAACTCACTTCCTCCCTGTTTCTAACTTTGTACACTTCTGCCTAGCCTAGAGCAAATGTTTGCAACTACTCGTACTCTGGGTGTGTGCCCTGTAGAGGGAAGTCATTTTCTGTACCAGCAAAGACAACACAGAATCAGAAAATGTGGCAGGGCTGAGTGTTTGAATGGGCTGTAACTTGACCATAGCATTATTAATTTTTATAAGGAAATATAAAATCACCTTTTCAGATGAGGCTATCACTTGTCAACTTTCAAAATCTCACTGCAATTTCGAGAAGAGGGAATTTTATAGAACAACATACTATTTTGCAGAATAATGAGTTTTCTCATCTCAGAGCTGGACAACTTTAATTTAGGGTTATCCCCATTCCTATTACAGGATTTCACTGAAATAATTGATGTAACTGAAAATGTTTTGTACAGTACCTGTTCTCAACTATAAGAAAGTAAAATACTGCTGTAGTTTCCTTTGGCTGGGTATGTATAAGGGGCAATAACGCTACTATCACGTGACTAAGCAAGGAGCCAAGGTATGAGTGGTCCAGACTTCGAACAAAACAATCCCAGGCTCTAAACAAGAAAAGACAACACAATAATAGTAATCAATGATTCTTCTCTGCATAAAGACATTTTAGGTTATGAGTCATGAGAAGCATTTTAAGTTACTTCAGCTTATTTAGATTAGCGTCTAGAACAAAACAAAACAGTGTATTCAAGGACAGAAATAGCAGAGATGTCACTGTTTGGGTACACTATCAGTTCACCTGCAACACAGTTCTGGAAAGTCATCCTTGTATCTCAGAGCTGTTCTCAGTGTAGTCATCATCTTTACTCTTACTGAACTGATATGTTTGGGACCCATGAGCTTCATTAAAGACATAAGACTGTTTAAAGCCTAGACACGGAGAAATGTCATTTTAGTGTATTAGATAATGAGTAAAACATATACAAGCTATACTTTCCAATAAAACCAAGATACCCTGGGGCTTAAGAAATCATATCCTGTAAGACACCAAATTCAGTTTGATGTTTCAATAAAGAATTTGGGGGTTAAAGACAATGAAAGGGAATCTGAGGCAAGAACTGTGGACACCGAAGGAGTTAATGGTTATAGAAGTCTGTTATAAGACATGATTGATGATATGTCCTAAGTTGCAGAAGCTTGAAAGAGCAGGTTTTGGAAATACAGAGAAATCAAAAAAAAAACCAACTTGCATTAAAAACAACAACAACAACATGTCAAACCACCACCAACAGAATTGACATAAAACTCCTGTAAGAAGTGATTGGTATGCTTCAGGGAACAGGTAATAGCTCAGTTGTCAATAGGGCTGATGAAAGAAGAGAAATGCTGAGATGCAGAAAAACCAGGAGATATTTCAGTCACAGTAACACTGTGCTACCAAACAAGGTAGTACAACGGCCAACATGATAGATCAGTAACACAGGAAGAAACCTGAGCTTGAGGACAGGTCATGGAAGGGGAAACTCACCATGAAAAGAAAACAGAAGAAGAAAAGATAGAAACAATAGTAAGTGCAGAAGAAAAGCTATACAAATTAAGAAAGTCAGAAAGCACGAAGACGTGGGGCTATGAAAATGAGAGCAGCTTAACATGAATATCTGAGGAGTAAAAAGCTCAAAAGAGCACCAGAGAGAATGAAGTTCATCAATGGAAAGGTTATATGCATCCTAGCACTGAAAAATTCCCTACAGAAATCATCTCACTCCCTCTGTGAGGTGGTTAAAAGGCCTGTCTTGTGGTTATAACACTGTCTTAGCAGAGCAGAATTTTCAGACTTTGTCTCAAGTTGTGAGCTCTAATTGTTTTAAAGGCATTACACTGTAAAGCTGAAAGGAGCTGTTTTGGGAGAAGCAAAACCAGTGAGTCTAGTTTCTCTTGGATTTGCATCTTATTCTCTTCAGCTTTGCCTGCAGTAACTCCAGTTTTCTCCTGTATTTTGTCATGCTCCACTTCATTTCTTTCACACATATAAAACATACACTTGGATTACTCCTCTATAATTACTGGTTGGCTGGCTTGTTAAAGAAACAAAACAAAAATTTTTGAGCTTACAGAGAAGTCCTACCCACAGTGAGACCATCAGTTTTCAACAACCATATCAGTTAGTCTGGAATATTAAAATAGCCCCTGCTTACCTTTGTTGTAATATTCAAAATTAAGTTTACGCACCATTTTTTTATCCTCGATGCCAACACTGGAACTCAGTAACTGCATGTTAAAAAAAGCCAAGATTCCAAGCAATTTAGGTTGCAGATAATCACCCTGTGAGTAAGGGAGAAAGTAAAAAAAAAAACCAACAAAAAACACACAAAACAACAAAAAGTCTTACTATTACACATTCCCAAATTTAAGAAATTAAAAAGTAAGTATAAAATGCTAATTATGAAAGACATATGAGAAGAATCCCAAATGCATACACTGCTCCTTAAGAAATACGAGTGTTAAAAGTACTAGGCTGTGGGGGTCATTTTTTCGGGGTAGGATTTCAGGAGGGGTGTGTGTGTTGTGTTAGGGGTTTGTTTTGTTTAAATGCATACTTGGTACATCTCTTCCTGTTACAGGAACCCTTAATAAGAAATGTCAGCCTTTCTTCCATGTTTTGCCTCAAATAAATGCTGTTCAAAGAATGTCAAATTGTCTTCATTCTCTGGAGAAAAAAAAATACTAGACAAACCTGAACGTTTTGACAAGTCTTACCATTTGTTCAGGTGATGTTATTTCTCTAGGTCCCTGATAGGGATCATCATGAGATGCAAATGAAGCCAATATTGACAAACCATTGAAGACTTGTTGATAGTGTTCTCCTATACGCAGCAGTAATTCGTTATGCAGTCCCTGGTAGTCCTGTCTCAGCAAGCTGCCCAGTTCTATCTCAGTCTCATTCTATAATCAAATAGCAAACAGAAACTATGTGTTTATACAATCACAATCAAACTAGCACACAGAGACAAGCAGGCATTGAACTCCTATTGTTTTATGATAGAAATCAAATAAAAAGCTTCCGATCAGCTCCATGTTAGATAAACCAAGTTTTTAAAGATTTTAAGTCCACAGAAGATCTTACAAGTTTTTCATAGCAAACAAAATAGATTATAAACAACAAGAAGAATAAAACTTCTGCCTATACAATTTCCCTGCCTATGCTTTGCAATACTTTAAATAAAGCAGAAAGTGCATTATTCATCAATTATACAAGCAGATTAGGAGTAACAACACATCAGATGCCAATTTACCTTTAGGTAATGAAGCGCCCGCTCAAGCTCATCCTTAGAGCAGGAACAGACCAAATGAGAGAAGATGTATTTGAAGTTATTGATTAAAATCTCCCTTCGGCTTACATTCAACTGTTTTGCTATGGTTCGAATAAGCGTGGAGGCTGCAGGACTAGCCTTGGCTGCAAGGTCAGGAAGCAAAACCTGTAGAGTCCGCTGGTAAATGAAGAACAAGATTTAACAGAAAAAAACACAACAAATAAAAAGCCCCTACAAAACCCCAGGGTTAGGCTTTGTTGCATTTCTATCAGCACAACATGAAAATAAAAAATCACACCTGTGACATTCACAGAAAAAACGTGGACTAAAATAGAAATCCGCAAGCACACACACACATACAAAGAAGGTAAAAATCAAAAGCAAAAAGGACTGGTCAACTTACTGAGAGAAAGCGATTTAGATCTGGAAAATCAAATACATTGGCGATCTCAGACAACATGTCCAGAGCCATCTCTCTCTGGTGAGCAGCTGTTTGTTTCTGGAGCTCATTACCCTGGCATGGAGTGCTCATTACTGCCATCTGGCTGGAGTGCAGGGATTCCACCAGAAACTAAATAGAAAGAAATATATATATATTTTTTTTTTTCCTTTTTCACACCCTGAAAATAAACAGAAGGGTTTCATTCCTCTGCCAGGGCATCTCGTTTTCCTTCTCATTTATTGCACATAGACCTATGATTATTACTTTGCAACAGAACTGGATTAACATCGACTTAATAATGGCATTTAATTTTGCAACCCTGGAGTCAGACACTGCATTACTTAAAAATATTCAGTTAGAAAAGTCTGGTTTTGGTAAGTTTCTTTTAACTAGAACTTCTGTCTTTAAGTATAACAAAAGAACAACCCAAACACGTCAGTATTATGCCCGTAAAACACTGACTTCAATTCCAATCTTAAATCATAGCCTCTTGTGGCAATGGTACCACACAATGCAAGAAACTATATAGGTCTTCTACCTCAAAATGACAGCATCTAGGGAATAAAACAGAAAAGCAATACTGTTGAGGGGAGAAGATCATGACAAAGTCAAAGATTTTCCATCCTTCCTGAACGCCTGTGTGTTTTTGTCGTTTTTTTAAAAAAAAATTTGTCTCTTTCTTATCCTATAAGATTTCACCTTGGAAAATACTGTAATTTTTACCTTTAATACGATTTTGAAAATATACAAAAAGAACATAAACAGATGCCTCTCTACATCACCAACTCTCTGATTTTTACCTGACAGATAGGCTTCTTGTACTGACTGAAAAAAGCTTGCACTTTTATGGATTTGGATGCTGCCAGGGATCGAATTTCTGTGTACGCCGCTCCGGCCACAGAAGCTGACTTGGACAACAAACAGTGTAACAAATGTAAGAGGGCAAATGGTACCAAATCTCCTTTTGATGCCCTTGCAAAGTAAGCAGAAGAAAAATAATTAAAAAGGAAAAAAAAGAAATGCTACATTAATAAAATTACTTAAGAATATACAATTACAATAATGCAAACTGACTCATCATTGTATTTGCATAGCTTATCTGTACTTCCTATGATAAGGCAGAAGAAAATGAGGAATATTCCATATGAATCAACAGCTTAGCGCAGTTGCAAATGACTCTGGACAAAGGCTGACCTTGAAATAAGTAATTTAATCTTACATTTACACTTGACCTAAAAAATGACTTTGCATTACAAACTGACATTACTTTGCAATTTTCAAGTTACTATCAAAAATACCGTCCGATATCTCCTGTTGTGAGAATCAAGGTATCTTTAAGCTCATTATTTCTTGATATTTTGGCATTTGTATAGGCTTCTTTCATTCTGGAAACAAACAGCTGGAACACATGGAAACAAACAAAAAAAATAATTTTAGAGTATTTGAAAACAGTGAAACAAAAAACATAGTCAGTTAGGAAAAACAAACAAAAATAAATATGAATTCACCTCTTTTATGAATCCTTCCTCAGAGTCTAAGGATACTAGTATGTTCTTTATGCGGTCACTGAAAGCCACTCTTACTTCTTTGTCTGGATCTTCCATTAGATTTAATAAAGATCCAACAAGAATCTTCACACTGGACTCATTGGTCTTAAAATCCAGATGACTGCAAAGATGAGGTATATTTTCTATAAATGCTGGGTGGCATGGGTTGGAGGAGGAAAGGAAAAAGTATTTTTAATACTTTAAAAAAAAAAATCTATTGAAGTACACAGAACAGTGATGCAAGTAAGTGATAAAGCACACTGTATTTTTTATCAAAAGAGTAAATATTGTCAAACAAAAAAAATATTTAAAATTCAGATATTAAGTATTACACTTCCAGACACAGTCATAGACCAAAACTATGCCACGGTATTTTAAAAAAAAAATAATTAAAAAAAAGAATATCAAGCATCGTCATAAAACAACAAACCAAAAACCCAAATAATTAAAAAAAAAAAAAGAATGAGGAAAAGAAGCAGTGACTTAGTACCTCATAAAGAAGTGCAAAATGTTCATAAAGGTAAAGCTACATACCTAGCTTTACTGAACTGGATACTTTGTTCTTGAGGAGACTTAGAAATGGCTTGAAAACAGAGGCTTGCACAGAACAAGTTTTTTCACGAGCAGACGTCACAGTAAGGCTGCTACATAAAATATCGTAAGTAACGTGCTTAACAGCAGAATCTGTTAAGGAAGGTCGTACACTGAATGTGCCAGAAAGACAGCAAGATAATCTCCCAACTATAGCAGCACAAGCCTCCTTCACTAGCTCAGACTCATCTTTGATTTGATTTCTGAAATGGAAACAAAAAAGAAACCATTTTAGTAGATAATTTACCTAGTAATTTGTATTTCTACATGGTCTGAATTCACTAACGATACTGAAAATACTATTTAAGGATCTGCCTCGCTAAATTATCTTTTTCATTTCCAGATTATCCTCAAATTCTATTAAACATTTGAAGTAGCACTGGTAACGAGCATAGTACATTATGAAGCAACTGAAGACTAGACACAATACGATGAAAGACACCAAGATGCATATACCAAAGGTAGAGGAGCTCAAAGGATTTTGAGACATACGGACAAATATCACGCGTATTTAACTAACATACCTGTATTTAACTAACTGATCTCCTCCTTAGTTTAAATTTGTTAATCAGAAATGGGGTGTTCAACCAGCAAAGTAACTTGTATAATGACACGGTAAGCGAACACTATCCTACCACACAGATATCATCACTTACACCTGTCCTGTTGATATCTGAAGATTTCTGAAACTGAGATCTAGCAAATTCTGACTGAAATAGAAATAAATACTTTTTTGTGTGCTTATACTCCATCTCTTATTTGTCAATTTTTCTTTCCACATGAACACAAAAAGGCAGCATTAACACATACAAGAGAGCTTTGGGAATCATACTGCAGGACTGCACGCTCGGTGGATGAAGCAGGAAAGAGAATCCTTTAACACAACTCGCCCGAATTACTTCATGGGGACTTTGTAGGGCCCAATGATAAACGGATTTTCTCCAATCCAGACAAATGTTTCTTGGGAAAAGAGACAGAAGGAACACACAGCGTGACAGAGTTTGGGGTGCTAAAGAGAAAAAAAAACAAAACAAAAAAATAATTACTTGGTTTAAAATTTAAATATTGTCAATCATCGTAAGAGGGCAAAGAAAACAATTTTACTTTAGAACAATCATTCCAGGGATATTAATTTTTATATACTTTAACATACTTACAAAAACTATGTGCAGTCTTTTGACTCAAAACTAGCGGATCAAACCCCAAAGCACACGGCTTAAAAGCAGAATCATCAGAATGACTGTAAATCCAGGGCAGAGACAGCAACCCACATAAATTATGAAGAATCTGATCACTCAGTGGAATTTTCACTAGGGGGGGAACAAACCAAAACAACAAGAAAATGGTTATTTTTCACAGCTTTGTATAGTTTATAACACAGATGCACATTTTATGTCCTTAATTTGCAACAGTGTTAGTTTTCTATTGGCAAACATTTTTATCACTATTCCCACATGTTGATACCCTATGTTTTTGACACATAAATTAAGTAATGCTACATCAAAATAATTTAAAATTTTCATTAAAATGTTGGCAGCATGTAATATGCAAACAGAAGAATACAGCTTTGGTATCTCTGGATTTGTATGAAGATTTAGTCAGATGCATTTTTATTTTACAAATCAAATAAAAGACATGCTAGTTTAAAGGATTTCTTACCTTGTGCATAGAGCAAAGCATCAGAGATTTTCACTATTTTGCCAATCACTTGTTCAAGGCAAACAATCTGCGTAGCAGCCTCTAACAGGTTTCCGCACACTTTCACTACTCTTGTGATAAAATCAGAGGAAATCCACGTGAATTGTATGTTCACCACTGAATCCGAGGAGCTCTGAGTAGTCTTACATGTGTCTGAGTTACACAGATGAGTCACTTTATGATCTATACTGTTGAAATAGAAATTGTACGATCAATGCAACAGAATATAAACATTTAATATTTTATTGCTTATAAGCAAAGTTACTTGAAAACATCCTACTTCAAAACATACTGGACTTATCCAATACTTGTCCTGCTACACGGACAAGCATTAAAGTAATCTACGCAAATCATATTAACAGTTTTAAGAAACTACTGGTCTTACAGTTTCACCTTGGTACCTTTACCTGATAGAATTTGCTGGGGGAGAACAATGAACTATGCACAAAGCAGCTAGTTGCAGAATCACAGCAATCCCTTCTACAGTCTGAAGAATATCCTCTGTCAGAACTTCTTTCTCAAGGATAAGTATTAAGGATTCAGCTTTCTTTGTGATCGCATTCCATAGAGTGCTCTTCAGTTCCATGTTTACAGGACTAAGTCTGTAATTGGACCACGTGAATTATTTTCCAATACATACTTTTTTTTCAGTAAAGATAAATCAACATAGCAAAAGCAGAGCTAATCCGTGTCGGATATAGGATTAGGAAAATACCAAATAATATTTTATTTTAAATGTACTCTTTGGGAGAACGAGATACTAATTCTGAAGTTAAGTGTGATGTAAATAAGACTCCTCTGAAAGGCTGTAAAAGTGTAACTCTACAATTCTAAGAAGGTCACGGGTGACCAGGGTGGTTCCTGATGACTATAAAAAGGCAGACATTACACCCATCTTCGAGAGAGACAAAAAAACAGGATCCAAGAAATTATAGCTCTATCCGCCTAACCTCAGCCTAACCTCCTAGTCCCTAGGAAGGTTATGGAAAAAATCTTCATTGAACTCATTTCTAGCTACATCAAGGGACAAGAAGATAACTGGGAGTAGCAGCACATATTTATCAAGAGCAAACCATGCCAGACTAACTTGATTCCTTTCTACAACAAGACAGGTAGCTCTGTAGACAAAAGGAGAGCTGCTTATTCTGAGGACCTCAACTGGCTGAAAACTAGGCTGATAACAACCTCACAAAGGTCAACAGAAACACAAGAAAAGTCCTGCAACCGGCACAAAAAAATAAAAGTGCAACAGAACAGGCTGATAGCTGACTGGCTATCAAGCAGCTTTGGAGAAAATGACCTGGTGAATTTGGGGAAAAGCTGAAAATAAAAGCACTGTGACCTTGATGCAAAAAAGGTCAACTATATACCAGGCTATATTACCAAGAGTGAAGGCTGATGATGGGTCTACACATGGAGTATGGCATGCTGGAGGCAACTCGGAGTGCCCAAATACAAGAAAGAGATCAATATGCTGGAGCGAGTCCAAGATAATCAGGGAGCCAAAGAGCACAAGCAGAAGCTAAGAACTGGCTTTGTTCATCTGAGAACCTGACATAACTACATCTGCTTTAAGCACATGCAGTGCAACAGTACAGCAACGTACATCCTTCTGTCATTCTGTATGCATTCTCTCAACTTTTCTGTTTTCATTGTGTAAAAATAAAAATAATTTGCATTGAGCATCTTAAAAATACTGTCTCTCTAAAGTTAAAACAAAGCATAATTTAGATCTTTTCCCAGAAGATCTTTCGATGTGACGGTTAGGAAGAAACCTCCTCCAAAAAGTTGTCATTTGTTATTAGTCACTAGCCAAAGTACTATAAAAGTAGTTACTGAGTAAGTGTCATACGTTACTGGGGCAGGTGATTTCTTGGAATGCTTTGTAGGCAGGCTTAGTCGTCGTCTTTTCTCTGGAACTTCATCACTGCTACTGCTCCACCCATCAGTATCAGAAATCTCTAGCTTGTTCTGATGAAGCTCCTGAAAGATTTCTTCTGTTTGTGTTTTCAACGCTGTATAAAGTGGACTCACCAGATACTGGGATGAACAAACAACAGTGGTACCATGATGTATACGCTGTGCCTTATTTATCAGAGACATATTATTGCTCCTGACACTCCTTCTGCTGTGTCAGCCACTCCTCCCAGTTTTGTGTCATCAGCAAACCTGCTGACAGTACACTCTGTTCCATCATCCAGGTCATCGATGAATATATTTCAAAATACTATGGCAAAGATCTTAAAAACCTTTCCGTTCAAAAAAATCTTAACTACAAGATGAGAACTCTCGCAGACAACGAAGTTTCCTGCCTTCTTACCAGAGAGAATGTAGCTTTTAGAGCTGTTTCCCAGTTCTAGCCATAATACCTTGCTACCAAAGCCATCAAGACAGACACACTAAGTTTAAGAGACAACAGATTCGTAACATATGGGGATGTATGGTGTAGAGGGAACACTCAGCTTATTAACACCTCACTATAAACACCTCATTATGGTTTTAAACTAAAAGAGGGTAGATTTAAACATAAGGAAGAACTTTTTTATGATGAGGGTGGTGAAACACTGGAACAGGTTGCCCAGAGGGGTGGTAGAAGCCCCATCCCTGGAAACATTAAAGGTCAGGTTGGATAGAGCTCTGAGCAACCTGATCTAGTGAAAGATGTCTGTGCTCACGGCAGGGGGTGGCTGAACTAGATGACCTTTAAAGGCCCCTTCCAATCCAAACTATTCTATGATTTTATTTGAATTCAAACCTTTCTGTCTTCCTGTCCCCAACAAATATGACTAAAAAGCATACTGTTAGGAGGAGCGAGCAGCTCAGATGAAGCAAAATTACTTGTAAAGCTGCCTGGGTTTTTAATTTGCACAGATGTAGGGCTTTGTACATGAACTATTCACATAATGAACACAGTTTTTAAAATTAACTTACCTCTTGTTCTTCCTGAGTTCCGAGCATATTTACAAAAATTCCGCATATGGTACCTATATGGACTTTTCTTACTTGTAAGGCAGATTCATAGCCAGTTGGAACAAACTCCAGGAAACATTGCAGAATATGGCAAAAAGCAGCTTTCAGCTTTCCAGACTGAAGACGCCGAAACCCATCACTTTCAAACAATGCACAAAGCTTCTCTAGTAGCATATTCAAGTAGACAGGTTCAATATTTTTGTAAGAATCTGCTTCAAAAGGCAACAATGTCCTCACCAGCAGGAAGAACGGTTCTCCAAAGAGATCTGATGCTTCAGTATCCATTTCAAGTGCTGATTGTAAAATTCCAAAAAAGACTGTGAAGAAAACACTGGCCAGCTGTTCTGGAGGTCCTCCTAAATTAATTAATTTTACTAAAAACTTCATTGCTAAAGCTTTAACTTTTGGACCGCCATACTTCAACAAGGAGCAGCCTATCCCCCAAAGAATAATATCTTCTCTTACAAAAAACACATCTGCAACAATATCTGTCAGAATAGACATTAATGTAGCTTCTAAACATTCTACGTTGGGTATACCCATCAGCTGTAATGGTGCCAATGTTAAATATCCCACATTGTCATTTGCATTGCTTGAAAATCTCTTTACAGTCACTGGCCAGACCAGTCCATCTCCCCAGAGATGCTTCTGTGAATCTCTTTCATGCAGGAAGATTAAGTCTTGAAAAAGTTGTAACAAATCTTTTGTTAGTACTTCAAAAATGGAGCCATTCTTCATTTTAAGCAGAAAAAGTAAAGAGCAAATGACATCACAAATGTTCTTGTGCAATGTGTTGCAGTTTGGAGTTGCAGCAATTCGGAGAAGCCTTGTTATGATCCAGTTACTAAATTCTAGGAGAATAAAAAAGAAACAGCAAAGAGAAAATTATTAGGATAAAACCTACAGCCTCCTATTTTTGAGCACCTCCTTGAGAGCAGTTTGCTTAGTAAAACGAAAGAAATCTCCTTGAGATAAATGCAAGAAGGCAGAGTAAACAGAGAGCCTTCACTGGGACATTTCTTTAGCAGATCTTTACTGAAAAAGAAGAAAAGGAGGGGATGGAGGTGCATGAAGGGGAAAAAAAATACGACAGACATTTTCCTCTGTCAAAAAAACCCTCAGGCAATGAACATGTGCACAGGATATCTCATCAACATGAATGAGGTGGCATCACTAAGCAATGGTAATGAGTAAGGTCAAATTATGCCCTGATAAATTTCCATTCTCACAAGTGCAAATCAATTTATAGTATCATAATATTCACTTACTTGCAAATACGTAAAGCTGAACTTACAAATCTGTCTTTTCCTCGTTTTTGTTCTTTTGTATGATCCCATTGTCAGAAAACCTAAATCCTGAAAATATCAAGCTTCAACATAAACGTTTTCAACAAACTCACCAATACAACTGCATTCGGTTTCCTCCTGATTTCCATCCACATTTACAAACATAAGCGGCGAAGATTTCATGATATGTTGAATAAAATCAAGCAACATGACAGAACTTGGCTGTGAATCTGATTTCTTAATCAGTTCCAAGGCAACTTTGAAAAACAAAAGAGATATTTCCCAATTAGCATTGCAGTAAATCAACTTCATAAATTTTCTTCATATCTAAAGAGAAAAAAGATATTTTTTACACAAAATACTACAATAGGGCATTGAACCTGTATAATTATCAGTTGGGTGTGTTTTCTTAATCCATTGAGACAATTTTGTTCATATCATAAACCCTCTATGTGACACCAAACTGTATGAAGAAAAATCTAAATTACTTAGCTTAAATATTATTAACACTACACACATTAACATTTAGTTAGTACTCTATCCAATTGTCTGATTAGTGAAGAAGAGCCAATAGTTAACATTTTAATTTTAAATCACACAATTTTCTCTTAGGTGTATGAGCTTGGTAGGAAAAAAAGAAAAAACAACTCAAAAAATTGTTCTGCATTTCCAAGAAAAAGAAGATTTTCAACAGTAAGTTCAGCTTATTGAAACAAAAAATTTAGTAAAACATATCTAATACTGCTCTCTAACTCAGCTGAAACAGGTATCTGAATATTTGTCAAAATTCCACATGGTTAGTTAGCACAAGAAGGAAACTCTCTCTGATGCAGATAGTAATTAACCAGAAAAGATGTATGGTAATTAAAAAAAATACAACACTTATATCTTGAAAAGCAGTATCTAAAGCAGATTGGCATTTTGTTTTTCTTTTTATAGCCTTCCCTTTCTGGACTATAAGAGAATGAAAACACACACACATCATCTTTAGAGGAACATGGGTGTGATACTTAGATTCATCAGTTCACTAGACAAAATATCACTCTTGCTGAAACAGCTACATGAATTTATCCTTTGGAAACAGTAAGTTACCCTTATTGTGATTCTCCTTGATGTAAACGCACGAATTACAAATGATAATTTTATAGCACATGTATTTCATAATTACCAAAATGTACTGTAGTAACTGAAACCTCAACATGATTTAAGGAATACTAAATTAAGGCTTTGTTAGAATTCTAAAATTAAAAATAAAGCTGTTTACATCAAAGTATTTCAATGCTGAAAAGACCCTGTGAGTATGAGGACTTGCAAGCCATATTACTCAAAGAACAATCACATTACACGACACTCCTGATTTTCAATGTTTTGAGCATTTATATTTGTACAAGCCTGCACTGCATACTTCCTTTTTTAAAAAAAACAAAACCCAAAACTTGTTATTTTATTTTCAGCAAATATTTCATCGTGCAAGTTATTAAGGAAAAAAAGGTATTGCATTCAACTCCTAAGCTTTGTTGAAATAAAAGTTATAATTTTTTCTTGGCAGGAATTACTTAAAGCATATTTTAAGAGACACTGATGTAATACTCACCAACATCGACATCTGTAAGAATTCTGTCAATGAACTGGCAGAGTATTTTTCTTGGTTTCTGCACAACTGTATTGTATTCCTCTGGAGTAGCACTAGAATCAAGAGTACATTATTTTGACATTATCCATTTTAAAGTACAAAATAATTATTTGTAGTTTACTTCAACAACACAATAATAAACTTTGACTTTTTTTTCCAAGAAGTTTTCAAAAAGAAATTGATTTCTTGTTTTAGTGACCAGCATATTGCCTATTCCCCCCTCTCTCTCTTTATTCTTCAGAAGTAGAGTTTTATGAAGTGCTGACAATCATTTAATTTTGTTAAGCAATTATGTTTGATAAATCCACACCTGGTATACTAGGAGATTGTTGCTTCCACCGAGCAACAAAACAGCTTTAGTGCAGAAAAAAAACAAACAAATAAAATTAAAGACTTACTTCACTTTTGGAATTAACCCAAATTATTCAGCTGGGTAGCTACCAATATCCTGGGTAAGAGGTGTTAATAGCAACTGCTCAGGTGCCCAAGGTGGCAGCTAACTCTCTTCAGGTCAACTCTTCAATGCAGAACTGCACCTCCACATCAACTAGCTAGCTGCCCACCACTAAAAAAAGCTGCAGTCCTGATGCTGCCATTTAAACTCTAAAGTCAAAGATGTTCAAGCTCCTTTAATTCTCACTGAAACCACACAGCAAACGCAACGAAGCCTCTAGGAGGCTGAGTCCTGTGCAAACCAACACACTTCTCCCATTAGGTTCTACTGACCCTACCCGCGAGGGAGGGAGCAACTGAGGCAGGTGGCGGGAAGAAAAGGCGCCCAGGAGTAGGGGAAGGCGCAGGGGAGACCTCGCAAAGCGGTGGGGAAGGAACTCCCTTTTCCATTTCCTCACACCGATGCCAAGGCCCGCCGCGCAACACCACCTCCGCCCTTGCCCGACTAGGTGGAGGCTGGGTCCGTCCTACCTGGCCAGCTCCCGCAGCGCCGGGATCATAGAGGCCATCTCCAGGCTCTGCTCGGCCATGGCTCCCGCCTTGAAACAGGCCGCCCGCCGCCGAAGCGGGAACTGCGATGACGGCGTCCGGCAGGACCCAGAACTCCTTCGTTGTCGAACGGGGCGGCTGCGCTCCCCAGCGGCGCTGCTAGAGTTTAACCGCTTCGTCACCAGACGAGAGAGCGGTCGCGGCGGCTCAGCGCTCGGTTCCGAATGGCCTCTCACGGGGACTTCACTGCTCCAGCAGGGCTCTCCTCCTCGGGGCAGCGCACAGACAGATAATAACCGAGAGGAGGCCAAGCGCACGCAGCCGAGCCGCGGCCATTTCCCTGCACTGGGGGCCCGCCGGGAGCACCAGCAGAAGCGCAGCCACGACGGGCGCCTCGGGAGAGCAGAGACTGTGGTTCTAAGGGAACTTGCAGCGCACAGCGGGAGAGTACCACGGTTTTAAGGGTGACTTAATGTGAAACGGGCTTCGGCCTCAGTCTCAGGGGCAGTGAGGAGGAAACTTTGGTGCCGGCTGAGAAAGCCCCGCTAGAGCGCTCACTGCCTCCTCCCCCCCAAGGCCAGCCACGGTGCCGTGCCCTAGGGTGCTCTGGCGCCCCAGAGCCTGGGCGCAGCCCAGTAGTAGTCGGCTCTATAAGGCGTGAGACTAGTCCCTCGGACCGTAGAGAAGGGTCACAAGCGAACCCCACCCCATTTTATCTCGGCTCAGCCCGCCCCTGCCGTCCAACACCCTGCCATTAAAGCGCCTGGGGCTACCCGCCTCTTAGCCCCACCTCTCTGGTAGCAGGTGACGGCGGGCCCCGGCGAGCCCCGCGGCACAGCGGGAAGGCGGCAGCTAGCGGCATAGTGGGCAGGTAGGAAGCTGAGCGAGTAGGGAGGGTGGTGGTGGCCGCTTGTAGGTCTCACTCCTTTTCTGTGTCTGGGGGAAGGAGGGGAAGGGGCGAGCCCAGCTCGTTTGGTTGGCGGGAGGGCGTATTTTGGCAGGTGTGGGGCTCGGCGCCCACCGGCTCAGCCCTTCGCCCTCTAGGTAGCGGTAAGGAGCGTCCTAAAACAACGATTAAAATCTTGGCGGTATTTGGTTTTGGGGTTTGTTTTGTGGGGTGGTTTTTTTTGGGGTGCTGTTTGTTTTTTTGGTAGCTTTTTTGTTTGTTATTTGTTTGGTTGGGGAGGGTGGTGTTTTGTTTTTTTTTGACTCAGCCTATGTTGCTTTCTATGTTCTTTTGAGAGAGTAAGCGTGTTTAAATGCATGAAGTATGAAAAGTTTTGAGGAAAAACCTGAAAGGCTGCTTAAACATCATGCGGTGGGGGAGAGTTACGTGCTGCCTGATATCGGAGAAAGGGAGGTGTTTTAGTAGCGGTCCTGTGAGGTGCTTATGAACCGCGCCTCTGGGCCCTACCTACGTAGTAAGTCTGCAAGACTAAAGTATGAAAGGATAAAATGAAGAGGTTTATGTGTAGACAGGAGTAGCGGGGAGTATAACTGAGGGGAAATTGAAGTCTGAGCTTGATTTTTCTAATATAGAGACATAGCTCTTTCTGCATTTGTGTATAAACTTTGTCTTAGCTTTGTTTCTGGAATGAAGCAGAATCGTCCTAAAGGCTTCTAACTGTTATCTCTTTCCACTGTACTAGGACCATGTCTCTTGCATGTAAAAGAGCTCACCAAGTGGGTGCATCTGTGTATTTCAGTACCTGATTCATTTCAGGTGGATGTTTTGGGGGAGCCTCTTACAAAATTTTCATGTACAGATAGTTATTTTTGTCCTGCGAAATATACATAAGGTGTTTCCTAAAAAATTTTGCAGACTTTTCAGAGGTTGCTAACATGAGAAGGACTTGGACTTCAAGAAACTACAAAATGTAACTGGATTTTATCTTAATTTGGTTTTCAATGTATGTTGCAGTATTTTCTAATGGATGATTTTATAAAATATTAATCTTGTGAGAGTCATTTCTAGAGAAGGCAGAACCCTGTAACTTTTTTTATTATGTGGAACTTTAATGGTGCAGGAAGACCGAGTATATCTGTATTTTGTTATCAGTGTTATTTTGAACATAATTTTATACAGTTTCAATTAAAAAAAAAAAACCTATTTCTTGTGAAAACAACATTCTGAGCATAAACTACCAAGCCTGAGACAATACTAAGAAAGGTGTAAAGTGCAGTACGTGCTAATTTGATGTAAAGATACAATTCCCGCGTCATCACTGATAAACTTGAGATAGCAATATATCTGTTGGGATCTTAGTAGATGTTGAGCAGGATATAATTTTTTTTATTCATAGGGTGTTTCTTTTGTTATTGGTGGTGAAACATAAGTCCTTAATGGAAAAAAAAGGTAGTTTTGCCTAGAAGTGTCCTGAGTCAAGATCATATTAATATAGATATAGCAAAGGTGCTTTCATTTATTTTAAGTAGAATGCTTTATAAATTTGTGGTGCAGTTTCTTTGAGCATTTACCAAGCATGTAATTCAGGCTCTTTTCTTTTTTTTTGTAATAAGTACTTGTAGGAATTACCTAAAGAAAAGTTCACTCACTTCCCATTCTTCACTGGGAGTGAAATTAGGAGACCTTTTGTTTTTCCTTCCCAATTGCAAAGCCTTATCGACTGCCTTCTGATGATATTTTTAAGTTCCTTCTGCTAAGGTGGTCTTACAAGACTCTACATAAGACTGCCCATAATAATAATAACTTTATTGTGCTGTTAAGATGTAAGATGTCTTCTAGATGCTCCTCATCAAAATATTTTTATGGATGCTCACAAAACCTAGCACTCTCCAAAGCCTCCCAAGAAACACTGACTGAAACACCTGCCTTTATTCTTCAGTTTTCTTAAACATACAGTAAGTGTCTCAATAAACTCTTTATTCATCTGCTCATTTTTCCCTTGGCCCGCTATTTTATACTTTTCTGTCTCTTGACTCAGGAGGAGGAGCTCTGGGATATTGTCACCCAGCTGGAGAGTACTAACTGCTAAATGAAATAGTGTGCCTTGCACCCGTTCTGTTTTTTTCTCTTCCAGTGCAGCATTTCTGTGGGTGAAATGAATTGTAGGTGTGCAGAGCTTGCAGCTTACAGAAGTTGGGAAGAAATTCATGTGGATATTTAGAGTTAAATATCAAATCCAGTGTGTGCGGCACTACAAAGATTTCTTCCAATTTCTGCCCCTCCTCCCCCCTCCAATTTGTGCAAACCCCTCACTGGGTAACTGCGTGAGTCATCCACACTCAGGTGGCTGTCGTCTTTGTCTTTCATTGCTGCTTTACCACCCGCCTCTGCAGGTCAGTGTTCTTATTTTAAGACACTGAGTGACTTTGCCTCAGATGAGCAGGTCCCAGAGCACGAGAGCACGTTGATTGTATTTCCTCTGTTGTTATTTGATTGAGCTAGAATTACTCTTCTCCTTGAGGCTCATCCACTCTGTGAATGTGTGTGAGATGCTCCTCGTTGTCGTTAAGGTGACTGCAATTCAACTTCGTCTGTCTCTTGCAGGTAGACACAAATGATTATACAAAGACATTTAAATGTGTGTATATATATATTGCTTGATGCCTTCATGGACTATTAAATACAAACATTATATGGTAGTCAGAGGAAATGCTGCCAAGATGGTGCACGGAGGTCCTCTGAACTGTACTAAATAGTTTCATGTAATATTAAGGCGTGCTTATGGCTTATCATTTGCATGGTTGCTGTAATAGCACCAGATAGTCTTTATGATTACTTGAAGACTGATTTCCATATATAGTCAAGAAAGTGGCTGTCAGAGTAGTTGTCAGACCTTTGAACGTGTTGTATTGTGCCTATACACCGTAAAAACGTGTATTCCAACATGCTCTCTTTTTATCTATGCCTGTGTTGCTTGGTTAACTTGGCTGGAGTAAAGAGGCACAGATTAAAATTATATCTCATCTTGAATGTTGCTTTGATTAAAAAAAAAAGTGAAAAAAATTGGAATAGTAAATGTTGGTAAGGATAACAGGCTAGCCAGAACCATAAAAGTATATGTATATGTATATCCAGCTACTAAGCAAAAACTAACAAGTAAAAGGGGGGAAAAAAAATGAGGAAATAAAATATATAACACTAAAATCCGCTTTTCTGATGTCTGTTATTTCTGTATGTAATCTAGACAGGTCCTAGTCCTTCGGAATTCATGCGCATTTATTTTATATGAATAAAACTGCTTACATACTGAAGACTACTGATGATGTAAAATTAAATATTTGAGTAATTTGGAGAGGTAGCGTGCTAGATTATAAATTCTTTTGGAATCTGTCATTATTATTTGTGTATATATACACTTTACATATACTTTTTTGTTTATCTAAAACTACTTCTATTGAAGATAGTTTCCTGTATGTATCTTTTTCTTGCTTGTATTTTTCCATGGTTTAATTGGCTTTTGAAACTTTTAAATTTTTTTTAACTTGTAGCAGCAGTGGGATTCATAGGTTTTGTCCTTTCACCCTTTTTTAAACATATTTGTTAGAAAAGTATTCATTACTTCTGGGAGGAGTGTATGTTCTGTGATGTTTTCCCAGCACTTGGAGCTTCTACTACTCTGTGTCAGTGGAATAGACATCATCTTAACAGCATGTAATATGGAAATATATAAACTAAAAAGATTGTACCCTTACATTTAACACTTCCTATAAAGCCTGTGTGTAACATTTAGTTGCCACCCTTTTTATTGCAGTAAAATATTTTCATAGCATTCACTACGATGAGTGGAATGCTTCACATCCAGAATAAATGTTGCCCTAAAAGCTCCAAAAATCCCTAGGTCTACGTGAATGGCTTAGATAAAAGTAGTGCAGGAGTACCAGTGATAAAAGGATCTGGTCCTTGCAAGCTTGCTCCTGGAGAAGGCTCCACTGTACTGTGCCAGACAATAAGGAAACAATAAATTGTAAGTGCAGTGGTGGGAAAAGACACCTAGCTAAGCAACTGCAGATGTTTTTAGATCTAAAATCTGAGATTTCAAGATCTTCTGTGTAAAGTGTTCTCTCACAAGCTCGCTCCAGCCTGGACATTCACAGAGCAAACAGTTGACTAATGGTCATGTTGTGGTATGCAAAGGAGTATTAGCAATGAAAACAACTGGCATTAGTCAGATATGGATCAGGAGTTCCAGGATACTGACAGAAACAGGTCTGCATTAGTCATGTAATTCTACTTTGTTAACAGGTTTTAAACATCACTGTTGCTACACTTGTAAAAAAGGGCCAGAAAATGAAACAGTAAGGGTGACTTCTCTATTCTCCACTGTGTTATGTTTGTGGCAGAATTACTAATTATTCAGCTGATCACATGCAGGAAATACTAATGTCAGTCCTGACCTTATTTTATACACAGTTATTTTGATACTTTTAAATGTAAATTACTTGATGAATTTCTAGATTTTTATGTGCAGCCATGTCCGTTGTTACTGCTGTTACATGCTGGTGTCCAAGGAGAATAAAGGTAGTAGCTCTTCAGTGAGACTGGTATTGCTAAGCCTCAGAAATAACTTATGCAGGTTGTGTTTCTACATCTATGCTTTTTGTGGGAAAAGGGTTATCAACCACTTTCAGGTCTCTCTGGCTGGTGTATCGATAATAGGTGCTAGCAAAAAAAAATGCTGGATTTGGTATTACCCATTTTAATTCACTTAGAGTATTCATCCTTTCATCTTGTTAATAATCTTTGGTAGAATGGACTCATTAAAAACATTAACATGTAGAAAAGCTGAAATATTAGGCTGCATGTTATCAGCCAGCTTACATTTATTTGAATGCTAATTTAAAGAATTTGTCTCAGTGAGAGCTTCAGGAATTAGCTGTTTCTTTTCAAACTTTTTCCTGATAGGCTTTTCTTTTCCAAAATTTTAGTTTGGAATGTTTTTGTCTCACTGATTTATCAAGCTCAAATTTCCCGGTTGGCTGCTTCAGCATGGGCAAGGTGGTTGGGTCATGTCCTAGCAAAGCTGCTCCCGAGAAAGGCTTGACAGAAACACAAGACTATTGTTTGTCATGCCAGAAAAAATCCCTACTTCTAATGCTCCGTGTCATGTTTGTTTTATAATAAGGTGCCTTACACCCTAAAATGACAGTGCTCCTGTAGTGGTGAAAGACAGCTACGGGTTTGGTCATGCTGGGCTTTTTAGTACAGTTCTGTCTGGGGAAAGGAGAAGTCATGAAATTACCTATAGTAATAGAAGCACATATTTGTTGGGTTCCAAAATTTCTGCATGCTTTCCCTCCTGAAATAGTCTTTTGTGGTGGTTAATCTAAGGAACAAACTCCTCTGCCATATAGCTTATTCTTTGAGCTACCTCTCTCCTTTTTACTAAGCAAATTAAGATCAAGACACTTAAACTCAGTAGGATTAATCCATATCAGCCCTCCTCAACCAAATAAGCATATGCTGGCTGAGTAATTGGGTGCTACTACAGACTGTGTGCTACCCATGTGCTTCGTTAAAATGTCACTTCAGCTGTCTTGCTTTCAGCTGGAATACACAACCTGGGGGAGATAGTCCAGTCCACAAGAAATATTTCTATGCCGTGTTCTGTTTAAATCCCAATTTTTAATTTTCTGTTTACTGTTTGCTCAAGAGTATTAATTCTGGAGAGTTGGAAATACTGGTTATTTTTCACTAATTGTTGCTGTGTAATGTGACAGCAATGTGACAGGATTATTCGATTTTTGTGAAGGTCAATGGGAGGATGAGCCCCTTGGTGCAGACTTGTAGCTAACTTCAAAAGCCACAATGTTTGATTATTTAGTTAAAATATGTGAAATAATGTATATCTTCTATGATCTCCTCCAGAGAAATGTTTTGCCATTGCAAAAGAGCTGATTTATCTGATAGTTTATCGCAGCTGATCGTATCATCATAGAAGAGACACTTTTTAGCACATATTTCATTTGCTGTATAAGCATGTCTTTCTCACTTTATAGGATTTCAGGTCATTAATTTTAAAGAAGTAATTTTTTAAAATTATCATTTTAAAGTTTGATGTTTTATAAATTTTGATTTCTAAAGATTTTACCTAAGCCTCAGAAACAACTTTATATTCTTGAATGAAAGTTACATCCCAATCATATGAATCACAGTGCTGAGGTTTGGAATAATTCAGTTACAAAAAAATTGCTCAGAAATTTATTTCCTTTTCCTCTGCAAAATATGATTAAAAATGAGACCTGGTAACAGCAACTGTAAATATTTTCTTCTGGCTTAATTATTAAGAACTGTAGTATCAGCAAATGAACTTCATCTGTGCCCCAAATAGTCTTCTAGTTTGGAAGCTACAAACAATGCTCTATTTAGTTTTAGTTACTCATACTAATGTGCTCCTTTTATCCTCTGCACTTGAGCAGACAACTCCTGAAGGCTATGAGCTGCCCAGTGGGTAGCATTTATGCTTCTGTGGACTCTGCAGAGACTGGATGGTTTTGAAATGCTGCCAGTTTTGAAATGCTGTGTATTGTGGAAGACTCTTCTTTTTCTTCTGGCTTGACCAGTGAAGAGAAAAGCAAAAATAACCTGTGAATTTTCCATGACAGAAAATCCTGCCTTGTTTGTAGTATAGTAGCTGATCAGTCTAATCTTCTAATAATCTTTTGAACCATGTAGAGTTGAATGAGGAATTAGCAGGTGACAGAAGGCGATCCTGCCATCTGATAATTAATGAAAACTGAAAAAGTCTCTGGCTACATACATCTATGTAGTACTATTTAGGAATTGCAGTTATCTAGAATATGAAGAATGTGTGTGGATGTAAATTGAATTGTTTAGGGCAGGAGACCGTGAACTTCTGTTGTTAGTCTTAATGATCTTCACATGATTAACTTCTGGAGTGACCTAAAAACTAAGTTCATTAGTAAGAGTTAGCCTGTGGCTCTCTGCTGGAGTTTCAGTATTTGCAGCAATCTGAGGTTTCCTACTTCAGACTACCAGAGAGCAGGCACAAGGGAAGATAAAAGCGGTATTTTTCTGGAGTGTTGGTGTTGCACTGTTTTAAGATTTCCCTCCCTTTCTACTTCTTAGGCTGTTTTTTCACTGGTAGCTTTGGTCATAGTTTTGCTTTCTAAGTTATGTGCTAACTAATGTTACTTTCATGCTTTGAGAAGAGAAAAATGGTTCCTAATGTTTTAGTTTGCTTAAAAAAAAAAGATAGTTTTCTGAAGTAATGAGTGCCCTAGAAGGATAAATTCCTTAGCAAAGAGCATTGAGTACAGTATGTCCTGCCTCAAGCAGCACCGAATTTGGAAGAACTGGCGTGTGACAAAAACTGGCAGCCTTGCAAAATTTACTGCAAAAATATCAGTGATACTGTAACAGATTAAACAGTTGAAGGTGAGTACACTTTGGTTGTAGTAGATCGAATGCAAAATCCAGCAAACTGAAAAACTGTGAAGCTCATAACCTATTAAATTGTAATTTGCTAATAGCAGCAGCAGAGGTTTGGCTGTGAAATTGGTAATAACAATTGCTGTGGTAGAAGCTGGTAGATAGTGAAAAGCTGGGGTATTTGTTGTATTTTAGTGTTTCTAATTGCTTATGTTTCTTTATTGTAAATACTGAGATAACACTGCAACTACTTGACTTTTTTAATAACAGTATTACTTGTCGAAACATACTATTTAAATTGTAATTTAGAGGCAGACCAGAAGATGGTGAGTCAGTGACTGCCAGTCTCGTCAGTTCTCATAATTTGACAGAGCTTTCTGTGAAAATTCAAGATGCTCTCAAAAGTCAGTTTGTGGAGTTGAGAAATTGAGGATTTGTTTAATTTTAAAACAGATTTCTAGTCCTTCCAGTTACAGACAAAAGCTTGAAAAGATAGTAGGAAAATAACATGAAGTATCTGAAAACAAGACAGATATCATTCCATATGAGTGATTTTTAAATGCTTTAACATTTCATATTTTTGTAGTTGTTTAGGGTATGACTTGTGATTGTTTTTGAGGAGCTGGAGTTAGGACTATTGCTTCTGTTTAGTAATTAACTAGCAGTGCTATAGTTGAATAAAGAAGTACCAGAATAATTAAAGCCTAACTCCAAGTTGTGAATCTTGTTTGTAGAGTACTAGAACACCCAGAAACTGTCAAATAGAGGTCCTGTCAACATGTCATGAGCTTTGACCATTACTTTTGCTGTGTGCACAGGCAAAATTCTTCCTGATGCAAATGTTTCAAAAAGAATTTCAGGATTTGTTTCCTAATTAAAATATATGTAGATCAGAGAATATATATGGGAATTTCCCATAAAAATAATGCAGTTTTTATTTGTCATTGTAGTTGGATGCTAGCAAAAGCTGTATGCACATAAACCTGGGCAGAGAAAGAAATAGTTGTTTGCAGGTATGGTTTGCAGGTGGGCCTTTTAACTGGCTTTCTTTTACAGTTATGAACTTGGTATGTAATGGCAGCCTAGGCACGAAAGAATAACTTGAGGATGGAGTGCCTGAAAGAACATGCCTTTGTTAGTATGGACTTTCCGTTTATATTTCAGTCTGGTTTGCTTTAATGAACTGTCAGAGATGTTTGGATTTCAAAAAAAAAAAACAAACAACAAAACAAAACCCAACAAAAAAAACCCACCTCTTCAGAGCAGTGACTGGTTATCAGATGAGAAACCGTTACCTAGTTTCTTGTCACATGTTCTGTATGTTAGCGATAGACTCTTTTCATCTAACATGCATTTGCATGGTAAATCTGCGGTGATGCTTTGATCTTGCCACAGTTTTTAGGTTTGACACTCTGTGCTATGGTGGCTGTAGTTTTGGTTCAGCCTGTATTTTTTTTCCTTGCTTTTGGTGGCAGCATCCAAGGCACCAGCTTGTAATACTCATTGGAAAAGCATGATATTTGCCACCTCTGGCCTTCCAGAGCCTGTGTTTGCCTGCTCACTGGGTGGGTGCTTTCACAAGTGATACGCAAGCAAAGACATTGATATGGGTGAAGACTGGGGATATAGAGACAAGGTCAGTGAGGCAAGGGTAGCCTCGTAGAGTAGGAAGAGCAGAAGTGCTTGATGAGAGCTTGCAGGAGTTCTCTAGGAAGGAGGGTCTAACACATCTGTGTACAGGGAAGGCCAGTCAGCGTGGGATATAAAGCTTCAGTATAATAAACTGATTTTTGGAGAGCATGACATTTTCCATCCAGAGGTCAAATAGTAGTGCTGGTGAGAGGAGACATGAAAAGGTCAGATAAAATGAAACAGTGTGTTAAGTTGATTGAACTGGTTGAAAGAATGACAGATCTGGTTTTTGTTCAAGGCTTAGCCAAATGCTTCCTGCACTGATGTAAACAGTATTGTGTGTACACTTGTAAAGAAGTTTCTTCCACCGAGTTACCTTAATCTGTCCTGAGCCCCACTGCTAATTAATTTGGATGTAGCTCTGCAGTCATGGGTTACTTGAATACAGACATTGCCATGTATAAAATGGAAAAGCAAGATTTTTGCTTTCAGAACAGTGCGTTAAAGCATTTAATTTGTACTCAGAAACCCACCTGCAGATTCTTGGATGAAAAGATAAGATGATGGCGTTATTTCCTTTCAGCTACCTTTATTATTTTGAGTTAGAGGGGACAGGCTCAGTAGTGTTCTTGAGCTGCCTAAAGGAGACGCATTAATGTTTAATGGGAATAAAATTTTTCATTGCAAATACATGTGACTTTGAGTAGGAGGAGACCTGGTTGTAACTCTTATGTATCTGAAGCACAGAGGTGAAAATGGGTCTCGCGTATAAACCACACAGTTCTCAGAAATGGGTGGAAAGTTTCCTGAGTTTTATACCAGGACTTGTGACTTTCCTTTCTGAGCACTAGTGTTAACTGTATCAGTAAAAGGTAGAAATTTTTCTGGATTCTGACCAGTACGATGGAAGCCAGAGCAACACTACAGTGACTTACATTGGGAAGGTTAGTACCACACCCACAAAGATCACAATGCTGCTGCAGTCCTAGTGGTTTCAGCAAATGTATGCTTTCTGAAAGGCTAGAGGAGAAACTTCTTCTGGGGTTTGCTCAACAAAGGGAAGGTCTGCCCAATCTTGTGTCTCCCAAAGGAATTCCCTAGTCCCACTTGTCCTGCCACTGTTTTTGCCTATTCTTTCCTATGTGTGTCATTGTGTGCCATTAAAGACATGCAATTTTTATTGCTGGATGCAAGAGTTTCTTATAAATCAAAACATTATCAAGTATGTCTGACTAGGTGTTGGTCTCTTCTCCCAAGTAACTAGCCATAGGACAAAAGGTAATGAGCTTAAGTTGCACCAGGGGAAGTTTAGGAAAAATTTCTGTACTGAAAGAGTGGTGAGGTGGTGGAACAAACTACTTGGTGAGGTGGTGGAGTCACCATCCCTGGAGGTGTTCAAAATAACGTGTAGACATGGCACTTGAGGACATGGTTTGGTGGTCATGATAATGTTAGGTAGATGGTTGGACCTGATGATCTTAGGTCTTTTTCAACCTTCATGATTCTGTGACTTTCTCTGCGTATAATGAGTTATAGAACTGAGAGCTGGAGGAACCTTTCTGTTTACACTAACACTTGCATTTCTGTGGCAGCACTAAACAAGAGCTGCTTCTATCTATTGGAAGGAATATCCTTCCAAGTTACGTTGTACTTTAGTTTCTAAAGTTTTTCACCGATTTATTTACGGCATGATTTTCAGTGCTACAAATTCAGCTGACTCCAATTGAAGTTGCTGGAATACAACTGACAAACTTGTCCTTAACTCTGGTACCTTTGCTGTCGTGGTATCTGACAAGGTGCATTGTGAGCCTCTGGAAGATGATGTGTTCTGAATGTGGAAGTAAGAAATCTCCTCTAGACCAACTGTTAGGCTTGATTAGTGCATTTTGGAGCTGAATTTGCTATAGGTTGGTGGCACATCTTCCCAGCTTCTGAAGTCATCCAGACATTTAAACTTGTTTATGTTGAGCTTGGTCTCCAAGTTGTCTGCTTGCAAGTAGTGGACTCAAACTTCTTTCAAGGCCATAATAGGACCATCCCATTCTGCTGTAGATTGTAGAAACTCCATTTTTGTTTATTCTATTTCATTTCCATGAGAAGAAAGTAAGCCTCTTTAATTCACACGGAGTTCTGAAAATGCTTTTTAGGGGAAGTAGTCACTGCTTAGTGGATAGTTGATATGTTTGTTAAACATTGTCCTTATGCTTTTTTGTGTTCTTTTTCCTAATTAAGTATTTGTTGTCGAGGAATGAATCAAATCTATAAAATATCTGAAGTTGATCAAGAAAGATAGCATAAAAGGTAACTAACATTTATGATTTGAGTGTATTTAAATTCTTACCGTGCTTTCAGTTTCTTTATGTGTCTGCACTTCTCTTGACAGAGCTTGGTTGGATACCATGTGCATGCTGCCAGTTGGCCTTTGACCAAGGCAAAGGTTGTACATACTAAAACCAAGAGCATGTGCCACTTCAGCAGATTCACTGTATCCAACCTTTACTTTAGATCAGAGTTCTTTAAATTTAACCTTTTTAAAGATTCTATAGGGAAACTTTATTTTTGTGTCCCTTAACTTGTTGCATGGTTATTTAGTATTTTATATTGTACACTTTGATTCTGTACTTCCAAATTTATTGGCAAGCTAATATGTTATTTTTAAATTGCATAAATTATGCACATAGTTCAGAGTACTTAATCTTGATGTTTCCATAAAGCCCATCCTTAAACTGGGATGCTTTTGCTTCAGATTAGGAGATGTATTGTCTTTGCAGGCAATCTGATTTTTGTATTCTGAAAAACAGAAGTGTTGTCTCTTATCAAGAGATCTATGGGGGGGAAAAAATCTTGTTTCTCTGTTTCCTGTATTGATTTGCCTGGTATTCTCAGGTCCTAAAGGAAAGCTATTTGTTCCATTGTTAAGCAGCTTTTATGCTTAGATTTTTTTTTTCATCTGGAAATTGTTTGCTGACAGGTAGGGAGTCCAGGATGCACCAGATGGCAGAAATACCCAAATTTGAATTCCTTGCCGTTCTGTGTTACCTGCAAAAGTGATCTAACAACAACTAGTGTGTTGTGAATGACTGTAAAAAGGCCAGAAAATACAGCTGGAAAGCAGGAACTTGTGCACACAGCTCTGCAGGGCTGCTGATGTTGACTTGTATCACCTTAGCATCCTGGTTTCACGGAAAATGTCAGTATTTCAGATTTGGTCTTGCCGACATGCTTGTTAATACCACAGCTGGTTGTATTAAAGCATGTAAGAGGAGAAGTGGGGCAGTGGCCTGTAATCTGCTGTGAGACTTGGAAGACTGGAGTTTGCTTCCGTACTTTCCCCTGGGTCTTTGGAACTGGAGGGGAAGGTGCTGTGCCTTCTCTTGGAAGCTCCAAGGAGCCATTGCAGAGGCAGATTCTTACACCCTGTCTGCTATTCCAGGCTATGGCATGCTCAGTGCAAATGGAAGAGTACAGCCTCAAAGAATCCTTTACACAACAGATTCAAGCAGGAATTTTGAGTATTACAAAAACCAGGCAGCACCTGGGTTCATGTTGTATGAGCAGGCATTGCTTTGCCTGTGGATATGAGGCAGACAGATTTCACATACCTGGTCCAGAGCAAGGGATAAAACACTCCCAGCCCTGTGCTGGAGGCAGGTGAAAGTTGTGGAACTCTTAGAAAAATAACTAATTAACCAAACCAGAACAGGTCACATGTGGTCTGAGAGAAGCAGTTTGGGCAAATTCAACCAAGAGTGTTGGTGTAGTTAAATTATAAGTAGGTTAGGTTTACCAGAAGTTTCAGGAAAGGTGCTTCTATGAACTCTGCAAGCAGTAGCATTTTTTTTTCAAAATTACTTTCCTAGAGGTGGTCCTCCTGGCATAGGTAAGGTTTCCATTGATGTTTTTTACTCGTGAGTGCTGAATGTAACAGTACAAAGCACAGGCATTCTGAGATCCTCTTGAATGATGCATGTGAAGGAAACAATGTGAAACTGATACTGTTGATGAATTTGCATGGCTATTCTATATACTCAGCAGCCAAAGGCAGCAGGAGGCATTTTGTTTGGATGAAAAAGTATCTTTCTAAAGTAAACACGTAACTGCTTTATAATAGAATTGCTTTTCATCCTGATTTAAGCCTCATGAAATTATCCTGTGCTTATACCATTGATAATTTTTTTGCCCACTTACTCTCTGGCTGATTTGATAGTCTTCCTTTAGCAAAGATCAGTGCATGCAGTTTTGAAAGAAGTTAAAAAAAAACACCAAATTTTCCCTCGAATCGTGCCTTGTTCACTGTGTAATGCTGTACGTGGAAGACTGAGGAAAATTCCACAGAGTGTCAGTTTATATGTTGAACACCTCTTCATTGTTATCCTCTCATTTCTACTAATTAAATACTTTTGACGATCATAAATATATCCAGCCATGTTTATAATCCCAGGCTGAGAAACATACTCTGAGTGTTTTGAGTAGTGAAGTTTAAGACTGATTGTACAATAAAGAACTTTCCACGTCATAATACTCTGTTAATAACTGTACCTGATACCATAATTATACCCTTCTTTCAAAAATTAGCAATGTGCTTCAGTAGTTGCAATATATTTTTCCTTTTTTAAATATATACAGGTATATGTATTTATACAACTAATATTTTTTTGACCTTTTTGGTGCTCTCCAGTTTTTAAGGTTTATGAGCGTCCTCTTTGCTGCATTAGGAATGGATCTATTTTTGTATCTTTGTTCTTCCTAAGACCCAGTGCTCATCATTCTACAGGTATATTAGATTATTTCTTTCTGTTTAGAGGATTGGCCTGGAATACTGTGTTCAGTTCAGGTCTCCACTATAGAAAAAAAAAGATGTGGGCAAGCTGGAGAGGGTCCAGAGAAGGGCCACAAAGATGATCAAAGGGCTGAGAACTTGCCATGTGGGAAAAGGCTGAGAGAATTGTGCTTGGCCAGCCTTGAGGGGGGAAAAAAAAGCTTAGGGAAGATCTTACCGTGATGTTCCAGTATTTAAAGGCTGGCTACACAGAAGATGGAAACTCCCTTTTTACAAGGAATCACATGGAAAAGGTGAGAGGTAATGGAAACAAATTATTCCCGGGGAGATTGTGATTGGATACAAGAAGAAAACTTTTCACAATGAGAACAATCAATCAGTGGAATCATCTCCCAGGGATGTGCTGGATTCCCCAACACTGGCCACATGTAAGATTCAGCTGGATAGGGTGCTGGGCCATCTTGTCTAGACCCTGCGTTTGCCAAGGACGGTTGGACTAGATGATCCTTGAGGTCCCTTCCAACCTGGTATTCTGGTTTTTATGACTATTCCGCAATCAAGGCTTCTTTGACTTTGGATAACAGGAATTTTATTTCTCTCCTAATAATGTCTCCTGCAGCTTTTTCACTGATATGGGAAGGATAAGTTATCTTTCTATATCCTGTATTAGTGTCAACTATAGTAATAAAAAACTATAAATCATTGAACCTTATTGATTATTCATTTTGTCGTAAAGATTAAAAAATTACCGCAGTAAGATAAAAACTTAATCTCCAGTAAAAGTAAATCTCCACTGCTGTTTAATTACAGACCACCAGTGAAATACCTAAAATAATTTGTCCTTTCACATTGCTAAAGGATTGATTTAGTTGGCCTTTAACCATCTTTATTTTTGGAAGTCAAAAATAATCTTGGTGTAAGTAAAACAATCTTTTGGTGTAAACTGTGGGGGAAAAAAAAAACAAAACAACAAAAAAAAAACCCCACAAAACAAACAGAGCAAACTTTGGCAATTTTATCTTCCTGAAAAGACCTCAGAAACCTGTGTGTGTATTCATACAAAGTTAATATTCTGTATATCAGTGGCAGTTCCATTGCTCAGTCTTCTATTATATACTAGTCATTTCACTAATGTTTAATTATCGTTTCCTCAGTTAAAATACCACAGCATTTTCTCTTCTCTACTGACTCAAAGGAACATCTGATGCATAACCTTGTTTTAAAGTGCCCTTTGTGTCTCTTATACCTTATAATGCATTATTTTTCTCACTGAGACAAGGAGGAATATAGAACTCTAGTTTAAGAGACTACCTCTGTTAGTTGCCAGCATGCTGACTTAAAGAATCCCAGATAAACAGACACAGGAATGCTCCAAGTTAAACTATAGTGTTTGGGAAGGGTTTTTTTTTGCATTGAAATCTATAGCAGTTTGATTCAAAGCTCAGTAAGAGCAGTTCATATTTTGTAGTTGTAGTACATACTGATAACCAGCTGGTTCTTGACGTAAAAGAACAACCTGTATTTGCAAATTATGCTAGTTTGGGTGTCATTAGAAACAACAGATTATTGCTGCATCATCCTTCAGAGTGCAATATTTGCACCAGGAGCAAAGGCAGTGTCATTCCATGGTACTCTGCCAAGCAGATCCCTGGAGAGGTCAGAGTCTGCTCTGCTGAAGTTCAGGGTGGTGAGCTTGCTCTACACCCTCCTTGTTTCCCTAAGGATCTTGAATTCCACCATTTCATGGTTACTGCAGCCAAGGCTGCCCTTGAGCTTCACGTTAGCCACCAGCCCCTCCTTGTTGATGAGGACAAAGTTCAGCATAGCACCTCTTCTCATTGGTTCCTCTACCACTTGGAGAAGGAAATTGTCATCAGCACATTCCAGGAACCTCCTGGAATGCAGGTGCCCTGCTGTACCATCCTTCTGACAGAAGTCCATGAAATCTCCCATGAGGGCCAGGGTTTGAACCCAGAGCTGCTCCCATCTGTTTATCTGCTCCTTCCTGGTCAGGTGGCCTGTAGCAGACCCTCACTGTGATATCACCTTCCCCTGCCTTCCCTTTAACCCTGACTCAAGCTCTCTGTCAGCCCCTCATCCATCCCCAGGCCAAGCTCTGTGGACTCCAGCTGGTCACTGACATAGAGGGCAACATCCCATCCTCTTCTGCACTGCCTGTCTTTCCTAAAGAGCTTGTAGCCATCTCTTCCTATGCTCTGGTCATAGGAACCATCCCACCATGTCTCAGTGCTGCCAATAACATCCTAGCCCTGTAGATGGATGTGCACAGCTGTTGATCTCCTTTTTTGCCTCTCTGATACTTCGCAGCCTTCTGCAGCTTGGCTGCCTGCAGCAGGAGTTCCTCTCCCTGGGCACACCCTTTGTAGGCAGGTTTGCCACCCATCCCTGCCCCAGGAGGAAGGTCTAGATGCTTCCCCCAGGCTGTGCTCTGCACAGCAGTCTCTACCATCAACAGCTCTGGAGGGAGGCACTGCTCACCTCCAGGGTAAATGGTGCAGACCCCTCATCCAGAGCTGAAGCCCTGACCCTGTGGAGAGTGCCCACCATTCTGCCTTCGGGCACAGCTGGGATGAGAACACCCTTGGCCTCTTGAGCTGGCTGAGTTCTACTGCACAAGCTCCTCACACTCTACTGTGTGAGCTGCCAGAGGAGTGGATTAAAGGTCAGGAGGTGGTAACTTCTACACCAGCTGTAGAAAGCCTCGTCAACATCCACCCAGTGATTGTAAGCAGGTTTTTGAAAGTGTCCCAGTGAGGTTTCCTACTGTGCAAATGTTGGAGTGCCCAGTGCTTTGAAGGACTAGATCCTTGCAGTAACTACTAATCGACCGTGATACCGCATTGCACTTAGAATTAAATTTTTCAAGAAAAATTTTGTTGCAGTGTAAAGTAATGTTTTTAATTTTGAAAAAACACTGAAGCAGTGGAGGTCTGTTGTTGGTCAGTGCTTATTATATGCAAATGAAAACACTGTGTTTATGAAAATAGATGCTGCTATTAGGAATTCTCAGCCACTGTTACAGCGAAAAGAATTGCTGGGTGTTTGATGTACTTGGAAGTGTAGCTCGTAATGTTATAAGTGTGCTGGGCCTGGAAAATGGTATTCAGGGCTGGTACTTTGCATTGAGAAGATCAGGAACTTGTATTAGTATGTGCTTGGAATTAAAGCCTTGTGTATTTCCTGTTTATTATTATTAGGGATAAGCAATTGAGAACAACGCTTCTTGCTGTTCAGAGATGGAAAACAACATAACTACTGTCTCTCGTGAAGAGCTTGAAGAGCTAAGAGAAGCATTCAGTAAAATAGGTATGTTTTAAATAAGAAAATGCCATTACCATTGCAAAGCTATGTAGGATTTGTGGAAGAAATTTTTATGGATCGCTTTGTTTTGGTAGGGCCATGTTTTCCTTCTATGTTGTTAGTAATATCTAAGAAAACAAAAGTGTTTAAGTAAACTCCATCATTTTCACTGAAACTATGTGTATTTGTTCATTTCTTTCAACTTCAGCAATGAAAACATATTTTCTTGCTGGGCAGTTGCATTATTTGTGCTATTGTATATGCAGCACGACAGATCTCAAAAATCAGTTTTTTGAACTCCTTAAATCTGAAAAACAAAAGTTTGCTTAAACTTCAATTGTTAAATAAATTTTTATGTTAGATTACTGGCACTTTGGTTTTGCTTTACTTGCATGCTTTGGGGAACTAGTAACTTATCTTTTCATTTACTGGATTGCATTTTACATTTCAAGTAAGCTAAACTTGGAGAATTTTGAACTCACTTTTGTAGCTAGCAGATGTTAAAAAATAATTGTACAATTTTGTATGCTTGACAGGATGTTTACAGATAAATCAGAGAGCAAACAGAAAGTGAGAAATTATTTAACAACTCTTTATTTCCAGATTGCAGTGAATGTTAAAGTTCTCATCTGCTTTGTTTCTTATTTGCTGCAGTTCTGAGGGGATGGTGTGTAACTGTGCAGCTCAGCAAATCAAAACAAACATATTTGTAACCATTCATAAGGAGGCAACAGGGTCGCTTCAGGCAAGAAGTCTTCAACTTTAGGAGTCTGTAGCTTAGTGAAGAGACTATTGGGAAGCTGTATGTTAAAGATTAAGACCATGAGTAGTATGGAAAAGATGAAGAGAGGGAATTACTGTTTCTGTTGATAATTATAGGTGCTTTATTATACTAAGACAGGAATTCAAGACAACTTTCTGCATGCAGACTGGCCTAAGGTGGAGGTACCAAGGGTGGTGGTATGATTTCTTCTGTGCTGCTGTGTTATTCAGCAAGAGTAAAACAAAATAGACTGATTTTTTTCTTAATTATGTGATACAATCATTCATTTCTTTCCCCAATTGTGGAGCTATACCATACATCTTGTTGAAAAAAGCGTTCTGATACTTTGCTGTACACAGACATTCCTGACGTGGTTTTGAGCCAAGTGTAAGTGAAGGCAGCAGTACAGATTGCTCCCAACAGAGCTTGTTAATAGATTAAGGAAGGTCACCTTTAATAAACAGATACAGATGATCCTGGATTTATTCTTTGCAGGTAAGCCTAACCACATCAAAAGTTTTGAGCAACAGAAAATGTCTATCAAATTACTAGGATAAGAAACAAAATGCAGTCAGGCAGAGTTCTTCTGTAAGCAGTTTTTCTTGTGTGTGCTGCTCTAATGACAGCCAGCGTCACATTTGAGTTTACTTAACTGCAACTGGTATAGTATTGACAATAAGAGTGCAGCAATTGATCTCCCTTTCCCTTGAAGGTGAATTTTGCTGGAAGACTTAAAAAAAATCTTAAATGTCACTATTTACAGATTTGCCATCCTCTCACAGCTGTGCTTTGGGGTTATAAAATAGTTCCTGAGGAAAATACATAACATGATTGCACGACTCCTAGCCAGTTGTGCCTCTAATCCACAAGTATTCCTTCATGCTTACTTATCTATCTCAGAAAACATACTCATCTCTTAGAACTGTATTTCTCACATTTTATTTATGTTACTATACTTTTTTTACGTAGTATAAAAACAAATTGTACTTTCATTTTACAGATATTGACAACAGTGGGTATGTCAGTGATTATGAGCTTCAAGACCTGTTTAAAGAAGCAAGTCTGCCCTTGCCTGGTTACAAAGTCCGGGAGATTGTAGAAAAAATCATTGCAGTGACAGATAGCAACAAGGACGGGAGAATCAACTTTGAAGAATTTGTCTCTGTAAGACATTCTCTTTGGCTGTTTCTCTACTGTGTGGTATCTGTTGAGAAACAGGATAGAAAACTGAATTAAGTGGTATAACTAAGTCCTATTTTGATAGAAAGAATTCATGTTTTGAGAATAGGAATGTCTTCTCTGACAACTTACAATATCCTATGTATTTTTCTTCCAGTCTTTATTTTTCACTCACGGTTAATTTAGTAGATCTGAATGGGCAGCATGTCAGAGCACGGTACTTTCAATCAGTCTTACTTTCTGTTTCCTCAAAGGTGAGGAGACAGATGACATACTTCAGGAACTGGTGGGTCAACACTTGTCTGAACTAAATAGCAGAGAGTCAGATACTAGCCTCTGAATTCTCTTAATGACAAACTAATGCCAGCACTACTATATTTAATCTCTATACTAAAGGCTATGTTTTGCTTGGAGTAAGGTGCGTTTTTTTCACTTTTAGTGAACATGTTTCAAAGTTTTAAACTTTTTTAATGTGGATCACTTGCTAGTATGCTTTGAGAACCAAAAACTTTTTGTGCTTTTGATGTGTGTGTGGGTATGATTAGTTTTTGCTTTAAATTTAGAGTACTGCTGCTGATTGCAACAGGTTGCTTGTTGAACTAGTTGATCTTTCTTTCCAAAATGACAATATATATAGATTGTTGAATGTCTACGGTTTTGGATAGCATGGCTTAAGATAGCACTTGAGGTAGCACTGAGAAATAATATATTAGATACCCAGTATGCAAGTTTCACAAAGGGTTTTAAAGTAGTTTTATCCATACAGTAACTTTTCTTCAGAACAGTAGTCAATGTAAATACCAAAGAAAGGAAGTCAGGTTAACTACTGACTTTAGAGTACTCACATGAGTTGACATAGTTATTTGAAGGTATGACCAATCACAAAGTGCTTTTGTTGGTTTTTTCTATTCCAGATAATTCAGGAATTGAAAAGTAAAGATGTTAGCAAATCTTTTCGAAAATCAATAAACAAGAAGCAAGGTATTACAGCAATTGGAGGAACATCAGCAATATCTAGTGAGGGGACACAGCACTCTTATTCAGGTAAGAAATAATTAAACATGAACAAATCTTGTATGAGGGGAAACTTTAAATCTGCACTACAGAGGAAGGAAAAACAACTGGAAAATGTTGCTCTTACACTAACATGCAGAAAACATGGGGATGGACAAGATAAATGTGAGTGAGTATTAAAATATGGGCTATTCAGAGTTTCCTAGTTTCATGCTACACTTGGGGGTAAGGTTTTTGCAAGAGCAAAAAAACGAAAACAAGCACTAACAGCGTGTGTGTGGAAATAAATAGCCTCTTTAGGCTATTTACTACTAGCAAGTTTTTGGCTTCATTAATCTACTCTTACTTCTATATTCAGATAAAAATGAATCTCCATTTTACTTTCCACAGTGTTAACTAAAATGAAGAAAAATCACCAAAACAAACACAGATCCTTTCTGGATCACAGAATCATTGGAGATTGAAGGAATCTCTAGAGATCATCCATTTCAGCTCCCCTGATAAAGCAGACTTGCCTAGAGGACAATAATGACCTCTCCTGACCTATTGGCCACACTCTCAATGTGCCCCAGGATACCACTGGCCTTGGCCACAAGGGCACATTTCTGGCTCATAGTTAACTTACTGTCAGGACTCCAAGATTATTCTTCTCCTCAGGGCTGTTTTCCAGTAGGTCTACCCCTAACTTATATTGATGTATGGACTTGTTTCTCCTCACGTGCAGAACCCTACATTTGCCCTTTATGAACCTCATTAAGTTCTCCTCTGCCCAACACTGTAGCCTGTCCAGGTCATGCCAGATGGCAGCACAGCCTTCTGGTGTATCAGCCGCTCCTCCCAGTTTCATATCATTAGCAAACTTGCTAAGGGGATGCTCTCCATCATTGACCTGGATGAAGGGACAGATGTTGAATAAGACCAGACCCAGTACTCACCTGTGACTGGCTGAACACTGCTGGCTACAGGTCTCCAACTTGACCCTGCACCATTGATCACAACCCTCAAGCAGCTCTCAATCCACCTCACTGTTGACTCCTCTAACCCACACTTCATGAGTTTCCTAATGGGGATGTTATGGGAGACAGTGTCAAAAGCCTTGCTGAAGTCAAGGGAGATGTTGCATACTTCAGATCACAAATTTTCCTCTTTTAATTGCTAAGAAACTGAAGTTAGCCATGATGATACATCATGTCACTATGATTTTCATGTTGCCCTTCAGAAAATCACCAGCTGTTTAGAGGGTGCAGTAGGAGAAAGATCAATCTGTACTTGCCATTTTTTGTGTCCTTTCCAGTAAGCCTGATTCTTTCCGTAATTGACCCCTGTGAAACTAAGTAGTTCTGTTGCAGATGAACCTTTTTGACCCAAGTCTGATCTTTAGTAGTGTGTGTTCATAGAAGTGATAATGAATTATTGCAATGCTGGTTTTATTTTCAGAGGAAGAAAAAGTTGCTTTTGTTAATTGGATAAATAAAGCTCTACAGGATGACCCGGACTGTAAGCACCTCCTCCCTATGAACCCATCAGATGCTAGTCTTTTTAAATCCCTTGCAGATGGAATCCTTCTTTGGTGAGTCCAGGGCTGAGAGAAATACAATAAATTAATCTCAAAGGTTAAATGCTGACTACAGTGACATGAATTGGAAACCTTCTGATAGACTATACCATGAAGACTCCACTCTTAAATTTTTCAAGCAAAATATGTAAGATAGGGAAAATCTCTTTGCTCATAGAAATGTTATTTGGAGCAAATTTTTGATGTGACTCTGAAGTGGAAAACCACTTCTGTAACATATGCAGACCTACTACACGTGTACGTGTCAGAAATGTGCAGGCTATTTGTAAAGGATATATTTACTGTATTACAAAACTTTTCACTAGAGACTGTTTAACTGGCTTTAGTTTAAGGTTTTCATCTTCTCAAGAGCAGAGCACAGACAGGCCTTGTTACTTAAGTATAAAATCCAATTGCTGAGGTTTCTATAATTGCATATTATCCTGGAGTTTCTGGATGAATGCAACTATTTAACAGGGAGAGGAGATTTAGAGGATTAGGTGCTCTTTGTTTTTTTATCTTGTCAGAAATATTTACAGCTAGTTTAAAGTGTTAGGAGTTTATAATCAAATAATGTATTTTTGAGAAAGTTTGAATAAACTGTGACTTTTCTTCCTTAGCAAAATGATCAACTTTTCACAACCAGATACAATTGATGAAAGGGCTATTAATAAGAAGAAACTTACTCCTTTCACTGTTTCTGTAAGTACTGTGCAGAGCACAAATAAAGAAATAAAGCTTTGTTTTAGTTACAGTTCTCCTGGTGGAGAAAAAAGTCCTATGTATTAAAAAATGTCAAAGCATGAAATTGTGTTTTCTAATAAACTCTGCTTAATTATCCTGTTTCTTAGATGATTTACAGGAAAATTTGTATTTTTCATGCTTTTCTTAGTTGTTGCTCTGTTCACTGTTCCTGTTTTGCCTGAAGTATCTGAAGAAAATAATTTTAGACTTTGGAGTGGATTGTCATGTCTTATTTTAGCAATGCAGAAAGTATCTGCGTGGTTGTATATTATATGGTAGGATGATGCATTTTCAATAGTAGAGAGTGGCATAAAAATATTTGAGAAACTTTTTAAGACCTTGGTTTGGGTATAAGAAAACAAGTCTCAAAGAGGGATGTAGATTCCTAAGTTACCAGGCTAATGAGAAAAAATAAATCGTGATAAAAAGCCTTAATTAGCAGACTTTTCATTTCAGGGCTGTAACATGAAAATATGAAAAGTTAAAACATACCATGTTCCAAATTCCCCAAGTGGATTTTACAATACTACATATGTTGATGTTGTCTCTGTAGATAGTTACAAATTGACCCAAGAAAACAGAGTAGTATTTAGGAGAGCTGCCACTTATTATTTTTCTTGGAATGTTTCATCTGTGACAATCACTAGATTTACTTTCAGTGTCAGAATGATGAATTGCTATTATTTTCTTAAGCTGTCCAGTTCAATTAGTTTAGCAGTTGCTTGAATAAATGTGTCAGGCTGTATAAGATCCAAGATGGGATGACAGTGTCAGTCTCCTGCACAGGGCAGAATTCCATATGAGCTTGTTTTTCCACAAGATCAAGCCCCTTATAGCAATATTATATAGCTTCTGTATGTTATACTTATGAATTAGAAAAAATACTTTTATTAGAGTATTCCTCAGTGATCTAAGCTGCAGAAGGTGCTCTGCAGTTTTTTTTTCATGGGTCTATATTAAACCCTGTCAATGATGTTTTCGATTAAATTTTGTAAAAATATGTGGTGGCTCACAAAGTCTTAAGAATGCAGTTCTTTCACTGGGAACCATTGAACTAACACATAATTTCTTATAACTTCTGAAACTTAACAAAGCTTAATATGAACAAATTTAGTGAGAATGATAACCTTATAAATTTGTTAAACAATGCTATTCCAAACAGGAAAACCTAAATCTGGCTCTGAACTCAGCATCTGCTATTGGCTGTACGGTTGTCAATATCGGATCACAAGATCTGCAAGAAGGAAAACCACACCTGGTGTTAGGACTCCTGTGGCAGATCATTAAAGTCGGTCTTTTTGCTGATATTGAGATCTCCAGGAACGAAGGTAAGAGTAATGCCAAATATAGCGATGCTGGCAATCTGGAATTAACTGAGACTACAATAGAAATGATTTCAGCTTTCTCTCAAACTTGCTTTTAGCTCTCATTGCCTTGCTAAATGAAGGGGAAGAACTAGATCAATTAATGAAGCTTTCCCCAGAAGAGCTCTTGCTGCGCTGGGTGAACTACCATTTGGCCAATGCAGGGTGGCAGAAAATCAGTAACTTCAGCCAAGATATTAAGGTATGTAGTTATCATTCTGATCATTGAATATAATGGTATTTAAACACACTATGCACAGAAACAAATTATGCAGATCATCAGTATTTCAGAAAACAGTAGTCACCTGCTTTTTATTAGCTATAGATTCATCCTGCTTTTTTCGATGCTGAAAGAGCATTATTTTTCTCTCCTACTCGGTTGCTCATACCGTACGTTGCCACATCACAGTGCAAAGCATGCATTTCCAACAAAGCCGTATTCAGGGACCTTCTAATGTTCTAAGATAGTTATTAGAGTTATTTAGGACAATTTGCACTAGCTTAGTAGTTACCCTTTTCCTGTTCATCCTTCCCAGCTCCTGGTTCTGCAGAAAGCCATATTTTGTGTGGTGTGTGGCTTTAAACTGCTCACAGTGCGTGTTTGCTAATGCCCTTCCTACCTAGCATTCTGCAGAAGAGTTGAAAACTTGTTGAGGAAAATCAGTTACTCAGAAGGGCTGTCTGAAGTAGCTACTGAGTCTTATTCCAAGTAGAGAGCACTCCCTCCCCATCACTGTGCTTTGTTAATGTGCCAGTTTACTGACACAAGGGGACTGAAAGGCATGCTGGTTCCTTGGGGAAAATGGGAAATCTGCATAATTCTTCTCTCTTCTTCAGTCATTCTGCTTAAGGTATGCACTGTACTGTAGGAAGTCCAGTTGAAGAGAGAAAACCACAAGTTTTTAAAACTAAAAGCAGGAAGAAGATTCCTTAAGTTTCAGTATTGTGTTCAGTTTTGTGTGCTGTGGTATAAGAAGGACATGGAGGCACTGAAACAGGTCCAGAGAAGGACAACAAAGCTGGTGAAGGGTCTGTAGAAAATGTCTTATGAGGAGCAGTTGAGGGAACTTGGATTATTTAGTCTGGAGAAGAGGAGGCTGAGAGGAGACCTTATTGCTCTCTATAACTACCTGAAAGGAGCTGCTTGTGAGGTGGGTGTTGGTCTTTTCTCCCAGGCAAATAGTGACAGGAAGAGAGGTAATGGGCTTAGGGTGTGCCAGGGAGGTTTAACTTGGATATTGGGAGAAAAGTGTTTTACTGAGAGTGGTGAAGCATTGGAACAGGCTTCCCAGGGAGGTGGTGGAGTCACCATCCCTGGAGGTATTAAAAAACTATGTAGACATGGCACTTCAGGACATGGTTTAGTGGTCATGATAATGTTAAGTAGGTGGTTGGACTTGATAACCTTAAGTATTTTCCAACCTTAATGATTCTGTTCTATGATTCTAAGGTGGTAAATCCTCTTTTCATTGAAGAAAATCACGTCATGAATTGCTAGCTATCTTTTCATATGCCCTTGAGAAGGCTATTACTAAAGCAAGACATTAACTAGGGTTTTATATACCAACTGCTACTATGGTAAAAATATTACATGCTATTAAAATCTTCAAAAACTAGAAGATTTTTGTTTATTTTCCTAGTTTTAGTGGGAGAAAAAAACCCAGAAACATAGTGAAAACTGCATCAGTAAATATAATATAGGATCAACTTACAGTGACAAAAGATCCACTGCTGTCTCCATTTTTCATTCCAATTACCTCATCAATTAAGAAATAGAAATCTTTATAAAACAGTTTATTTGAAAAGAGTAGTCAAAGAATAAAATACCAACAATGAAAAGTTCTATATTGGGGTGATTTTTGTGGATAACCTATATAAATTTGCCTTGAATGTCTTAATCACAGGTGTCTGGTTCATATCCAGCAGAAAAAATTTAAGTAACACTGTCCAGAATAGTTACTAGACATTCCATCTTGCTAAATAAGTTCTATGAGAAACAGCTTGGTGAAAATGCTGTATGACCTCTTCCATATTCACTGAAACTAGGGTGCCATATTTTTTTACTTCTGCAGCTTTTTGAATTGGACAGTAAGAGCAGTAAATGGCTATGAAAGGCTACATACTTCCTTTTTTTCCCTTTTATTACACTATTTGTTTTAGGATTCAAGAGCGTATTACCATCTGTTAAACCAGATTGCACCCAAAGGAGATGACCTTCATGAGCTGGCTGTTAAAATTGACTTTTCAGGATTTCATGTAAGTATCCAGAAACCTAAATGTAAACTGGAATGATCTGAGACCTCTGTGTATATATTCAGCATCCTGGTTACAAAAGACTGTCCCAGCATCCTCTTTGGTTTTGTAAAGCATACAAAAGCTCAGTGAGATTCCTCAATGTCACAGAAGTTTAAATGGGTAAAACCTTGAGTAAAGATCCATGCACTACTGAAACAGGAGAATACATCCTGCAGCCTAAAATTTGGAGCTATGTTTTACTTGGAGTAGTGTGTAACTGGTTTTTATTTTCAGTTGGGTCCTCCAGCATGAATATTACAACATCCTGCTCAGTTCTGTTCTTCTGGATTTCAGTCAAGGGAAAAAGAGTAGACGTCACAAATTTTGTGATCCTTCCTCAAAGCAAATAGCGTTCAGAAATAACATGTGAGCCCTTCCAATAACCAGCAGGAAAGTGTGGCATCCATCAAGCTTTAAGTTGTAAAAGGATAGAGGGTCTAAAACCAGCCTAGGTAGATGTGAAAACACTTTTCTCTAAGCTGCTACATAATGTTCACTGGAAAGATTATTCTGAAAATGCATTTGATACAAAACTGAACTGCCTGCCTGAGATATAGATACTGATATATCAATCAGAATCTGAAGTAGAATCTTGTTGTTTATTATAATAATGAAAACCCTCATGCAAAATTATGTTTGCTTACAAGCTTTAGTCCTTTCAGACTCCTTCCTGAACAGAGCTCTTGTTTGGGGTTTTTTGGGGAGTGAGAAAGGACAGCAGTTAATTTTTTTCCACGTAGTTTCCTACGGTTCATGTGATCATGTTCTGTGATGGGTTATAATCCAGTGTCAGTAACACGTAACAACTTGTTTCTAGAGCAAGTTTCTGGTTGAGTGTATCTATGTTGAATTACTGACTGTTAATTACTAACACATTTCTCTATAAATAACAACTCTATTGTTGTGAAGATTAGAGGCAAAAAGTATATGCTACATGGTTTTGAACACTTATTTTATTCTATGTAGAGTAGTAACAAAAACTAATAAAATAACACATAGGTTACTGATTTTAAGACAATTCAGAGGCAAAAATATTAAAAGGAAAACAAGATAGTGGATTATCATATGCTGAAGCATTCAAACTTATTAAGGGTTTTGGGAATCATCTGTAATTACTGTGCTTGGGAATATCAGTTTAAGCAATGGTAGTAAAACTTGGGCATATGCGGTGTGGAAACAACAGTCTGGAAATGGAAATACAACCACTACACCTCGGCTGCTATTGCTGTCGCTGTGATTCATGAAGAATGCCGTGCAGGCAGCCACAAGATGGGAAGAGGGGAACTGTCATGGGCTGTAAGAGCTAGCTCAGGCACTGGGGGAATGAGGGAGGAACTGGCATGGGTCATGTAAAGATTTGCCAAACTGCAGATTCTACTACTCATTAGAAATTATCTTTCTTTTTTTTAGGATAAAAATGACTTGATGAGGGCTGAATACATGCTCCAACAGGCAGATAAATTGGGCTGCAGACAGTTTGTAACTCCAGCTGATGTGGTTGCAGGCAACCCTAAACTCAATTTGGCTTTTGTTGCAAATCTCTTTAACACATATCCAGCCCTACACAAGCCTGACAATTCATCTTACGATCTCAATTTATTAGAAGGTAATCAATTTACTAAGCACACCGGAGACAAGAATATTAGTGATTTCTATTTAAGTATTCCTTTTAGGTTGTGATACAGGATCCCTGTCTGAACACCAGCATATAGAGCTTTCTCACTAGCTTTTCAAGCCTTAATAGAAGTCCCCGTTACTGTGAATATTGTTCACTTGTGTTAGCCTGACTAAGGGTTATTCCTGAATAACCTTCTACCATTTGTTTACAGGAGCAAAAACTGCCCTCTTTTCAGTTTCCTGTGCTTCTCTCCATACTGTTTATTTTTTAGCTGATGCACAGATTGTAGCTTTCCCTATTTGCAGTGCTATAATATGCAACTGTAATAGCCTTTTAAAGTACTTTTCACTTACTGTGTTTATATATGTGTGTGTATGTGTATTAGTTTGTTGCCTTTTAAAACAGGAAACATTAAATAAAAAGGCTTCTGTATCAGCAGCCTGTATAGGTCCTAGTACATCAGCAAGTTTGGACTTGAACGGTACGGTTCAGATCTCTAATGCCTAGAGATAAAGGGATAATTGGTAGCAATCTTTGGCTGTTTCCCTTTCTGTGGACCAGCTAATCTAGGATAATTAAATGGCTCCTGCCAGTGTATTTCACAGTTGTTTCACTGATCTCAAAGGAATGGTGAGAATCAGGGGTGCCGCACTCGGGAGAATCATCAGCAATGTTCACACATTTCCTCTGCACTGCCTCCTCCTGCCTTCCTCTTACTGTTCCTATCAGATTTCCTTTCCATCTAGGTGAGTCCATCTTCCTTTCCTCCTCTTTTTTTTTCATAATTTGTCTGCTCTGCTGCATCCCAATGTCACAAATCTTGTATCCCTCAGCCAACTCCTGTTGCAGGCTTCCTGCTCTTCTAGTTTCAGCTTGGTGCCAGCTGTGGTAGAGGTATCGGAGCACAGGAGGTAGTCTTCCCTTTTCAGCTGTGATATCCCTAGTCACTGCAGTCCCTGCTGACCAGGACAAATAATTGAAGGAAAAGCCTGCTTTTCATTTGGTGCAATTCTGTTAGAAATGTGTACTCCTCGAAATGTATACAAGAGCTGTGTTGAGGTGGAATATGTTCAGTTCAGCATCTCTGTTCTGAACATAAAGTTGCAGGTTGTGATTCAAAACACTGAAAACTTGGTAAAATTGAGAAGAGTTTTCACTGGCATGGCAAAAAGCCATCTGAACTACTTTCTGAACTTTTCTAAAATATTTAGATGATATCAAGGTCTCAGCTAAAACAATTTGTAAAAAGTTAGTCACCTGAATGGTAGATTATGATTTTGTAAGGATAAATACTGGCCAAATTTAAATTATTGTTTATAGTATATGTTTTAGAGATGGGTAATCATGCCAATGTTATCTGTTCAAAGGCAAATAGATGACTCTCCTTTGCCCCTAAATAATAACTCCTGTGGTGTCATATAGATATAAAGCATCAAAATAGTTATTTCAGCCAAAAGACAATGTTGTTAATGTAGTTTTTTAATTTTCTTTATTTTTTTCCATAAAATCCTGTGTTTTTACTGATGTTTTTTCAAGGTAGCGATATGAGATATAAGACATTCATTTTTAAATAGTTTTGTCATAGATTATCTGTTGAAATCTGATTCATAATTTATAATGCTTTCCTGTTTTGCTTCATGAAATGCAGATTTGACCCCTCCTAATGTAGGTACTGTATTTAGTACTTTTCTGTACTCCTTTAAAAGTGTTTATTCTGCAATTGTTCTTTTTTTTTTGTTTTGCCTAGTGTTTTAATAATCTCTGTCCTTTTCTGTTTGGTTTTTGCATTGTTCTTGTGTTTTCTATTGCCTTAATATGCTCTTATAAGTAAAACAGAAGGAAAGAAAACTCAAGTCTAACAGGATGCATATAAAATGTGGGCAGGACTTGCAATATGTCATATAGTGTTTTTTTCTGTGGGTTTAACCAGCAGGGGCTTTCCATGAACCAAGGTGCTAAAGCTTTAGATATACGTGGGTGAGTAGAGCTTTCTGGAAGCCTTCATTTTCCTGCATAAATTCCACGTTTTCAGTGAACGTTTCACCTGAACCAGTATAACGTGGCTGTTCTCTTTGGTTTAAGAGAATGAACGCTGTGCATAAAATGACAAGTCTGGTGCACTTGTATACAGAGAGCATATCCCTCAGGTATGCTACACATCGAAAGGAACATCTAGGATTACGTGGGGATGGAGGGAGGAGTCTTCACCTCAGTCAGTGCACAGCCTTTAACTGAGCCTTGCTGTGGCTCTGAGGAACCTCTCACTTGTGGGGAAGGCAGCACTTTGGAGTCTGTCACACAGAAAGCTGAGTTCTCGAAGGGAGTAAGAGGGACGTCGGTCTACCCACGTTTCTTTCAGTGTAGGTGCCCTCTGCTTAGTCCACCGTCAGCCTTCAAGACAGTTACCACGAGAGGGTTAACTACAACCACTCAGGACAGCTGAGCTTAGGGTGCAAACTGCATCTTGAGCTCTGTCTTTCAGAGGGAATCCTAGGTATTTGAAGCCCTTTGGATTCTTGACCCCATCCTTATGGCTACTTTGCACTTAGTTCCCATAGTATAATGATCTCTAAGAAAGGGATGGCAAGAAATACCAAGTCTACTACCAAATTTGCTCCTCTCTTCTGTGTAGCTCTGACCCCTTTCTGCAGTTTTTCAATGATTTTGGCTATCTGCTGCACCACTCAGCAGAAGATATATTCCTGATAGGATCACAAGGTAGATTTTGAATAAAAACAGAGAAAAAAATGGTCAGTTCTCAACTGTCTGGAAAACTTAGGAATGCTTGTGTGTTGCATGCTAAAGGGATTTGTTTAGAGTAACATACTAAATATACTACTCTGGATTTAGTTCCTGGATTCCCACTATCCAACATGATGCTGCCCAACTTGCATGCTTTTTACTCCTGCTTGGCTCCTTTGAATTTTTTTTGACACTGTTAAGCATGCAGTTTAAAATTCTCAGTCTGAGTGCAGTTTCTGAGTATGCTTTGATTAAATAATTTCTTTGGTTAAATTTCATTAAATAATTTTGTTACTGTCTTTGCAATGGACAAGTGTTCCTACAAGCACTTTGCAGTCAGTATTTTAGGTATTGCAAAACAACTCAAAGCTCAGTAAGTCTAAAAACTTCAAAGACAAAAAAGCAAAAAGAACTTGCTTCAAAATAATATAACCTCTTAAGTTACTCCCTATAAACATAAATATCATGCTTGTATTTTGATTGTATCCTTTTTTGCTTGCTTTATGGAAAAACTGTTATTTTTAATAACTTTGTCATAAAATGTGATTCTTGGCTGTATTTTAAATTTTGTTATTGAAAGAAATGTGAAACAAAGCTGACCCAAAGACCTTGCAGAATAGTATTTTTCTGTATTACAGCATGTACTCCTCAGTGACTCTTTGGTAATTTTTACAAGTAAATCTTTGAAACAAGTAGTAGTTTGAATCACATATGAAAGACCTCATAATTTAGAAAGAAAATCAGTAGGATGAATATAGTTCATTTCATAACAATTTAAAAGGAGAGTAAGTGGTAAGCTGATTTCAGCTTTTTAAATAAAATGTATTCTGTTGGAAAATTTCAATTACAGCTGAAATTTCTGAAATTATTTTTTATGAATGTATTTTGAAGTCCAGAGCTTTTTGTATAAAAGAGAAAGAGACCTAGATTAAAATTGTAACCCCTAGCTAAAAACTGATGTTATGATGTTATAAATAGCTTCACAAACTCAGCTCATACAATATTGACTTAAGTTTCCAGTGTTAAAAAATAAAGTTGAGGTCTATTGCTTTGGGGAGGACCTTCACAAATTAATACTGGGAACTTCTGTGTGGAGAGAAGTGGAGCTGTAATTTCTGGAGTTTGGTGCAATTGCAATAAGTGTGTAAGTACTGTCTTCTACTAAAAATAAGCCATTTCAGACAGATTTAAGTATACTGTTGAATGCAATTTCCCCAGATTTTGATTTTAAGAACTTATTATTAATCATGATTATTTTGTCCATGATATATTAATTATCTAAAATATAACCAACAGAGTAGTTCTGTATTTTTTATCAAATTGTATTTACACAGGAAAAAAATAGTCTAATAGTACCTCTAGCAGTGTCTCAGGCCTTGTGCCCAGAACTTAAGCGACTCTGCATTTGATAGGATTGCCTTGACTTACTGGCCAGTAGAGACCACTGTTAGAGAAAGGATGAACTTATTCTTAAGGGGGAGGAGGGGCAATGGGCCATGAGAGTCATTTAAATGTGGCTTATTAAACTGTTGTTTTAACAATGTATATAGAATTATGTTTGTCACCATAGGAGAAAGTAAAGAAGAAAGGACTTTCAGAAACTGGATGAATTCACTGGGTGTAAGCCCATATGTTAATCATTTATACAGGTAAGACCTTTTTTTAAAACAATAATTTGATTTCTCTTGGGTGATGGGAAGAAAGGAGGGAAGAAGAAAGGAAAGTTGTGTTTCTACTGTAACAGTGATTTCCAGGTTTCCACACAATGTGACAGGAACTTCAAAGTAGGTCTGTAGAAGCATGTTAAGCAGCATCTGACTCATATTCTAGTCATCTAGAAATGATCTAGAATGAGAGATACTCTTCTAGTATTTCTAGATGAGTAAACTTTAATTTTTCATGTGCTCCCCCTCACTCCCTTAGACTTTTAAAAAAGTTTAGCTGTGCTTTATAATGCATGGTTTTTATTTTCTGACAGATGACAGATTTCTTAGGTCAGGATTACATTACTGTTTTGTAAGAAAGCACAGATGCTGAGTAGACTGTAAGAATCTCTGCAGTGTGGTATTCCCTCAAAACGAAGAGCTTTTTAGGTGTTTTTCACCACTTTCAGGTTATGTCCACAGTTGATTCAATTCCTATTAATAAAAGGTGGGATATAGGGAGCAACTGGGAATATCTGCTTTCATGTGCACTTGCTGTTAGGTTTCATTGTTTCTGTTTTCTGACCTCTGTAAAGTGATACCATCTGTAGATAGCTTAATATGGAGAATTTCATTTAGCAAGTATCTGAAGGGGATTATCAGGAATGCAATTTATAATGGAAAAAATAATGTTTTTCCTAATATTCTTTTTTCAGAAAGCAAGTATGTTGGGTTTGGTTATTCTTTAGCAAAATACATCTGTAAGTGCAGATAAAGCATGAGTATTTAACAGTTTGGAAAGTCCTGAGGAAACTAAAACTAGATCAGTAAGTGAAAACTCCTTTAGCTAGACGTTTTATCTACCTACCCCATGAAAGCAGTTATTCAACTGAAGTCAGTACAACCTATGGCTGTGCTTACTTCACCGAGATTTGTGAAAATAATGAAATTAAACGTGCAATTTAACATAAATAATTGCAGAAATCAAGAAATAGGGTATAGGCTAGTTTCTCCATAGAACATCACAAATTTTTATTTATGATTGGCATTTTTCCTCAATTGCACTTCAAGAACTCTGAAGTACTTAACATTTGCATTGTAGATACACGCTTTTGTACTTAAACATTGTTTTGCCTTGGTTTAGTGACCTCTCTGATGCTTTAATAATCTTCCAATTGTATGATATGACGCGTGTGCTGGTTGACTGGAACCACGTCAACAAACCTCCTTATCCATTACTCGGTGGTAATATGAAAAAGGTGGGTAGCTACTCTGTGATAAGCCCAGTTTTACCGTCTCCCATTTTGCCATCTGGACTAATCTGGATTGTCTAGATTTGCTAGTGAGACAGACTAGTGAGACAGTCCTGGGGAAAAAAAAGGGGAGGAGAAAAAAAATATCTTCCAGATGATATCCCAGGGAATAAATAGCAGTTATACAGTGTATCACTTCAGTTTCTAAATGTGTATGCCTTTTGGCAGTATTTAATTTAGGATCTAATTAGGATATATTAGTAAAAGTTTCAGGCCTGACACAGCTATCATTGCCTGATGCTCTTACATTGTGAGGTGTTTCTTCACAGAGCAGTTTCATGTACTGCCAGGAGAATTTGCTTAAGACTTGCGAAATCCAAGCTTTCACTTAGTTTTGTGATCATTATGGAGCCTGAAATGTAAAGGAAAAAAAATACACTGTCTTGTTTAAAAATGCATTTCAATATTTTTTACAGTTTCCTTTTGAGGCAACTATATATTAATTCATTTGCTTTAGTGCAAGTGAACTTGACTTTCTCAAGTGTGAAAGAAGTAGTGGAATCTTGCATACTTGCATTTATAATAAAAAATATATTTTAATCACAGTGTAGAAAGGCTCTTAGAAATCTTTCTAGCTCCAGATCTCACCACAGGTGACAGTCAGCCAAAGTAATTCAAAATACACATGGATTATCAGTCTGTATTATGGAAATATTAAGGTGTTTTCATTATTTGCACGCAACGTTTATTTTTAGATTGAGAATTGCAATTATGCAGTAGAACTCGGGAAGACAAAAGCCAAATTCTCACTGGTTGGTATTGCTGGACATGATCTAAATGAGGGTAACCCAACTCTGACTTTGGCTTTGGTATGGCAGCTGATGAGAAGGTAAGTTAGGCACAGTATGTGGTAGATGTGTGTACATTATGTATCTGTGCATATGTGTATATGTCTCCATATATCAAGGCAAATTAAAGCTAAATAGAGAAATTTTAAAAAATGATAAATAGGAGGAAGTGATGTATGCTATAGAAGTCAAAATGGGAAGAAATTTTTAGGCCATCACAACTATAGTAATTTAACTATCATTAAATAAAAATCTTGCTAGTGTACTGAGCAGGGAAAAATATATTATAAATTGATTTCAGTAAAGAGTATTTTATTGCAAATACTTCCCACAAGTTAATTTTCTTACGCCTACCCCAAAACCCTCAATGCTTTTTGTTTCTCAGACTGTCGTGATTCAGTTTTTAAGGTGACTTGGGTGTAGGGAGCCATTTAAGCTTATAAAGTAAAATTAGTTACAGTGTGAGTACAACAAGGATATGAAGAAGATGTAACAGTCAATGTTGAGGTTTGGGATGTTATTTTATTCTTGCAACAACCAAAAGCTGATTGAAAGTACTAAATAGTTTATAAGGTAAGGGTACCTCATGAAGATGAGTACTTGGCATTGTTACTGTGCTGAAATAATGTGTTGCTTGTAGCTTTGTACTGGTAACAGAGTCCAGTTCAACCATTTGCTTTAACTCAGACTCTTACTTCCTTTTTTAAAGGTATACTTTGAACGTGCTATCAGACCTTGGAGAGGGGGAAAAAGTAAATGATGAAATTATTATTAAGTGGGTGAATCAAACACTTGCAAAAGCAAATAAGAAAACTTCAATTACAAGTTTCAAGGTAATCAAATTCATTTACTTTTCCGCTTTCCACACATAATCAGATCTGGGATTTTTAACCTGATCAGTTAACAATATGGCTTTACCAGTGGCTCTCCCATCAGCTAGTATAATTGTATAAGGAAATATTTATGACAGTCTGTCAGTCTTCAGATGTTTTTTACAAGTCTGTTAATAAGACAGAAGAAGAAATTATAATTGCTACTGTAAGATTCAAAACAAAAAAAAACAACAAAAGGCTAAACTTTCAAAGGGTCTTCTGTCTGAAGTTACCAATGTTTGCACGTGACTTGTTATAGATCTTTCAAATTTTTGGATATAGGCACTCTCCTGCTTGTACAAACATGAAAAATAATTGTGGAAATACTGAGAGACACAAGAAAAAAAAATCACCCTTTTTAATACCTGGTCAAAAAGATGTAGTCATGCATGACAGAGCCAGGAGAGGGAGCCCAAGTTAACCAGGGATAGGTTTTGTCTTCCAGAAACTTTTCAACCTTTTGTCTCCATTGGCCCCGCTGATGTGCAGCAGACTGGTACAAAACAGACACTTTTCCCATTCAGTAAATATGAACAAATTGATAAAGGAAGCTTTCCTTTCACATTTAAGTGTTAAATATGAAAGGAGCTGTGTTTCCCCCCAAGTGCCACTAAAAAACAGATACAAGGCTCTGATTGAGAATGAGCAGCCAAATGAGGATGTGGATGATGGGCAACCTACACCAGAATTATCTCCACAGTTAGAAAGGCCTACTGCCTGTGTCATAACCTCTTCCACAAGGAAGAAAAGAGTTATAGTTCTGAGTGACTCTCCTGAGAGGAACGGAGGGTCCAAGCTGCGGGGTAGACCCTCCTCACAGGGAAGTCTTCTGCCTCCCTGGAGCCCGGATTAAGGACATCACTAGGAAACTTCCTAGCTTGGTATGGTCCTCAGACTATTACCCATTACTGATATTCCGTGTAGGTGGTGAGCATGCTGAGACTGGCAGTCTAAAAACAATCAAAAGAGATTTTTAGTGTCTTGAGATAGGTGATGAGGGAATCCGGGGCACAAATTATTTTTTCCTTTCGTCACAGGCAGTGACACCAGTATGAACAGATGAATACAGTCTATTAATACATGGCTCTGTAGCTGGTGTCACCATAACAATTTTGGCTTTTTTGATAGTGAGATGACCTGTTCTGCACCAGACTTGCTGGCATCAGATGAGAGACCTTTCTCAAAGGGGGAAGAGTCTTTGCACAAGAGATTGCAGCACTGATTTACAGGGCTTTAAACTAGATTTGAAGGGAGAGGGGGATGTAACTGAGCTTCCTAGAGATGCCTCTGGGTGTAGTAGCTCAGCACTTGTGGGGCAGTGTGCTAGCATTTTAAGAACCAGAAGGCCTACCACCCCTTCAGGGCAAAGACTGTGCTCAACTCTCTCTCTGAAATGCTTATACACCAATGTACACAGCATGGGGAATAAGCAGGAGCAATTGGAGATCTATGTTCCGTAGCAGGACCATGATCTCATTGCAGTTACTGAGACATGGTGGGATCGCTCCGCATGATTGGAATGTTGTCATGGATGGCTATGTACTTTTTAGGAAAGATAGACCAACAAGGTGAGGCAGTGGAGTTGCTCTTTATGTGCGAGAGCAACTGGAATGCATTGAGCTCTACCCAGGGGGAGATAAAGAATGGGCCGAAAGCTTATGGGTAAAAATTAAGGGTCATGCAAATGTAGGTGAAACTTTTGTGTGTGTCTACTACAGACCACCAAACCAGGAAGATGTCAATGAGGCCTTTTACAGAAGCTGGAAGTAGCCTCAAGATCAGATGCCATGGTGCTCATGGGTGACTTCAGTCAGCCTAATGTCTGTTGGAAAGACCCCACAGCCAGGCATACTCCATCTAGAAGGCTCTTGCACTGATGACAACTTTCTGATGCAGATAGTGGAAGAGCCAATGAGGAGGGGTGTGCTGTTGGACCTTGTATTAATGAACAAAGAAAGTTTGGTTGGGGATGTGAAGGTTGGGGGCGGCCTTTGTGACAGTGATTACAACATGGTAGAGTTTATCATGTGAGGAAGAAGCGGGAGAATAGATAGGATTGCAACCCTAGACTTCAGGAGGGCTAATTTTGTCCTCTTCAAAGACCTACTTGGAGGGAACCCCTTGGGCTCAGACTCTAGGGGGATGGGCAAGAGAGCTGGTTAATATCCAAAGATCACTTCTTCAAGCTCAAGATAGGTGCATTCCTTTGAGTAAAAAAAAATCAGGTAGAGGAGGCAGATGACCAGCATGGACGACCAAGGAGCTATGATTCAATCACAGTTCTGAGCTGATGGCCAAGGCAGCCATGTCATGTGCATTCTGTGCTGAGCCTCTGCAGGAACAGAGCCAGCCTCACGCTGTTTGCTGACTGTTGATTCGACATCATCCGCTGCTTATCTTGCCTTAACAGTTGGGAAGAAAATTGCAGCACTAGCACTTGCTGTTTTAAGAAGAAAACACATCCATGTATCAAATACATAACACAGACTGCTTGTCCTAGCTCAGAATATCATCTGAATTGAAAAGCAAAAAGAGTGAGCCGTAAACTACTGCAGAAAATCGTTCCATTACAAGAAAAGGAGAAAAATAAAAGTAGTTGGGGAATTGAAATTCCTTTTTGTTGTCTTGAAAGTCTAGTCCTTGGACTTCTTCCAAAGTTCCCTTCCTTCCTTAGGGAAGGGTGGGGAGTTTCATTAAATAAATTTAAACCATTTGTGCAATAATATCAACACTGAGTGTAAATGTTACCATTTTGGTTGCAGGGAAAAAAAAAAACATTAGACCTCATAAGGGGAGGGGGGAACCCTCACACAGTAAAGTAACAAAACATGCTGCTGACTTTCAGTAAGTGTAAGATGTGCCACAGGGTTTTTTGCATTGTGAAGGTGAAATAAGCAAAGCAAATTCCTTATACTAATCTTTTGTGTTTGTTTTTTCTTTTAGGACAAATCCATTAGCACTAGTTTACCTGTCCTGGATTTAATAGATGCTATTGCACCAAAAGCAGTTCGTCCAGAAATGGTCAAGAGAGAAGATCTTTCTTACCAGGACAAATTGAACAACGCTAAGTGAGTTTTAAGTGAATGCTTTGTCTTATCCTAAATTGCAGGAAATGCATGACTACATGGTCTAAGGAGTAATTGACTGATTTGTTAATGGAGAGAGATTACACTAATAGTAGTTGATTTGTTTCAAATAGAATATATTATAAATTGTGGTATTCTAGAGCTATTTTTCTAGCATGAACCCAAATTTGTGGCTGATATGACCTACCACCACTGCCCTGCATGGTTTATTACTAGCCTGCCATAGCCCATCTTGATTTTGACAAAAATAAATATTTTGAAATATTTTGATAACCAGCAGCAAAATGTCTGCCAATACCACTGCTAGTACGTTTTCTTCACAAGAGTGTCCGTATTCTCAGTGTTAAGTACTGACTTAGCTGCTATTAAAATCTGTTGTTGTTGTGAATCTTGGCACATCAGTAGATACAAGGAAAATGACGCTATTTATTTTTTCTTGTTTTCCAAGGTATGCCATCTCAGTTGCTCGAAAAATCGGTGCTCGTATATATGCTCTCCCAGATGATCTGGTTGAAGTGAAGCCAAAAATGGTGATGACAGTGTTTGCGTGTTTGATGGGAAGAGGACTGAACAAGATCAAATAATGAAGATGTTACATAACTTCCTGCCATGTTAAGCACAACGAATGCCTCGCAGTTTACAGAGTCCTGAAGCTTCGTATAAAATGAGAAAAACTTTATGCATCGATACACTCATTAGTTACATTTTAATAATGTGCTTGTGTTATAATTTTATTCAGTTTCATAACACTATGGGCAATATTGTTTTCAGAACATCAAATTCATATTGCTTTAAAAAAACTTATTAATCAAGCTTCATTTGTATTAGTTTCCATAGCATTGTAGGAGTCTGCATAGTTTTACAGATGTTATTTCAGGACCTATTGTGAAACACTGTGGGGTTTTTTTGATTTTTTTTTTTGTGGGTGTTACATGTCATACAAGTCTCAAGGTGCATTCCAATCCTATTATATTACTCTTAACTGCACAGAATTTGTCATCCTTGCCTTATTCTTTGAGAGCTTAACCCCTGTTGAATCCATGAGTGTTGTCATTGACTTCAATGAGAGCAAGTGAAGGCCTATGATAATGTTTGGAAATGAATAAATATTGATAAAGCTGGTAAAACTCTTTTGTGGGAATAATGTTGAAGTATATGTAGTAGCTTTGTCCTGTTACTGAGAAGAAATTTGTATGTTCTGTGTCTTAAGAAAAAGTGGTAAATAGTAAGCAGAAATACAATCATGTCAAAGTCTGCATATGCATTAGCTTTTGCAGTTGGACTAAACACCTGATTTTGTAAAAAATTTTTTCATAAAATATTGTATAAGAAAATAAAGAATTGGCTAGTCCCATTTAGGGTTTCATATTCATGTACTGCATTTCCATATAGATTACTCCTTTGATCTTCCTAAAATGATACCATGTGTAGAGGTTTTGTCTAGAAAGACTGGTACATCTTCTGGATGAGAGAATTATTGTCTTATTAATTTTAAAGTATTTTCACTTCTTGCTCTGAAACTGTAACTTTTCATCAGCTGCTACTTTCTCAGCTCCTGCAACAGTCCTAGGTGTAGTAAAACCCAAGAACCCAAGTTGAACGAAGTTTTACATCCTCAGTATCTTGCACAACATAACTAACAGAAAGAAGATGCATCTGTTTAGTTGCTATTATATAAGGGGACAGAGTTGAGATAATCAAGTGCTTGAGTTTAGACCCGTTTGTCTCTGTTTACTGGTTTGTATTGTCTGGACAATAATAAATTAACAATATTTGATAGTTACTTGGTTTCTGTTCCCAGTTCCAAATGCCTGACTGTTGTACAGAATTTGAGTTCTTTGCATTCATTCTGGAGATAGTCTAAGTCCTCATTCACGATAGCCTCAATGGAGGCTTACTTCATCTAATCTATACCACAAAATAAATTTTCTCTTCTCATATACTCTACTGTATTGAGCTGCATAATTGTAATATAAAAAGGGAAAGGAGATATAATTTCTGGAAGTATTCACAGATGAAGAAAGTGAATGAAAGGTAATTTAACAAGTATTTGGACATTTGGGCCCTAAGCAGGTGCCTCCTGCAGTGCTCAGGGGGCTGTAGAGCCTGATGCTGGGGTGACTAGAGCCTCAGTCACGGTAGCAACTGGGAGAAAAACAGATTTGAAGAAAAATAGAACTGGAGAGAATCAGTAGTTTGATGCTGGTGACGTGTGTTCTCAAGGCCTCCTTGTGTAGCGAGATGACGAACTCCCTTGAAGGAAGCCCGCGAAATCCTCCTCACAGCTCCTAACGGGCGCGGGCCCTATCCCCTGCCCCTTAAATGCTGTCGAGAAGGGAAGCTAAACTGCGGAGCCCTTGGACGAGAGGAAGACGGAGCACCGGCCGTATCAGGGGTGCTTCGGCCCTTGTTCGCCCGCTCGCCACAGCCCCCACCTCCCCGCCCACCTCCCGCTGCCCCTTGCAAAGGGGACGCCGCCATTGAAGCCTGCGCAGTGCGGCAAGGAGCGGTCGCTCTCCGCCCTGCCCTGCCCTGCCCTGCCCTGGGCACTGATAGCGNGCCCCGCCGCTTCGCCGCACGGAGCAGCCCCGCGGCCCCGCCGCTTCCCTCTACCCCAGCACCTGCGACCGCCGAGGGGGAGGGACGCGTTGGGCTAGCTCTTTGTGTGTTTGTGAGGCAGTTCACTTTGTATCAGGAGAGTTCGTAAGGTGTTTGCTGCCTTCGCTGTTTACGAGTATGTGCATATACAGTTGTAAAACTGGAGGCTTATCTGAACATCCCCAGAACGAGCGAGACTCTGATTTGCACCCGTGGTGGTGCGATGGGAAGAAATTTTCCTTTCTAAAATACGCTGCTTTAAGTATATTTTTCATTACCCTTGAGTAGAAATATGATCTTAAATTAAACCAATCTTACTATGTCCAAAGTGTTGAACTCGGAGATAGGCATTTAATCATGTGCTGAACGGTTATGTGTGCTGTAGGACATACACATGGTTGTAGAAGCTGGTGTGATTATATGCAGAACTGTTTGCTGGTCGTGCACTTAGGATAGTTCAGAACCCTAGGAGGGTTTCTGCAGTGGTAGTTAGCAGAGCTAGGAAGTTTGTTCTGTGCTGTCTGTGATGGGGCGCCTTGCTGTTAGACAGCTGTGCTGCTAGTGTACTCTGTCCTTAAGTTCAGACTGAGCCACAGCTTTCTCTCAAAGTATAAACCTCTGCTTAAGAGAGCTACAAGGATGCACAGTGAAAAATTAAAAAAAAAAAAAATTGTCTGTATAACAGCTGGTTTAGTACTCTCTGATGAGAGAATGCTAATCTACCTTGACTTTTTAGTGGTCTGACATACTCAGTGCCTGTTGTCAGCTATGGAATGTTGTCTTGTTTGATGATAGCTGGTACTTGTAATATTCACATCCTTTTAGTGCTTTGTAATAATAATACTAAGTGACATTCATCTATTACTTGTGCAGGTGACTATTACATGGTTAAGAAACTCTTAGAGGAAAACAGCTCAGGTGAAATGAATATAAATTGTGTGGATGTGCTTGGACGAAATGCTGTTACCATAACCATTGAAAATGAAAACTTGGACATACTACAGCTCCTTTTGGATTATGGCTGCCAGGTATGCAACACTTAAGTTCTTGAAAATTCTCAGTGTAGTTACTGAGCTGTGTATTCTACTCTTTATATATTTTTTCTGTTAATCTGTCACAATTTAGAAGGAAATAAAATCTGTCTTTATAGGCAGGTCAGTTCTTTTTCCACTTAGTAATTGTGAAAGGATTTTCTTCTCACTAGTTTATTTTTCTGGTGGGATTTTATCAGCGTGGCAAATGTATAGTAACATTTTCAATTCTATTAACAAGTCTGGATTTCATTTTAAATGTTATTCCTGTTGCAGAGATAGTCTTCAAGTAAAATAGTGTATAAGTCTTCAAGTAAAATAGTGTATAAGTCTTCAAGTAAAATAGTATATAATCAGAGTGCAACATATTAAAAAATGTGAAATGCAGAGGTCTCTTTGGCTGTGATGTATATAAACTTTTAAAATGGCAGCACAGTTAGAAAAATGCACATTAATTTAGCCGATTTTAAGTTAAGCATGTGTTTCTACAGTGCCTTCTTGTTAAACTTGGTTTGTGATTGATGGTAGGGACAGTTTCGTGCTGATAGTACTTCCTCGATACTTAAGGAACATTGCTGCTACTGGGAGAGTTGTAGCTTTGATGGCTTAAGTATCTGAGAAAGGGAAAAGTGATATTTTTTGTTAGCTGTTTATTATTGGATGTGAAAAAAAACCCACATGCTTTCCCCTCCCTGCATCTCCTTTTTAGTGGTGATAATAAAAGCTGTGTCTTTCATTTTTAAAGTAAAAAAATGGATTTTTCTCAAATGAATTAAAAATAATACTATCAACTGTAGGGAATAAGGAAAGCTGCTTATCTCAATTTAAGAGAAGTTTCAGAGGTAGTTACCAGGCCAGGAAAAAAAAAAAAAAAGCTTAGGCTTCTAGCTTTGCCACAGAGCCATGAATGCAGAGTTGAAGTATCCCTTATGCCTGAGCTGTGTTACACAGGCACTTAGTTTTAGCATTTTTAATAACATAGTAAACTGTTTGTGAGAATTTGTCTTTTTGCAAGTATCCTGCATCGTCCTTGCTGGAAGGTAATTTCTGTAATTGGTTCTTCTGCTGTTCATGCAATTAAACTAATTGTCAGTAATACTATACGAACTCCGGGAATGACAATCTGAATTTGTATCCCAGTGATACAGATCTGTGGTGATCACAGAATCATCTAGGTTGGAGAAGACCTTAATACAGATCATCATTTTAGTACTTTAAAAATAAATTTTAAAAACTCACCAAACCAAATTGCAGTTTGGCTTCAGGTTGACTGTTTATACCAAGTTAGTGCTGTTTTCACATATGACTTATTTTCTTTCCTTAGTCATCAGATGCACTTTTGGTGGCTATTGACTCGGAAGTGGTGGGAGCTGTTGACATTCTACTTAATCACCGACCAAAAAGATCCTCCAGACCAACAATTGTAGTTGAGTGTTATTATTCCTTAATTTTTGGTCAGGGAGTGAAGAATTGTGTTACTGTGTTCAGGGTAACAAAAGTATTTAGAACAATGTTCTTGAATGAAATTCTGCAGCTCTAAGATTATAGAATCTGAACATCAGGGATTATTTTTATAGCCTTTTTAGTCTTACATAATTTTGCTTTACTACCTAAAGAACCCAGTGGCTTTATACATGCCAAATGCTAACAGATGCCTAGTTACTCCGGAAGAGGGGGGGGAAAAAAAAGAGTGGTTATAAATCTTTTCTTGTAGACTATTTGCAGACTGAATCATAGGATCATAGAATGCCTGGTTGGAAGGGACCTCAAGGATCATCTGGTCCAACCTTTCACGTAAAACAAAAAAACTTAAAAAATTAGTTTAAGTGAAATGGCCCAGCACCCTATCAAGTTGAGTCTTAAAACTACCCGGTGTAGGGGAGTCCGCCACTTCCCCTGGCAGACTATTCCAAACCAGAATCTCCCCTGGAGCAACTTGCGACCATTCCCTCTTGTTTTTCTCATGTGACTCCTTGTAAAAAGAGAGTCTCCTTCCTCTTGATAGCCACCCTTCAAGTGCTGGTACATGGATTAGAAGCCTTGGACTCTTACAGGTATGTTCATGTATGAAGGCTTCCTAAAGCTTCCTCAACTCTTCATTTTGAAATGAGTCAGTTGGAACTTACCTTGGCAATGCTCAAGTATCAAGGAGCTTTTAAAACTTCATGAGTAGAGGAGACATCAGGAAGGAGTAAGATGTTGTGTAACAGAGTATGATACAGTCAGGATATTATTTGCTGTGCTTAGATAGTAAATGTACTCATAATAGTTTTCTCTCAAACTAGAGCAAAATACGCTCTTTAGTATCATGCATGTGTATTGGAGAAGGTAGGCACTGAATGGCAAATTTTCTCTGTAAATAAACCAGAAATGTTTCTGTGTCCATTTTTTTCCAGTATTTATCTGAAAGATGTTTGAATGTTGTTACAAATATTTCTTTGTTTTCATGTTATGAAGAATAGGGAAATATTTTGAAGGAGAGATTTATTGTTGAGCCTTCAAAAAGACCCCCTAACATGTAAACACTGTTGTAGAACTGTTTGTAGTAAATTTAGATCCTTCCTGCATTTTATTCCAGAAACTAATGGAACGCATTCAAAACCCAGAGTACTCGACCACCATGGATGTGGCACCTGTCATTCTAGCTGCTCATCGTAACAATTATGAAATTCTGACCATGTTGTTAAAGCAAGATATATCATTACCCAAGCCTCATGCTGTAGGCTGTGAATGCACCCTGTGTACTGCAAAGAACAAAAAAGATAGTCTGCGACATTCCAGGTAAGACTTAACGAGTCGTAAGACAATAATAAATAAATAAATAAGTTTTAATTCTCTCGTATTTTTGGGGCCAGATTCATTACATTTAATTTTTTCTCTTTAAGGTGAGGCTTAGGAGTGGATTCCTTTAATATATTATAGCCTTTATTGTCAGAGATGGTAGTTGTCAGGGATGGGTTTTTCTTGAAAAGACTGGTAGGAGACAATGGCTTTTTTTATCATTTTAGTTTTGTACACTGTGTGTATTCAGATAAATGCCTTTCCTTTCTACCTGTTGTCACAAACATTCTAGCTGTCTTTGGCTTGGGATAGGAACTTTACAAATGAAATTTTTATTCTTAACTTAGTTAATACTTGGGGGTTTTTTTGAGCCAGAATGAGGAGCTGGATAATTCTGTATCCTGTTTCTGAAAGTCTTTATGCAGTTTTGGTTGATGAGTGCAAACTAAAGGCAGGGTTTTTTTCTTAAGTATTTTTGAAAATAGAAAGCTTTTTAATAAAGAAAAATGAGAGGGCATCTTATCAATGCTTATAAATATCTAAATGTCAAGAGGATGGGGCCAGACTCTTCTCAGTGGTGCCCAGCGACAGGACAAGGGACAGTGAGTACAAACTGGAACACAAGAAGTTCCAGCTGAACATAAGGAAAATCTTTCTTGAGAGGGTGACGAAGCACTGGAACAGGCTGCCCAGAGTGGTCGTGGAGTTTCCTTCTGTGGAGACTTTCCAAACCCACCTGGATGTGATCCTGTGCAGCCTCTAGTGAATCTGCTTTGGCAGGGGAGTTGGATGGAATGATCTCCAGAGGTCCCTTTCAACTCCTGCCATTCTGTGATTGCTTTAAATGCTTTACTTTCCCCTCATATTTTCACCTGAAGAACCGTAAGAGCTACTGTATAACATTTAAATGTGAAAACGTTACCAATACTGTATTTTACAAATACAGTTTTACCTTAACTGATGACCTTCTGCTGATGTACCGCTAACAGTTGAAATAGTCAGGAAAAGAAGAGGAAACCAGTTTGGCCAGATTTTGATACCTAATATAATAAGGATTCTAAGCATGTGAAGGACGAGGTCTTCCATGATGTATCCCACTTAACGCTTGTAGTATCTGATTTTAAGAAACCCAGTTGTTTTGTCTTTTAGGTGACTCTTTTGTGCAAACTTTTGGAATAGGTTCTGATTGGAAACTGCTAATCAAACAAAGTATCTTCTTTTTGCTTGCTGTTCTTTTGCCACAGGTTTCGTCTTGACATTTATCGGTGTTTGGCCAGTCCTGCTTTAATCATGTTGACAGAGGAAGATCCAATCCTGCGAGCTTTTGAACTTAGTGCAGACTTGAAAGAGTTAAGCCTTGTTGAGGTTGAATTCAGGTAGGAATTGAAACCAACACAAACCAACTTTGATGCCATTACAGTATTGCACGTGTAGAAGTGTGCGTGCATTAGAATAAGTTTCTTCTTGTTTTTTTTTCTAATTGGAATGTTTAAACTGATAATAACCAGTTATGTAATATAATTTATACCTCATTAGCAGTCATTTTGACAGTTGGTTTACTTTAAATCTTTTTAGATGTAGACAGTTCAAAGTGTATACTTACACCAACTGTTCACATTTCAGCTCTACGCTGGAAAAGTAAAAATAATGCTGGAAAAGTAAAAAAAAAAATGGCTGACTTCAAGTTCATACACCTATTAATTGTATCATGATCTCATTAGTACTCTGCCTAGGGGACAGAAGTATGCATCACCTTGCCTATACTGACCTGACTCATGTTGGGAAGCTGCTTTGGGTATTGTTTCTTAATTTTGCTCCTTACATTATAAGAGTCCGTAGAGCGTGCGCACGCGTGTGTACACACATATATAAAACGTGCATCTGTGTGTAGGAGATTTTGTGCTGAAAATGCCCTGTCTGTTTAATGAACAAATGCTGAGTATAATTTTATGCTTAAACTATGCAGTTTTCTACCATTTTGAAACTTAGCAGCACAAAAGCTTGTGTTTTTAAGGAGAACATGAAGGCAAACGTTCATATGGGGTAGAATTCGACTTTCCTAAACAAAATTTTCTGGTTTTACAGCTGATTGTCTGGCTTAATAAAAATTCAACTGTTGCATTTTTGTTATTCAACTTGGCACTAAAATGGACTGTGTGCCAGGTGAGACAAGCACATAGTGTAGTTTCTTTTCTTCTGTTTGTTATATTAATAATATTTACAGAATAGACTTTAACTTTCAGATGTCAGGAATAAAGCAAAACCCAAAGCAACTTCCCTTCCAAGTGGAAAGTCCAAATAACATATTTTGTGCCTACTACATATTCTGAAAATAATTCTACGCGTTAACTCTTTATATGGAGCTTGTAAAATAAAAATTTGTACGCTGTAAGTCTGCTTCTTACTTTATCTGGTGGGGTTGCAAACTAGACTGAAGTTATTGTGTTGCCTGGTGAAATTTACTCAGCATTGCCTTCAGAATGCTTAGATCTTAACATGACTGTTGTATTGCACTTTTTTATTGGTCTTAGCGTAACATAATGATCTTACCAAAAGTGGATAGGCAGTGATTTAGTGGAAAATATGCGAGCAGTGTAATAGTTTGTACTGTTTCTGCATCTTTCAGAAATGATTATGAGGAGCTAGCTCAGCAGTGCAAAACCTTTGCTAAAGATTTACTTGCACAAGCGCGGAATTCACGGGAGCTGGAAGTTATTCTGAACCACACATCTAGCGATGAACACGTAGACAAGCGAGGGTTGTTGGAAGAGAGGATGAACTTAAGTCGCTTAAAACTTGCAATCAAGTACAATCAAAAAGAGGTTTGTCTTTGCAGTCATTTGATAGGCTTTCCGTGTCATGTTTTGCTTGTAATTAACTTGATTTATTGTTCTACCTCTAGACATAGAAGTGGAAATAAATTTGCCAAAGTTATCGAAGGTAATACACAGGACATCTGCATATGAAACAGGGAAATGAAATTCCAAGATACCAACTATTTCTTCAGTATTTACTGTGGAGAAGAATATAGTATTTTTTGTATTGGAATATAGACTACTGCTCTTTTATGAACAGCTCCGGTAGTGGTAATGATTTGTTCAGCTCCTCATTAAAATCCTTACCTAGGGAAATAATGGTTCCTCAGGTGCCATCCATGATTTATCATCTTCTCACTTGTCATTAGCTGTTCAGCTTTGGCTCAGGCCTTGCCTGTGCTGTTCACAATTATGTTAGACCTGTACTTTTGTTTCTGAGTAGCGCCTCTGTTCCAGAAAAGTGGTACCTTTTATGCCATCAGTAGGGAACTTACTTCATGCAGTAGGTCATTGTTGTCTGGACATATTATGACTCTAATCTTGCTGGTCTAGAAGGCAAATGGGTATTTGTGGGATTCTGGTACAAGGACTGGGGAGAGAGAGAAAGTTTCCTTTCTGCACAGACCCCATTTTCAGTTAGCATTTGTGGCAGAGGTTGTAATTCTGTCTGTTCTACATTTCTAGCCTTAAACTGTTTGTGAAACTGTTAAAATACATGATATTTCAAAGCCATAAACCATACTTATGGAATGTCTTAGAACCAACACTACACATTTCTTGTCTATGTTTAAACAAACAGGCTGGAGTATTTCAGATTTTCTGCTTTTATGCATAGTTTGGTTTTCTCACAGTGGTCAGAGAGGAACAGCATTTTTTTAATTTTTTTTTTTTTAGTATGAGGAAAGTATCTTTGCAGAGTATGTTTTATTTCTGGCAAGTTTACTATAAAGACATTTTTTTTGTGATATTTTCTAAAATGTGATGGTAATACCAAGGCTCTTTTTGTTGATATTTTTAAAATTAAATGACAAAGAATCCTCTAGTAAAATATATTGTTTTGTAACTCCCAAGTAAACAAATGCCTGAAATTTCAAACTACCTTTGCATAATCTATATAACATTTAGACCAAAATTTTTCCTTCTGTGGAGATTAGTACAGTATAACTTGCTCTGATTTTTAAATTAATAATAAATAAATGAAATAAATAAATGAATAAAGCCATAATGATTTTAAGAACTAACACACACAACACTGCTTGGCCTCATTGGTCCTCATTTTACAAGATGTTTTGTTTTACGATGTGGATAGTATGTTACAGTAACAATATCTTATTCTTCAGGTAAGATCACTGTATTTTATCATAACAGACAATGAAGCTCTCTGAGATACGATGTTACTTATATGCTAGATTTCTAAATAATTACAAATCAAAGCTCCGTCTTGACCTGAAAACCATTAGAAGTCTAGTCTATATAATTCATGTTTAATTGATGGTTTTAGAAGAAAATTAAAATTCTGGATGTTAATTACGGGTTCATAGCACTTTGCTCTTATAATTATTTCCACTTGGTGTTCTTGCCTTTGCCTGTCCGTTGATAACTACACATCTGTATTAAGAAGGCTGAGACTTAAATTCCTTTTTTTTAACTTTGTTTTTGTTTTTCTTGCTTTCTTTTTGCAGTTTGTTGCTCAGTCTAACTGCCAGCAGTTTCTAAACACTGTATGGTTTGGACAGATGGCAGGTTATCGACGCAAGCACACGTGCAAGAAAATTTTGACTGTCTTGATGGTTGGCATTTTCTGGCCAGTTCTGTCCCTTTGTTACTTGTTAGCCCCTAAATCTCGAGTAGGTCGAATAATTCACACTCCTTTTATGAAGTTTATTATTCATGGAGCTTCATATTTCACATTTCTCTTATTGCTTAATTTGTATTCTCTTGTCTACAATGAGAATAAGAAGAACACAATGGGACCAGCCCTTGAGAGAATAGACTATCTTCTGATAATATGGCTCATAGGTAGGTATGATTTAAGTAGGTTGGATGACAACTGCTGATGTTGATTGAACAATAATGATTTGTACTACCTTCTTAGGAAATTAGCGTGTTAAATATTGCTTGACCAAATTTTGCTCTTTGAAGGCTAGTGTTACAGGAAAAAGAAAAAAATAAATGCATTTTGAGGAAGGAATCACAGAAAAAGAAGTATCAAAACCAGAATGCTGTAGGATCTAACGGAGGAGTGCTAGCCCACTCCTCCAGCCTGTCCAGATCTGATGCATCTGATTTTTGCAATCTTAGGACATGGTCTCTTTTCTCTGTTAATGTTATTTAATATTAGTTACGATGGGAAAAGTTTCTAATTTTCAGATCTTTCCTGTAACAATTGCTGAGCTGATTATTTTTTTTTTAATGTTTTATAATACCTACACAGTTCTTAAAAAAAACCCACAACAGCTGTATAAAGTGTCAAGTATAATAGCCATGGAATGCTTTCTCTAGTGTTCTTGGAAAAAGTTGAATGCTTTATATTCAGAAAAAAAAGCATTTGTATTCTACCCCTCTACCTTTATTTAAATTTGACTTTTTCCTGTGTACTTTCTCTCCTGTTCATTTCCTCATGCCCTTTTTTATTGGGCAATGTGTTTCTTGGTTGGGAAGTAGACTTGAAAAGGTTACACATCTTGTTGCCTTATGATTAATTCTCGTTACCCGGTGCAATACTTTTAGTACCTTTACTTGATTACTCCACTTCTTTTTATCTGCTAAAATATCAGTTACAAAAGCCAGTCAAAAGTGTTGTAGAAGAACATACATTGTGTGCAATGGCTTGACTTTCCTGTCTTTTTTTTGTTTGTTTGGGGTTTTTGTTTGCTTGCTTTTTCCCCTGCAGGTATGGTGTGGTCAGATGTTAAAAGACTCTGGTATGACGGTTTAGAAGACTTTTTAGAAGAGTCCCGTAATCAGCTTAGTTTTGTCATGAATTCCTTGTATTTGGCAACTTTTGCTCTCAAAGTAGTTGCCCATAATAAGGTGAGCACCCATCCTCATAGATCCAAAGCTTTTCTGGGACTGACTGGGCAAATACGGTTTTAGTAAATTGCTGCAAAATACATGAAGATATGTTACCTGTGGTAAGCTAGTAGTAGCATGTTGTAGTTGAGTACTAAATTAGTAATAGCCTACTATGTGGATACAGTTTAGGCTTCTGAGTGAGGTGTTGTATGTGGTGTGTGCCGTGTAGTTGTCATGATACTGGTGGTGTTGCGTTTTGAGCTAGAAACAGGAGCTGATGAAGCAAACGGAGTTAGAAAACGCCTCAGGACGTGTCTGAATATTCAGGGACCTCAAACAGAGCTAATGCCTGTCTTGTAAGAACTGACTGGTCTTCCAAAGGACTTGGTTTTCATTTGGGGAAATCTCCCTGTACAGCTCATCTGCTTTTGCAGTTGAGTTTTTCTGGTTTGTCTGATTCCAAAGATCAGTACTATGGAGAAAGTTAATACTCATCTCTGTGTTTAGATTGCCTAAAGCTTTTTTGGTACACAGAGTTTTATTTAGCTTTTGATTATAGATGCTCAATGTCTTAAGTGGTTGTGGGCTTTTTAAATTGGTTTTTGTTTGGTGGGGTTTTTGAGGGGAGGAAAAAAGCCCCGAAACCATAGAAGAGCCTTGTCTATTCTCTGTGAAAATCCATGTGGATTCGATTGAAGGTACAAGTTTGGAAAATGATCGTTCCCGTTCTGTTACATGTGTTGTCTGCTGCACAGCATATGGAAAACTGCCAGGCCAATTGAATATGGATATTTTAGCAAAATTCAAGCCAGCGCAGTAGCAACTTACTTTGTATTGCAGACTGTGAGTTGACAGCTGTCTGGCAATTGGGAGGGAAATCAACTGGTTCAGTTCTCCCTAGCTTGGTGTTTGGCTCACTTCCCCATCCTTGCGTTGGTTCAGAGGCTGGTAATTATTTTAAAAGGAAAGCTCCACTTCTTGGAAAAAATAGAATGCTGTGTTGGGCTACCTTCCCAATCATTTGCTTTGCAACCAGTACATGTCTGTAGTAGTAGTTTCTTTGCTGAGATAAAAGCCCTTTGCTACTAATTTAAATTGTAAGCTTTTTGAAGATGCAGGACTTGTAGCCTGTGTAACAGGCACATGATGGCTTTTTTGCCACTTCTATATGGCCAAATTTATAGTTTATAAATTACTTAGAAAACCAAATAAAAATATCTTATTTACATCTGAGGTCCATATTGTAGGCACTGAAGAGTTTCTGTAGCAGAAAGATTTGTACACCTGGAATCACAATGTATTCGGACACGTTTATCCCTGTTTCTGGCTATCTTTGTGCAGCGCACTTCTGGGCAAGTTATTTTAAAGCAGCTTTGAATTCCTCAGTTTTTGAATGTCCATTTTGAGACAGCAGAAGTTGGTAATAAAAATGCACAATGTTTTCAGCCCACCCAAAAGTTAGGGGTCTGTGGGTATTCCATGAAGAGTTGAATAGTGCCGAGTGGATGTGCTTTAAGAGTGTGTTTACACCAACAGTTTACTTGTGATGTCCATTCTCTGTAGTCATTCATAAAATACATTGAAGGAACCCCAGATCCTAAGTCTTTCTAAAACTGGTTAAGACCAGCTGTCAGCACATTGCAGTTGCATGGGTACATCAGTTTGTCTTTGCAGCATTTTAATGTTGAGTTTAAATCACCCAATTTCTGGCTCCCTCCGGAATGGCTTTTAAAAATGCCTTTGTGGAAAGAGCGTGATATCTGAAAGAGGTAAACCATTTCTGGATTGTATGTGTTAGGTTATGTCGTTGCCTATTTTGGATGCAGAAGTGGGGAGCGGTGCATTTCTGTATTTACAATGTCAGTGGTCTCAGTTTGTCCTTTTTTGTATTGCAGTTTCATGATTATGCTGAAAGAAAGGACTGGGATGCATTCCATCCTACCCTAGTGGCAGAAGGTCTTTTTGCTTTTGCTAATGTTCTTAGTTATCTGCGTCTCTTCTTCATGTACACAACCAGCTCTATTCTGGGACCACTCCAGGTGAGCATCGTTACCGCTTGAGAAAATATAAGCTTGATCTTAATTTACTGTGAAGAGTCTTATTGAAAAGAGAGTTAAAAAAGAAATTAAGGTATGAAGGTCAGAAAGTAAAAACTAGAAAGATGTGATATTGCATTGAAGTTCGTTTTTTGTTTGTTTTTTTTTTTAAATCTCTCATGTAAAACTGATTTAGATGGAAAAAGATAAGTAAAAAGAATGGAAGACCCAGTGTAGTTCACTTTTCTTCAAGTATTTTTTCCATGATAACTATATTTAGTCTTTTTTGTTTTCATCTGTTGTTAGCTTAACAATAGCTTTTCATCTATTGTTAACCTAAGTGTCTGCATAAACTGTAGGGGTCAAGTTCTTCCAGTAAAGATCTGTGCAAATAATCATCCTCATTTCTTATCTCTGAAAGATAGGTAAGTGAAATGTATAGCGAGGAAGAGTAATTGAAAGTCTTCCTATTTATGTCTGTGAGCTCACTGAAGTTGCACTTTGAGTTGAATTGGGCAAATTGCTTTGGTTTGAAAAATAAAAATCCCTTGAGTGTTGAAATTGTCATGTATTTGTAGCCAGTTGTGAGGGGGAACAGATTTCTTCTTACTTGCAGTTTGCTGGAGCTCAATCCTTTTTAGATTAGAAGGAGGAAGAAAGCTTCCTTCTAAAAAATACTGTGAGTAGAAGTCGCCTCTTACTCCACTAAGCAACATTTTTTTTTCCTTTCTGTAATTTTTGTGTTCTACTTGAGTCCTGGGCACTGACTGATTGTGTTACTTTGCCAGAGAAACACCCTTACAAACTAAAGCCCTTATGTCATTGAAAGCAAACTGTACTGAAAAAAAGCTTTGCCTGGCCAAACTTCCAGCTTCTCGGGCCTTGCTTCCTGGGAAATTTATGCTGGCAAGTCAGATCAGACAAATCACTGCTTTCTGGTACCAATTCTTTATCTGTTTTTCCCCTGATAGTGAAAGGATTTAGTTAATATTGGCGATTGTCAGCGTCGTCACTGGGTTTGCAAGTGTCTGTTGTGTAAAAAGATGCTTGGAATAAATAGGGTAGTCATCCAGTAAGTGCAGGGCTGGAATTCCTCCATCCATCACATCAGTGTTTTGTCCTCTCTCCTAATGAGCAGTGCTGGTTTGAAGAGCTTTGTGGCAAGAGGATGATTTGAAAATATCCTGCAAGAAACATCATCACTATTAAGCATAAAGGCAGAATAAATATTTGGGAGCAGCTTTTTTTTTTTTTTTTTTTTTAAACTCTGCAACTAGATCTATCCCAAAGGAGGTTCTGAAGTAAATAATTTTGGCCCAGATTCTAGGTCTTCTATGAAGACCTTAGGATCTAGCTGAATGTCTCCAGCTTGAAGGTTCAGCTCATTTTAATGAGTTAGAGTACTTAATGTTCCTGCACAAATTATTATTTTTGGGAATATTTATGTTTCATACAGGATAGTCCTTCTTGGAGAAGAAAAATAATCCCTTCTTAAATTGGTCTTTTTGAAATCATTGTAAAAAATGCTTTAACAAGGGCATTCATAGTTCTTGTAACAAATTTAAGGCTGTTGGAAGCCTGTTTCTCCTCTCAGGGTTTTCTTTGGTTATACCTTTCTAGTCTAGCTGTGACTATGTTGCTGTTAATTATTTTTAATTTTCGCTTGCATACAATTTTAAATGGAAATGTACTTGCATACTTGAAAAAAATAAATCCTAAAGTCTTGATGTTGCAGTCAGCATTAGGCTTGTTATGCAGATTGGTTGGATACTGAAGTCTCTCCACATTTAAAAAAGATTCGCTGTTTAATGTGCGTAGTTATTTATGTACTAGATCTTTCACAAGTTTTTTATTAGGAGGCTGTTATGAAATTTTCCAAGTAAATAAAAACAGTCAACAGTCACCCCATTCAGGGACACACTGAAGCTTATGTTGCTCCTGTTGGCCAGTACAGCTTGTGCAACAACCCGGACAGTATTTTCTGAAAGTAGTTCACGAAGTTCAGATGGTGGTAATCAAATATGGCATAGAAACCAAAGGAGGAGGCAGGGTGGGGGAGGCAGCTACTACGTTCTCTTGGGTATTAGAGTTATTTTAAAGCATTCAGTTACTACTTTTATTGATTAAGAAACCCTGTTTTAATTCAGATTTGTAAGTTGGCTGTGTGTGGTGGTTTTTTTTTTATTTTTAACGGAAGATAGAATAATATTCCCCAAGACTAGATCATTAGATTTCAAATGCTTAGAAATTCTAAATACTCTGAAAGGAATAGCGTGACTATGTGAAGAAAGCAGCTGGTATTTGACTGCTTTATTGCACTTTATTCCAAACAAAATAGTTTTGGGTGGTTTACACTTCTGGTATATTCCTGTTTCATTTACTTTGCCTTGCCCGTGACCATGTGTCAGTGAAAAGGTAAATGTTTTGGTGGTGGTGGTGGTTGTGGTTTGGGTTTTTTTTTAAGGGTTAGATGGAACAGTGTAACGGGGATGACATTCATCCTCTGACCAAACGATGTAATTCATGCGTAGCTCCGCCTGCAGTTGCAGATCCTCCATGACCATGGCAAACTGTGCAGAGTGGGAGAGAATCTGCTGTGCAGCAGGGGGTACTCCGTGAGTATCCAGCGGCATGGCAGGCAGCAGGAGCTGGCACTTCATCTCCCAGTAGACTTGTACTTTGCAAATCTTGACCAATGATGCAATTCTGGACTGTGATTTGGTACAGATTGTGATTCTTACAGGATTAAGCTTTCCACCTGCTGATTTGTATAGAAGATTAGATTTACCCAACCCCATTTTGTATAGTTGTGTTCTTTATAATAATATATTGTCCTCTGAAGGAGTTTGTAGGAAGGGTAATTTAAATGATGGAAATAGTTTATGTTGTGTCTGTGTTAAAAAAAAAATTAAAAAAAATTGTGACAAAAGCAAGTCAAGGTCTTCTGTGTGTTAGAAAAATGCACAAGGTTTTTTTTTCCCCCCTCTCTGTTTGTACTGTTGCAAACTTCTGCTTAGAGTATTTTGAAATGAAAACTAATAATCTGTATTTAGTGTCACATCTGTACTTTGCAATTCAGTTCCCATGTGCTTACACACATACACATTGTGTATATTTAAAATCTTACATAAAGCATACATTGAATTAATGCTGTGTTCTGCAGATGGGGTTTGATTTTTTTTTTTTCTGCTTATGATTCCAAATGTTTTGATTAGTTCCTTGTCCTTATTAAGTGTTCTCTCAACTTTCTGTGATGGCATTTATGCTCAAATGCATTTCATTTACTGCCTTTATCTATTGACTTGAGTTCCTTAATTACCATGAGTATTACAAATAAATAATAAGGTGTGTGTACTGTTGCTTGTGGTTAATTGAAGGATGTGAACTTATCAGATAATGTTAAAACTACTTAAATTTTCTTTATAACATCTAGAATTTTTCACTGGAAAACAGTACAGGGGTATCTGCTGATTTTGAGGTCTGTTAAATTTTAGTTAAGCGCTTAAAATGTAAATAGATACTTTTTTATTGACTAAAGCCTGAAGGAGAGTACAAACAGAAACAACTGCGTGTGTTACTAAAACTGGAAATAAATCTATTTCACAGATTTCAATGGGGCAGATGCTACAAGATTTCGGAAAATTTCTGGGCATGTTTCTTCTGGTCTTGTTCTCATTCACCATTGGATTGACACAACTTTATGATAAAGGATTTACGGTGAATGAAGAAAAGGACTGTGCGGGTATCTTCTGTGAACAGCAGAGCAACGACACGTTCCATTCGTGAGTTTGAGATCTGTGCAGCAGGTCTATTGTTCTAGCCCTTAATGCCTGGTCGTTAAAGAACATTGGAATTTTTCACTGAGCTTGAATTGACTTTAAGTCTACTCACTTTTGGTGTTTGCTTTACCTAACTAGATATTTTTCTTGTCTTTGTAGGTTCATTGGCACGTGTTTTGCTCTGTTCTGGTATATATTCTCCCTGGCACACGTAGCCATCTTTGTCACACGTTTTAGCTACGGTGAAGAATTACAGTCTTTTGTGGGTGCTGTTATTGTTGGGACCTACAATGTGGTGGTTGTGATAGTATTAACTAAACTCCTTGTGGCAATGCTTCATAAAAGTTTTCAGCTGATAGCAGTAAGTGTTTTCTGATTCATTACCGATAATTGCTACCTCTATCTTTGGATTTTATACAAATTTCTTCCTACAACATGTAGAGTGATCTACAGATCTCCATGGATGAGCTCTGTCTCTGAGCTTAAAAGGGGCAGATTTCCTTGAAATAATGAACTTTTTATTTACTTTAATCCAAATAAAATGGGTACTTTGCATGTTGAATATACGCAAGGCTTTGACCCTCTGGGAATTCAAAACTTTTGTGGTGCAGTGGCTGTTCAGCTCACGATGCTACTCCTGGTAAGGTGTGGTGCTTGGCATTTGATAGGGGCTTTACACCTTCATAGACAAATTTTATATCTACACTGGAGTATATAATGAATTGAAGAGGTGGGGGGTTTGAAAAAATTATTTAATAAATAATATTTAATACTAGTATACTAAAACAAATGTATTAAAACCCTATCTAATATAGATACTAAAAAATATATATCATCAAAGTTAAGTAACAGTCAGTTTTGCAGGTATAAGAAAACAAAACTTTAAAACAAATAACTTCTTAATATTTTTGCTTCTGATCTCTGTTAATGTTTCTGATACTTTTAGAATCATGAAGATAAGGAATGGAAGTTTGCTCGTGCCAAGCTTTGGCTTAGCTACTTTGATGACAAATGCACGCTACCTCCGCCGTTCAACGTCATTCCCTCTCCCAAGACTATCTGTTACCTTCTCAACAGTCTCAGTAAATGGATCTGCTCTCATACATCGAGTGGCAAAGTGAAACGTCAGAACAGCCTCAAGGTAAGAAATCACCGGAAAGCTGGAGGCTGGGAGGTTGGGAAGGTGCTGCCGGCTAAAACCAATCAGCAAACTGCTGCACGAAGCTCCCTGTCACAGGGTGAGTGAGCGCTGCGAAAATAAATAGGAACTGTAGAATAATATTTGGTACATCCAGAATACAAAAAAGTAAGTCTTACTTATTTCTACTTAAGAAAGACTCTATTAACTTTCAGTTTGGGGAATTTCAACCTCCTTCCCTCCAACTACCCCTAGAAACAGTCTGGAAAAAGTGCCTTGACTGATTGAAAACTCAGAACTGGTCAGGTTAGAGTATTCTTGGGGGGAGGTGATGAGTTTTAAGCATATTACAGAAGCGTCAAAATAACTGACCGAAAAAGGATCACTGAAACCTCTCGTTGCTGGAGGGGGGGGTATTTTCTTTTTTATTGTTGAATAAATGTTTCTAGTGTACCCTGTGATTCTCCATGCTAAGTTTGTATCTCGCTGACAAAAACAGCATTAAATAAATTAAATTCAAAGACTTTATGGAATGTGCACTGAAAAACTTTCAGGATTGTGTGTCTTCTGATTGCTCATAGGACAATTACCAAGCCAGGCAGATGAAAAGTTTTCAGGTTTGCTGGTACAGCAGATTATACTCTAAATTTTGCCGACAATTTACATGCATTGTATATTTGTGCACATCGGAATGTACCTATAAAATAGCTTTATTTTATTCATATTTATATTCATATAAAGTTCATATTTATATTCAAATAAGTTCATATTTATTCTCTGCATAATTGTATACCAGCTTTAGGGCTCAAAAATCACTTTTCCGTAGTAAATGTGTGATGTTTGTTTAAAGGAATGGAGAAATCTGAAGCAAAAGAGAAATGAGAATTACCAAAAGGTGATGTGTTGCTTAGTCCACCGTTACTTGACTTCCATGAGGCAGAAGATGCAAAGCACAGATCAGGCAACTGTGGAAAACCTAAATGAACTGCGGCAAGACTTGTCAAAATTCCGAAATGAAATGAGGGACCTGCTTGGCTTTCGGACTTCTAAATATGCCATGTTTTATCCAAGAAACTAAGGCCTAGCTTTTAAGTGAAAAGCGCGTGCTTTTAGGTACTTCTGGGTGAAGGTATCGACATAATTCCGTTGCCAGACCAAACAGAAGATTATTACACAATAAGACACTTGAAAATGCGTTTGCATGAGCGGCAACTAGATGCAGGAGTGGTGGAAATAAATGCAAAAAACAGATGCAGTAATTTTCGTAAGCTCTTAATCTTAGTGTGTGTATAAAATTTGTACATAGGATTTTTTTAATGTTCCTCAGACTGTGGCTGTCACACGTTAAGAGCTTCGTAACTAGCACAACGGGCGTGTTTCTTCTGCTTTTGCTGTTTGTTCCTTTTTGATACTTGTTTTTCGAGTTGTGAAAGGAGATAGGCTTTTTAAAACAAAAGTCCAGCCTATGTTTATTTTTAATAGAAAAGTCAGATATAGAATAATAGAAAATCTCCAGTAGAGTTGGAAATTTTGTTTGTCTGTAGGTTACAGTGCATGCAAAGAGTGTATGGCTCTGAAAGAGGCAGTTCTAGTGCCGAGTATTTTATGTCAACACTGACTGCTCAGTAGCATTTACAGAATACAGAAAATCAAATCATCGGCTCTTTCCGTTTTGTGGCATCGTTGAGATTTTGAACTCAGAATATAGCAACCATTTCTTGAATGTTTATGATTATTTGTAAGACAATCAAATTCTGCTTGGATTTTTCGATGGTGCCTCAAAAGTACGTTTTACTAGACACATAAAGAACAGAATTTTAAAACTAACCTGTGAGCTTTTAATGTTTAATACCCAGGGGCTTTAAAATCTGGTTGATAAATTATTTGAATTATTCAAACCTGTGTTTTAACCAAACTGAGATGGAGCATGTGATCACGATGGTTTGCAATGCTGAACAATTCCTGTGGAACACTGGACACCTCTTGCTGTGAGGACACACATTGATTCTGTTCGTTGGCCAGATGTAGTGTAGGAGGGTTTGCTTGAAACAGATTTTACGTATCCTGCCTTTTAAACTTGTCTTCCTTTTTTTCCTTTCTTCTCCTACAGTTATTGCCAAGCTATATATTTTTGGTGTGTCAGGAATATGACGTTTTGTGAAATCATGTGGTTTGACTTTGCTTCCAATGGACAGTAAGGGCTTTGTGGATTTTCTGCGCTGGAGAGTCCTATATGGCTTTGTATGCTTATATATCATTTCAGTTGACAAACTGTAATTGAGAAATGCGATATTCTTGTATTTTTAATTACTAAATAATTATATTTATGACAGCTAAATGATTGATTGACAATTTTACTGTTACGATGGTTCTCTTCTAAAACGGTCTTATGTCCAGAAGGCGCAGGTAGCCGTGGTGGTCTTTGACTACAGTCGATTTTGGGAGTTTGATAGAGCGGAGGCTTACATGAATGTTTACTTTTTTGAAGGAATTCTTATAAAACTCTTTCTTGTAAAGGTAATATATTTTCTGTACTATGAAACTATGTATATCTGAACTAGGGTTTAACGCTCTGCTTCCAGGAGTCCTCTAGTACAGAGGGATTTTGATGTGTTGGCTTTTCACGTGAATAAGAAGTTAACCTCTGTGTTTAAAGGAAAGAGGATCACTGAATTTTGTATTTGGACTCAGAGCTCGTGTTTGAATAATACACCAACATAAAAACCGTGTGCTGTACGTTACATATATCCAAGAAAGGAAGCAGACAAATAAAAGCTCTTTGAAAAATATATTTGTATTGATATTGGTCATATTTGAAACGTAGTGTATCGGGTATCACATTGAAAGTCATTTCTTAGGATGAGATTAAGAAAAGTAGCTGGTGTCAATGTGTTGTTATTACTTTTTTTTTTCCCATGGGGACCTGTTCTGTTCACTTTAAGCTGATTTAAACGGCTTCATGCAGTGCCGTGGAGTCATAGCCGAGCAAGTTCCAGACGAGCTGGATGGGATTCTAGATGCGCTGCTGGCTGCTTGGCACTCGGCTCAGGCTGATGAGTTCTTCTGGGAAGCTGGATGTGTGTGTTTGTATGAAGCAGTCGGCTTAGGGAGTTATTTCTGATTGCTTTGGAATGTTAAGCAGAATCACTGAGATCTACCTCAGTCGTTGTCACACAGTACTGTGTTCTAATAGTCTAGACATGGCCTGAGGAAGAATTGTCTTACTTTGAGGCACTTTTGGAGGGTTTGGATGGGAACCGGGGGTTCCAGATTTTTTTAATTTGTCCCTGAAATCCATACGTGTAAAGTGATAGGTGCTGTGTTCTCTGCAGTGTCTTAGTTGTGTGACACTTTGCATCTCTGCCTTGTTTGAAAGCTCTTGCAGCCTTCTTATCTACTTGGCTGCTACAGAGTCCTCTGTACTATTTAGTTGGTCTTGTCTATCATTTGGATCTTCCTAGTTCATAAGTATTGAACGTGCTGCTGCTTTCTTGTTTGGCAATTTAGTGCTGGCTGTAGAAGTAGTCTGCAGATGTTGGGGCTCTGAGATCTCCCTCATGTCCAATCATGGAACGGTTCTGGACATCCACAGAGACAAAATTGTAGGTATATGTCTAAACTGGAATGGAAAAAAAAAAAGTTTGGAAAAGCTACAATTTACTTGGCTATAGGATTCAGAATTTTTTCGGTACAAATTTTTGAGCAGGTCATGAAAGGACAGGTTTTTTGAGACTACTGAAAACTGTTGATTTTTCTTTCCTGTCCTGTTAATGCCTGGTTTGTCTTAGGGCTAACTTTGCTTTTGTGAATTGGAAATGGAGATGGAAATATTCATGCTACTGTTTGGAGCAGAAAGGTCAAAACTATTCATTACTGAAAATTAGCTTTATGATCTTGCTAAAAATACGGGTTTGGTTATTGTTTCCATTGAAATGATTTCAGAAATTGTATTGTGATTAGGTAATTATGATTCTATTTGCTTGCAGGTTGTATTTGAAATGTCTGAAGTTTACAGTCACTACCTCTGCTTTTAAAAACTTGGAAGAGTTGTTACCTGTGTTTCGTAACCAGTTCTCACTTGATAAAAGCAGCACCGCTCTGGGTTTCTTTTAAGTCCTTGCTCCCGTTCCCTGTTGTGGTGCTACTGCTGGTAGTGCTTTCATCTGGGAAGGAAACTGGTCTAAAGGGAGTGTTGAGCAGAGTAGGCAGGAGTTTTACCTACCCAGTGTTTGGGAGACAAGGAGCAGTGTGCCACACTCCTCTGGCCTCACTGAAAAAAGCTGCTTGGCAGACGGTCTGGTTTTGGTGGTGATGTTAAAGGGTGGAGGATGAAGCGGAGTCCTGCTCTTTTGGGTCACCAGGGGCCAAGGTGCCTCTTTCTCACTGGTCTCTGCTACAGTAACATGGTTTTGAAACCACCTATCTATCTATTTTCACCATGGCTCCTGTAATGCTGCGTAACCTTGTGACTGTTTCTTGCACCTGGTGTAACAGATTCTCAGGCTGTGCACACCTTTTGCAGGCACTTACCTTTACACCAGGAGAAGGGCCGAGGCACTCGCCGCAACCTATCACTTGTACTGGACTATCCTTCTCGCCCAGGTCCGTCTGAGTGGATACGTCAGACTTCTCAGGGGCTTTCTCCATAGGAACACTGGAGTTAGCTCTTAGGCAAGCGCCCACCATTTCCCCAGAGACCTACAGCACTTCCGTGGGCAGTGCAGCTACACGCAGGAGCAGAGCCCTCCCTGTGCGGCCTCCTGTGCCAACTGAGGCGCCAGGCCCCGGCTGACAGGCCGCGGCCTGTTTGCACTCCCTGGGGCTGTTTAAACCTCCCGTGGCTGCCCTGGCAAGGCCCCCAGCACCTCAGCCTCTTGGCCTCGCCTGCGAGAGCTGCTCGTTCCTGGTTGGCCTCTCCGCTCTTCGTCAGGTTTCCCTGGCTCTGGGAACTCCCATGTGCACCTCCATCCAGCGCTCGGCCACAGAACCGCCCATTGCTGCTGCCACCTTCGCTGTGATTTAATCAGCAAGGAAATACAGTGTCAGTCACACTATGCAAGACCCAAACCATCAAAAGCATATATCTGATCAAAGAAGAGTTTCAGTAGTTTGCCTGCCCCACTTTAGACATAATCAATAACTACTTGGTGTATGATTTAATCTTAAATATTTTATTAAGCACAGATAATAATGCAGAAATCCATGTAATAAAACAACTTTAGAGAAAAAGCTACGTTAAAATGTTACTATAAATAGTGCATTTAGAATTCCTATTTTACATACACAATTCCTTAAAAAATTGGACAATTATAAATTGTCTAGCTTCCAAATAATTGGAATTTGTTACGTTTGAGATCAGATGGCTGTGCTGCAAATCTCGAGCTTTAAGAGTTAGGAGTATCTCTTCTTGTCGTGCCGATGCACTGGCCAGCACTCTGTGCCAGGCTCTGCTTAGGTGGATGGGAGGGAGGAGAGGGTGAGCACGGTCTTCGTGTTGATAGTCGGTGGTGTTTTCATGACTTAACACTAAGTGAAAATTGGTTTTCAAGAGAGATGATAGAATGCAGCTGTAGAATTCGCTTTTAACATGTTTTGTTTTTCAAGGCATTTAGAATCTTTGAGTTCTTAGTCTTAAAACTCATGACAAAGCTGTTGGGCAAGACTTTGCCTCTACCGTCGTCATCTACCTGGCCCATGATTATGTAGTTTAAACCTACAAAGTAGAGCACAGAATTATGGCATTACAAGACAGAAATCCAGGATGTGATTTGGCAAGTATAGTTCTTTGACCTCTAGTTGTTTGCACTCTGCTACAAATGCCTTCTAACATTTTTTTTTCCTTCCTATCTAAAGCATATACTTCCTTACCCATCTTTGCCATGCTTGTTACACACTGAAGTACAGTTAGGTAACAATCAAGTAGATATAAAGCTAAGGGTCTATGCCATAACTGAATATATAGAAGATATTCATTAAATGTAGCTGTCAAACGAGTCTGAAAGACATTAGAAATGAATCACAGAATCGTTGGAGTTGGAAGGGACCTCTAGAGATCATCTAGTCCAACCCCTAATCTGAAAAGCAAACCTGGCTGAGCTGTGAGAACCAAATCAGGTTTTACTTTACATAACGTGGGCTTTATAAAAACTAATGATAAAAAATTTTTTTTATCTCAGACCAATCCTTTATAAGCAAAAGTGAAAAATGCAATATGTGCCTGGAGAACTGGTTGGTTTTATCGTAAATTGATTAGAATATTAGTTGCTGATTATAGAAACAATTACAGTAATTTCACTGAGTTTTGTGGTCCTATTTCAAATAGCAGTTTTCAAAACTGTCGTCTTTTATAAACTCATAAAGCAGTTACTTTTGTGTGCTTACCTCTTCTGATGAGAGGACACTGCTTACATACGACAAGAATCTTGGCACTCATACTCTTGCCAGCTTGCTGAATCGCTAAATTTCCCTCCTTATACACATAAATGATTGCTACTGTTGCATGCAGACTGCCGGCCCGCGTTACTGCTGTGATTACGGTGCCAGTTATTACTAGGAGAAAAGACAGTTGATACATTTTTGTTGTTTGTTTTTTATTTGCCACATAAAAACTGAGTAAGTATATTAGTCCGTAATAAGGGGACAAACAATACTGAAAAGAGATACTAAAAATGTGGGTGTCACCTGTAATACGTAACTCACTACTGACAAATTTTGGTGGCAGCGAATATAAAAGTGTTCCTTGAGCGTATCAGGCTCTTGCCAGCCCAGCTCTAGGCTTTAAAAATGTCACTTGAACAGTACAATTTGGTACTACTTTTAATGAGTAATTTAAAAACAGTGAAGTTGGATTCAAAACTTTCTAGCCAAAAGCTGAATTCCCATCTCTCTGACACTCTCAGATGAGTAGCAGGAAGAGTTCATGCTCTAGGAGCTGTATTTCCCTCTGTCTGAGGCCTGATACTGATAAAAATTTGCCAATTTCAGCTAAATTTAGACTACAGATTGGACCATCATATCTCTCTCCCAAAGACTTCTCAGTAGTAAAATAAAGATACCCTATTTTTTTTCTTAGTAAGACTAGATGAACTTTTAGGCCATTTTATTTACCAAAAGGGAATGGTAAATGATTTTAACTTTTTTTTTCATCTCAGATCACCTTTTGTAAATAAGCTATCGTATCCTAGGATCAATCGGCTACCAAGTATATGCAACCAGATTTATTTGTTACAAATTTGCATAATCCACATTTTGGATTAGGTGTTTGTAAATTTATCCATTATCTTCCTTTAATCCAGAGCTTTTAGTTAAATAGGAATGTTCAGTTCAATCAGAAGAGAACTGTGGATGTTAAAGTGCTGCCTATTGCAGTTATATTTCTAGAAACAGTAAGAATTAAATGGATGATGAAAGAGAAATAGCTCTTATTTTTTAAATTCATAAAGTCAGCAAATAGAATAAATCATATTCTACAAACAGCACACTTTCTGTTCTTACCTTAAGGTACACTTGCATTCACAGTAGCATATAAAATATTTTTACTCTTACTCCTGCCATGGAAAAGACTGAAGAATTTCAAGTATTTGGCAAAAGATGAGAGAGAAGAATGTGATTTATTACCCTGATGCTAGAGGAAAAAGAACAAGTTTTATATAGTGTCATTTACTGTCAACCACAAGAGCTGAGGTGTGGTTAGTAAGAGCAGACCAGTTTGAATTTTTTATTTTTTTTCTCTACCTGCCGCTTTTGGTCTTGGGCCAGCCTATACTGGTTGCAAATTAAACAGGCTGGTGGTCAAGAGTGGTGCAGTGACTCCATTCTGCTTTAGGGTACAGCCACAGCCTTCAACTTTTTTTCTAGAAAATTGATGCAAAGCTGCTCCCACATACCTGAAAGAGCAGATTTCCTCGAATATAATGAGATTAGCTATACAGTTAAATTCAAACAATCAAAACAAAAAAAAAAGGAGAAGAAGAAGCTGTCTAATCGGATTTTTAGGCATGTTATAGGGAATTAAAAAAGCTTCCAGTGTTAATATGGAAAAATACTCTGAGACAACTGAATAAATCAGCAGTAACAGTACCATCCAAATATACAGCAGATACCATTTTTCCTGAGTGATTTGTGTCTGTGCATGGAAAGCAGTGCTGTAAGCCTCCATGCTTTCTAACTTCTTTTAAATATTTTGGAAAACTATAAGTGAATTACGGAATAATCTGCAGGTACAGCATAAAATGTGTATTGGCTGGGTACAGATAAATGGCAGACAAATACAGTCATTGAATCGATAATTTCCTGCAGGACGTTGTCTTACGTTGCCATTTGCTTTTCAGATTGAGAAAGTGTGTTTGTTTCAGACATACGTGATGTGCCTATTTCAGAATATCTCTGAAAATGTATTGAGTGAAACACAGATACACACATAAGCGGGTGTAAAAATACAGCCTGTGCATTAATGATAACTCAGAACTACCTCTGGTAAAATCCCTATGGGTCTAAAAACACCGTGACAAGCGAGTAATTCAAAAGAAACAAGCTTTGCTTCCTTACCAAAGTTGCTTGAACAATAATTACTTTCCAGAGTCCCGCTCCTCTTACACTTTTGCTGGCACAGGGCAACTGTAGGTTTCAGAACTTTTTGAAAAGCAAAAAGTAAATTGCAATTGAAATGAGCTATTCAATACATATGCAAAGCAGTATGTTTAAAAAAACAGAAGAAAGATTGATAATCCTGCTGTGCACATTAACTAGATCTGGCATTGCAAGGGACGAACACGGCACTGACAGTATTCCTCTTCTCTGCCATCGCTTCCAATCATCGTTTTTTCACATGTCTCAGCTACGTATCTGTTCTAGTGACTTTACAGAATGGGATGTTATGGCAAATTTACATCTGATTGCAGTGTGCTTAAGTATCTAACTTATTTAGCTTTGTTGCCAGTTGCCATACAGCCCTGGCAGCACACTTAAAATACCGTAACATTTCAGATGAAATTGCTAAGCCGCTTTCCATCATATTTGAAAAGTTATGGTAGTCTAGTGAAGTTCCCACTGACTGGAAAACCTCCATTTTCAAAAAGAGAGATAAGGAAGACCTGGGAAGCTACAGGCCAGTCAGTTTCACCTCTGTGTCTAGCAGTATCATGGAGCAGATCTTCCTGAAGGCTCTGCTAAGGCACATGGAAAATCAGGAGGTGATTGGTGGCAACCAACATGGCTTCACCCAGGGCAAATCATCCCTGACAAATGTGGTGGCCTTTTACGATTAGATTAGTTATAAGGAAGAAGTTCTTCACTATGAAGCTGCTGAGACACTGGAATAGCTTGCCCAGGGCAGCTGTGGATACTCCATCACTGTAAATGTTCAAGACCACGCTGGATGGGACTTTGAGCAACCTGCTCTAGTGGGAGGTGTCCCTGCCCACGGCAGGGGGGTTGGAACTAGATGAGCTTTAAGGTCTCTTTCAACCCAAACCCTTCTATGATTCTGTGACTGACTTCTGTCTGCCTGACAAGTCTTTTAGAATGCCCTCCCTTTGTTGTCCTCTCTCTGATGACTTTGTCTTGTTTTTGTTTTCTAACACTGATGTTGTCATAAAAATCGATTTGGAATTACTTAGCCAAGTACACCTGTTTTGCATGTGAGCGCATAAACAGTTCACAGAGCAAAACTCCATGTCAAGTCTCTGAACACAAATGCAGCGTGAGATATCTGACAGCCTGGATTAGGTAAGACCAAGCGTTTGATCTACCAGCTTCATTAACTGGTGCTTGAGAGTGATGAAGAGATCAATTATTTATTATTAGAGTATTAGTCACGTCAGAATGATTTACAGGTCATTATGATTTCATTTTTATAATGTTTATTTTTATCTCTTTTAAATACCTTTCATTATCAGCATTTAAGCACCTCGGCTTCTTGGTTTCCTGCTGTCAGGCCATTGCTGTCCTGACTTTTGATTTGCTTTAAGTACAAATTAGGTTATGTGTTGCAAAAACATAATAAATAATTTGGTTTTCTGATATAACTGTATCTTGAAACTCTCACATTTGGGTTATAGAAATTGTAAGAATTTATCCCTTCGCTATCTCAGTAATGAGGGAGTTTTAGAAATACCTTCAGAAAAATCCTCCTCTGATCTTTCATAGATGCTGTCTAGTTTTAAACATAAAAGGAAACTTATTTTTAGGGTGACATATTTCTTTTTAAGTTCCAATCTCTGTTTTTTTTCAAATTAGAATAATTCTAGGAGAATGTCATATTGACAGGATGTTGGCAGCATCTGCAGAGTGCTCAGGTGGCTTTCACACCAATCTTGCTTGACTTTAATAACTATAGGAAGAAAAATACGGTCAGATTTTTACATATTAACTTGCACAGAAGAAAGAGTTCCTTTAAATAAAACTATTTCCTGAAATATTTAGGACCTCTTATACAAAAGAATTTTGCTCCTCCGTTCTTTTATGGAATTTTCTAGTTAACGGTCAAAAATTAAGAGACAGGAAAATTCTCTTGGGTGGAGGTTCAGTTACACTGAACTCTTGCCTGGATAGATTTCCTTCTAATAACGTTAAGTAGATTTTCCCCTGAGTGTATTCATTTTAGTTCATTCCATCAACATTTGAAATACTAACAAACCACAAAACTGTAATTCTTAATATACTTTCTATTGCATTTTTCTGTCACCCTCTCCTTGTCCTGGAATAATTTATTTCTCTAAGAAATAAAATTATGTCAGTAAAACTTACTTGAGGTAGCAGGCACCGGTGTGGTAACAAGCGGAACTGTAGTCGTGGATACCTTTTTTGGTCTAAATTTATAATGACCAATAAAACCATCAGCTGTTAAGCTTAGATCAGACAAAAACTGTATGAGCAACTCATTTCTCTCAGACAGAATAGGCCTGAAATAGAAAAACAAAATGAAATATTTGCATTGTTTTGAATGCCAAAGACAAAAAAGCATTTATAGGATTCTAAGAAAAAAAAGGAGAGTGAGCTTCACTTTATTGTTCTGAATGCAGCATCTGCCCCCAGACTGCTACTGAAATACAGGTTTCTTTGCTGGCTTGTCAGGCACTGGTGTTTTGAATGTGAGACACATTCTGATGAATCATCTAAACCTCTGATTCCTGAAGCTTATGTCAACATGAGTATCTTCAAATTCTTCTGTGTGACTTCATTGCAGACTTCACTTCCATGGAACGGAAGGGGATAGATTAACACAGTAGGAAAATATTTGGAAGAAATCCTCAGTGTGTAGCAGGGGTAAGTAAAAGTGTTGGTTTTGTTTTTTTTAAAAATAATTGTTTAACGAAAAACATATTACACATTTGGAAGGCATTAAGAAAATTAATTCAACGTTAGGTTCTGTAATTCTTTGACAAAAACCCTAAAAATAAAATGTTTTGGTTTATTATTTCTGTGGGTTGGAGTGGTTCTGGGGGGTGGGAGGCTTGGGGAGATGGGTTGGTTTTTGGAGAACAGCTGAGTTGTGAGTTGGGGGAGTGCTGAGGAGGTTTGAGGGCGGTAATTTGATAGTGAAGCTGCTGAAAGCCTGCCGTGCTACCCAGCATCCTCAGGAAAGCAGTCTGTGCCATGAGAGAATGTGCCTCGGCACACAAGGAAGAGATGGTGAGTGTCAGTGTGAGGTGCAGCCGGGGAACCAGCAGAAGGGAAGTGGCTGAGAGGGAAATGAGTCAGATAAAGTGAGCAATGAGCCAAGGCACTAGAGGGTTCAGCTGGATCCTTTTCCATACCTATTAAGTGATGTTAGTGTTCAGCTACCATTAATATTGGTATTATCTCAGTATCAAGAGCATTAGTACTGGTGTTATCAGAGCTCTAATGAGGTTTGAGGGACAGGACAGAACACAGATTGGAGCCAGGGCTAGTCATAGACGGAGAGAAAAAAGGGAAAACCTAGGGAGAGACAAGATACTAAGCAGCTCCTGGAAGTTCAACTGGAGGTACAAAAAGTCATATTTCATTTAAAAAAACAAAAAGTATTTCAGAAACTTACTACAGAACTGTTAGCAAAATGACACAGTGGTAGTGAAGTTCCTATTTCCAGAAAGTTACTTACACTGGTGGACTGTCTCCACAGTACTTCCCAATTCTTTTAGCATCATTGATTTCCCCACCATTAAACACTGCGACAAAGTCATATCTGCAGTAGTTGTCTCTCTCCACATCAAACTTCTCAAACTTCAACTCTATTAGCTGCAGGGAAAGTGTAAATAACTCAATAAGGTTTTGATAAGCAGAATTTACTAGTGCTTCTTATAGTGACCTCATCATACAAAGTACTAACTGATCTTTCTTTGCGTAAAGGAAAAGTTCTTGAAGTTGTTAATACACTTAATTGTGAACTAAAAGTATTTTAATCGAAGTCCTTAATCCATTTAATTATGGAGTAAAAGTATTTTAATCCCTGTGATTTCTCTCCAACAAATAGTTCAACATACGACTCTGATATCTATACAAAATTTTGTTCTCAAATATATGCAAGTAGCTTCTGATCAAGTTCTTTTTATGAGTGGATGAAAACAGGATAGTAGGCATTAGGTTGCTTTAAGAATAACTCTAACAAATCTAGACCACAGAACAAGAGCTTCTAGTGTCATTGCATCATTTAAGATACACTAAAGAAAAAGCAAGGGCAAAGCTGGCAAGGGCCACTTCACTGACTTCATTACAAGCAGGGTTTGAATCACTGTGTTTGCCAGCGCTGTGTTTAGTTGATGCAGAATAAAAAGTCAGAAACAAAAATATTGATAGAAAGAAAACTTGTAAATAGGAAGAGTAAACCCAAGAGAAAGTAAGTAGTTAAAGGAACTGTGTTTCCACACACAATTCCATAAATTTCCATACAAGTCATACATGAGAACTACTATAACTCTGGCTTTTCCAGTACTGATGCTGCTATCTCCAATATGATCTGTATTTATGGACTTTTCTACTTAAAAACAACGGAGAAGAACACAGAAATGGATTTAGACTTAGGTTGCTTCTGTATATGATGCACAACAGTATTTAAATCACCTGCTCATAAAGAGCACAAATGGGGCTTGAATGACAACACCGAGTTGTAGACACGCAGGATTTCTCTCTAAGGGAGTGTCTCAAAGATATTAAATCTTTTAAGACTGCAAAGAGTCATTTGTAAATTGAATTTGATTTACTGGCATAGTAAAAAATGATCTTGTTCTACATTCATAGTAATGATAGCCTGTCATCACCTGATGTCTTAGTTATGCTCATACTTTGTGCGAAACATGGTGCTTTACACGTTTCCCATAAAGTATGAGCGACCCAGAAATAAGCAATAAAATAAGAAATAACCAAAGAAATTTGGTTTCAGAAATAAGTAACACCCTCTTTTCAAAAACTTGTTGTCAAGATGAAAAAAAGGCACTTTTTGGAAGTACTCGTGGAAACACCCATCTGATTAATAAGCTTGTGATCAAAAAAAAAAAAGGGCATAGAAAGAAATAATGCAACTGGGAGCGGAATTGCTAAATTTTTCCATAGCAGGCAAAACAGCAGGCCATAATATCTACTTCATTGTTGTTCATGAGTGCATTTTGCACTAATAAAAAGGTATTTCATGATAGAATAGAAGCTCTTTGCCATCACGAGAAGCTCCTCCATCTTCTGCAGTAAGTGAAGTAACTATTGATTCGTATTAGAAGCACGAAAGTGCTTTATTTTATTGCTCGTGTGCTTGTGACAGGGAAGTAGAGACAACAGCACCTAAAACTTGGCAAATGGAAGAGTGAATAGCTTTTCAGGTGCACTTGAAGAGAGATGCAATAAGCATCACCGACAATATTCTGCCTCATTTGCATGCAAACGACCACTACATGAAAAAATTATCTGTAAACTGCAGATTACTCTGATTCTTTCCAAATAGATCTAGATAAGCCTCAAAATTTTTCCTAAGCTTGCAGAGAAGAATTTTTAAAGCCTATAAAAGCATTAAAAAAGGGCATTATATGCTGTGCCTTTTGAAGGTCCTGTTCCATAAATCTGCAGGTTTCCAAATACGTATTTTTCATGCCTGTCTATAGGGTTGTTAAATGACCTGCAGCTAGCAAGCAAGGAATGTGGATTAAAGAGAAGTACAGGAAAGACTAAGCTGACATACTCCTTCAGTTCAAGTGCGAAAATATCTTGGTAAATGGAAAAGTATGAAAGATCTAAGAATATATTTATCTGGGGCAGCTTTTTTTTTTTATGTGGAGGATTATGGCTATGCGCAGGAGATTAAGGGAGAAGTCATCTTTACATGCAGAAGAATTAAAGAAAGCTGGAGGTGGTTAAGAAAAGCAACCTACCCAACATGTCTGGAGACCAAAATATTCAATCATCATAGACTTCCTGCCAAGGTCCAGAGCAGATGGCTCAGCAACAGCCAGACACTGTGAAGCTAGGATTGAGATTAGCCCTGCAGCGTAGGGAACCCAGCTGGGTTTGCAAGAAACTCAGCTTTTAATAAACTCAATCAGGTCTCCCTTGGTACCTCAATAACAAACTGCAGCAACACCAAAACTGCTGCAAGGTTGCCACACTTAAACCTAGCACTGGTCACCCCTGGGTGTGATCCCAAGGTGATCACCTGCCCTAACTTTATTTGCATTATGTTTTGTTAATTAAAAAAGTCATCTTAAAAAAATCATTGTTTTAAAAGCCTCGCCAGTCACAGCTGCTTTAAAAAGTTTAATTTCGGGGAATGTATCAACGCAGAGAAGAGGACGTACAATGCTGAAAAAGCGCAGGAGTTACTGGAGAGAGCCAGGAAATACGTGAGAGGAAGGTGGGTACTGTCGGAGCTTAGGGTGCCTGCATTCCTTGCACGTACCCAACTTCACGTGTCAGCCAGAGCGCACTTTTATTCTTTCAGTGCGAGGCAGGCAGCGTGTTGTGCAAGCAGGCTGTTGATATTAGTCCTTGCAGGCAATGGAAGCTAGGCTGCCGGGGAGCAATGGCAGGTCCTTACCTGGTTCTTTGGGGCGACGATGTGCCAGGAGCAGGTGACTCCCACTGGGTAGTCTCGCTCTGGCCAGTTGGGCGTTTGGAAGGACCCCGACGGCTTGTTCAGTCGTCCCCCACAGTACTGATCCCCTGCAAGGACAGGGCACCACGCTGACCGGAGTGCAACAAGGATGCAGGTAACACATCGACTGGACTTGTCCTACTGCAGCGGCCTTGGTGAAGAAGACACAGCCGGTCCCAGACAGTTCTGGCCACCTCTGCCACGCCTCACCACAGGACATGGCTGAGGCCTTCAGCTCTGCGGGGGGGAGTGTGTGTGGGTGTGGGTGTGTGTGTGTTTGTGTGTGAAAGCTGGGGAGGGACTTTTTATAAGGGTGTGTGGCAGTAGGACAAGGGTTAATGGTTTTAAACTAGAGCAGGATAGATTCAGATGAGACATTAGGAAGAAGTTCTTTACTCTGAGGGTGGTGAGACACTGGAATGGGTTGCCCAGAGAAGCTGTGGACACCTCATCCCTGGAAGGGTTCAAGACCAGGCTGGCTGAGGCACTAAGCAACCTGGTCTAGTGGGAGGTGTCCCTGCCCATGGCAGGGGGGTTGGAACCAGATGATCTCCAAGGTCCCTTCCAACTCAAGCCGTTCTCTGGTTCTACGTTAGTAGCAAAAACCCTGAAAAGCAGTCCCTCAGCAGGGCAATACCACTTCCCTGTAACCTCCCAGCCTCTCGCAGTTCAGGATCTTCCCAAGGACAAGGCAGTGCCTTTATGTTTAATACCTAACAATTTTTTCTTTCATGTGTTTTTCTAATTGTTTTTAAACCAGTGTAGAGACTGACAATTCACAACGGCCCATAGCAAGCACTTCACCACTGAACAGCTCACTGAGAAAAAACACCTTCTCCTTTCATTTGTAGCCTCTCGCCCATCTGGTTTTTGTATTAGAAGAGACAGTGCCTGTGGTCCCTGTTCGCTTTCTCCACACCAGTCAAGACACCAGAGCCCTCTCTTACACTCCCCTTGACCGTCTCTTTTCCAGGATGAAGAGGTCCATGTTGTGCAGCTGCTCTTTGTGTAGAACATCTTCCTTAACTCTATCATGCTTGTTGTCTCTAATTGCTTCTGATGATTTTATTATATCCTGTTCTGAGATGGGAACATCAGAATGGCACACAGTATTCAAGACATAGATGCATTATGGATTTATAGTGGCATAATTTGTTGTTGTTTGGTCTTTATGCCCTGTTCAAAAGATTGTTAAGTTTCTGTTTCTGTTTTTTTTTTTTTTGATACTTATTGAGCACTGGATTGATGCTCAACTCTTGTTTTCATAAATTACCTATTTCAAACCCAAGATCTCATTCCTAATAGGCAATACTTAATTCAAAGCCTTCTGTACTGTACATAAAGCTAGGGTCTTTTCCCCTTATTTGCAACATTTATCTACATTGAATTCCACCTGCCATTCTACTGACTAGCTATGACCATATTGCTATCGGGTGCGGTTCTCCTGCAACTCTTAAAATAGTTAGCCCTCCTCTTTACTACTGTGATTAAGTACAAGGGCAAGACATTTATACTTTGCTACTTGCTAAGCAAGATAATAAATGAATACACTGAACAGCACAATCCTTAATGTCCCTGGCATCACATCTTTTTAAGCATTAATGTGTCTCTCCATAAAGTTGTACAGTTATATTTGTCTTCAGCACATACTTCATTGTTAATTACCTCTTTCATGTGGTTCTGCTGCAGAAAACTTCGCAATGAATCCGCTTCCAGCAGTATTAGCGTCTGAAGTCATCTGCACCAACATTTTATTGCTGTTGGATACAAGGGCACCTGGTTTCACTGTACCACAGAACCTGCCAATGCGTTGTCCATTGGCATGGCCACTGTATATATCCACAAAATCATAGCGGCACAAGTTGTCACTTTCCAGGTCTAAATATCTAAAAGAAAGTACCACCACTTTTCCTTCTGGTACCTGCAGAGACAGAGGGAGGGAAGGAGGGAGGGATGTATCTTGAAGTGTGACTGACGCCACAGATATATCCAATCCCACTATTTGCATTATCCAATTTCCCTTCTTGCCCAGTAAGCTCTTTTTTGGTCAACTTCAGGCAGAGTGGTTTTTAAAATTATATTGGACCAATTAATAAAAAAAATCTCTGGCCTTCTCTGTTGCCATTATCTTCTTCCTGATTCCCAGTGCTGTCTAGCCAGGCTCATAGAGTTGATTATATACCATCACTGCCCAGTTCAGCTTGGCATGTTTCTCTTATTTTCTGCTGAAATTATGCAAATCAGCTATGCAACTCCCTGTCACAAAGTAAGGTAAGGAAGATGAGGTTAATATGGTTTAAAAAAAATATGGAATAAGCAATTTACAATTTTGAGCGAATGAAATGGCCTTTCTTCCCTGCTGATTTGTGTCACAAAGTTTCATAGCTTGAGGGATTTTTTTATTTACTGACATGTGATTTACATTTATAAATAAAATTGGAAACTTTATGGCTAATACTGTACAACACTAATATTTAGTTATATATATTTATCTCAAAGGCTGCAGTGAAATAATTATATTTGGAAAGAATATGTAAAACTATAAACAGGGAGTTCAAAAGAACCATTAGTGGGTGTCCTCAACACAGAAAAGAGTTTTCTTTTCTGAAACACAAGACAGGGCAGATCTTTCCGTGGACATTGCAAAAGAGTCAAGAGCACTGAGAACGATGTAAATTAAGGCAGCATAATAGTTTACAAGGAGGAGAACACTTCCTGGATTTCCTTGCATTTCCTGCAAACTTTTAGGAGGATGAGCAGAATACTGAGAAGTGAAAACTACTTTAATGAAGCATTGGATGCTATATATAGACAGGAAGAAAGGAAACAGTATGTTAAGGTAGAGGGGGATGCTACATAGGCAGAGTGTAATTATCTACATTCAATTCATAACCCAGTAAAGTGGTATCTATTAAAATAATTGTAGCTGTTCTATTTTACTCAGACACTGCTATTATTTTCTGGTTTAAATATATAACATATGGTTAATTTAAGCCATTTTATTTGAGTTCTTTTTTTTTTTTTCTTCCGTAACAGTGACTCATTTTAGAACACTAGTTTGAGATAAACTGCAACTAAACTGTTCCTATATAAAACTGTCAAGTGTTTTAATGTTGTGAGTTTCAACAGTTAAAAATGTTGTCAGGTATAGATGAAAGTGCTACAGATTAACCCACAGAAGACACTAACACAAGCAGCAGCTCCAGATGTAGCGAAAAATGTGCTGTAGGTATGTTAAGGTTACTCATTCACGCAGTTGCTTTTATGTCCAGTGCTGATCCTGATGCTGCAGCAGGACAGACTTTTGGATGAGCTGCACTCAAGTGCCCGGGGCCCACCTGCACACTGCCTGATCAGCCCCACTGGAGTTCCTGTTAATTTCTAAGCATACACTGTATTTCACATCACACTCTTCTGGATAAAGTCAATCACAGGTAACATCCAACCTAACCCTAATAACAATGCAACATAAGAGTGCAGAAAGCAACTGTTGCAGCTTTACTGGATTCCTTCAGGTAAAATAGTTAAAATGACATCACTTGTTTGGTACAAGAGTCGTTTTATACAAGAGTAATTTTAATCAAACATTGCAGACAGATCAATGTCTCCTGCTTCGCAGCAGCATCTCTATAGTAGCAGGAGACAATTATCCCGTGACATCCTATTCTACTGCCAACAGCTAGTCTTTGAACTGAAGTTGTCTTTACTGATCCCATCATATACACACTGATTTTTGATTTTATGATTTCTCTTTTTTTTTTTTTTTTTTCTGTAAAGCCCATATTCTAAGCCTGAATGTCACAGGAGTTCTTAGTGAATTGTGCCTAAAAAATGGACAGGAAATTTGGTGGGCAATTTTGGAGGGCTTAATTTGTGTAAGGAAAAGTAATCATTCATTCAAATCCGTTTCTCTGAGTGTGTGGATAAGGACACATCCAGCACCAGAGTGCTTAGTCCTAGTTGTCTCTGCCCTACAGTAGCATTTCTCTTCCCCCTCTACTCTGCCCTGGTGAGACCACATCTGGAGTATTGTGTCCAGTTCTGGGCTCCCCAGTTCAAGAGGGACAGGGAAATAGTAGTGAGAGTCCAAAAGAGGCTGTGAAGATGACTAAGGGACTGGGACATCTCTCTTCTGAGGAAAGGCTGAGAGACCTGGGGCTGTTCAGTCTGGAGAAGACTGAGAAGGGATCTTATTAATGTCTACAAATATCTGAAGGGTGGGTGTCAACTAGAAGGGGCCAGGCTCCTTTCAGTGGTGCCCTGGGATAGGAAAAGGGGCCATGGTCACAAACTGGAACACAAGAAGTTTCACCTCAACAGGAGGAAAAACTCCTTTGCTGTGAGGGTGACGGAGCCTGGACCAGGCTGCCCAGAGAGGTTGTGGAGTCTCCTTCTCTGGAGACTTTCCAAACCCACCCGGATCTGTTCCTGTGTGTCCTGCCCTGGGTGATCCTGCTCTGAAGGGGAGTAGGACTAGATGATCTCCAGAGGTCCCTTCCAACCCCTACCATTCTATGATTCTATAATTTCAGCATCAAAATACGAGCCATACCACATGCTTTTGCATGGTCATTTATAAAGGTACCACCACTTTCCCATTGCTTTGTGAGCTTGCTCTGTGATGCGCTCCCGACATCGTGGCTGGCAGAACACTGTTATTAGTACACTACAAGCAAACCTGCCTGACTTTCATTGTTTTATTTGAAACTTTTTCTATGTCTTCTGCCAACAAATTTTGCTTTTCATCATCTACCCCTCAAAGCTTCACTTTAATCCATCTGATCTAACTAACTATTGCTTTCTGCAGTGAGTGGAAGGGTAGATGCTTGCTTCCAAGTGGGTTAATTCAAAAGAATTAGAGTTGCCTCTATGCAAGTCAACGAAAGTTTGCTTCTGACATTAGGCAAGGCCGGTTCTATTTCAGCCACTATTATTATATTACAGCAACACTTAAAAGCTCCAGATAGTCGAGCTGCTCTGATTTACTGAGTTCACTATTGCACATGTGTTATCCTATATAAAACACTGGCATAGACAACTTGTCTTCAGCACTGATTTTGTAATATTAAAAACTCTTACTGTGATTTTCCAAGTACATTTGCTGTTTGGAGGGTAGACTCCAGGAAATCCTTCACTCCCAATAAACCCCGACTCTCCAGATACAACTCCTCCACACGTAAATGTAGGCCTGGGAATAACAAGAAAAATAATGCTTAATATTTAAATATATTTCATATATTCTTTGTATAATAGTAAAGAGGCACAGACTGTTTTAAAAACACAGCTTAACTACTTAAAACTTTGCCAATTTTAAACATATATTTCATTACTTAACGTAATTTCACTGTTGACATAGAATGTGCAAATTAACACCCAAACTTAGGTGCAGAGAAAATGCATTACTTGGACCTTAATTTGGCGTTTACACACTTATCCTCTCCTTTTTTAATTCCTAAGATAGAAGGTGTGGTGGTGTGATACATCATTGCAAATTGCTATTATAATGAAAAATTAATTATTATAAAGTCATTAGTAATAACTTTTTATAGTATATATGAGTAGTTAAAATAGCACAGCAATAAAAATAACTCCTCGTTCCTTTCCATTTTATATCTGCTGTGAATTTAGGTATTTCAATCAAGTCAGTCACATCAGAAGTTTTCTACACCACAGGAACACAACCCACCACGTGCCTAAGTCCTGCTACTCTAGTAGTAGGTCCTGATTTTGTGACTGTGAGGACGTTCAGGGCTAAGAGGTCCAGTATTAGCTCCCTGCTCTGGCCGCCCTGGGCCAGGCTATGAGGACAGGCAAGGAGCCCTGAAAAAGCCCTGAGCAAAACCACAGCGTAGCGCTGAGGACATGAGGGAGAGCGAACCGCCCTGCCGAGCTTCAGCTATTGCGATATTTATTATACGATATAATCACGTTATGTTCTATTATGTCACATATTACGTTCTACGAGGCTGCCCTCGCAGTGGCCTGTTCCGTGGAAAAAAGCCCGTCTGTGCCCTCTCTTGATGCAATCACCGGCAACAAGGCACTCGCGGTGCTGCCGGGGGACGGCGGAGGTGCCCGCGCACCCCGCGAACGCGCGGAGGGGCTCCTCTCCTGCGGGCTGGGGGC